>LR749645.1:1767604-2121555 GCA_902729485.2 Mus minutoides | reverse complement strand
TTTTTTTTTTTTTTTTTAAAGATATTTTCTTTATTTACATTTCAAATGCTATCCCAAAAGTTCCCTATACCCTTCCCCCGCCCTGCTCCCCTACCGGCCCACTCCCACTTCCTGGCTCTGTCATTCCCTTGTACTGGGTCATATAAAGTTTGTAAGACCAAGGGGCTCTCTTCCCAGTGATGGCCGACTAGGCCATCTTCTGCTACATATGCATCCAGAGACACAGGCTCTGGGGGTACTGATTAGTTCATATTGTTGTTCCACCTATAGGGTTGTAGATGCCTTCAACTCCTTGGGTAATTTCTCTAGCTCCTCCATAGGGGGCCCTATGTTCCATCCTATAGATGAATGTGAGCATCCCCTTCTGTATTTGCCAGGCACTGGCATAGCCTCACTCGAGATAGTTATATCAGGGTCCTTTCAGCAAAATCTTGCTGGCATATGCAATAGTGTCTGGATTTGGTGGCTGATTATAGGATGGATCCCTGGGTGGGGTAGTCTCTGGATGGTCCACCTTTCATCTTAGCTTCAATCTTTGTCTCTGTAACTCCTTTCATGGGTGTTTCCTCTATTCTAAGAAGGAATGAAGTATGCATACTTTGGTTTCATTCTTGATTTTCTTGTGTTTTGCAAGTTGTATCTTGAGTATTCTAAGTTTCTGGGCTAATATCTACTTATCAGTGAGTGCATATCAAGTGACTTCTTTTGTGATTGGGTTACCTCACTAAGGATGATTTCCTCCAGATATATCCATTTGCCCAAGAATTTCATTGTTTTTAATAGCTGAGTAGTACTCCATTGTGTAAATGTACCACATTTTGTGTATCCATTCCTCTGTTGAGGGACATCTGGGTTCTTTCCAGCTTCTGGCTATTATAAATAAGGCTGCTATGAACACAGTGGAGCATGTGTTCTTATTACCAGTTGGAACATCTTCTGGGTATATGCCCAGTAGAGGTATTGCTGGATCTTTTGGTAGTACTATGTCCAATTGTCTGAGGAACCTCCAGACTGATTTCTTAGGAGTGTGAAGAATTGCAAATGGCGCACAGCCAGCCACCTCTCTTCCCCCTCAGGGTTCCACTTTAACCTTGAAAGGGCCTTTACATTCTTTCACACGTTACATGTTTTTTAATTCTAGGAGTTTATATAAAGCAGTATTTTATTAATCTGGGGTGGGTCTCTATGGAATAAAACTTGGATTCTGTGCAAGTAATATGCATGTATGTTATACATAATGGGAACTCTTTTCTAAATATAGGGAATAGATATATTCAATTAACAAATATTTACTATAAAATAGGTACCAGGTTCACTCGCAGCAGTGCAAAAACTAAAGTGTCTGGTCACAGAGTGTACCCTAAGGAGGGTTCTTAAATTAGGACTGACTGAGGCAAAACGGGAATAAGAGAAAGAGACGGATGTCTTTAGATGCATATTATCCTTTAATTAGAAAAAAATCAAGGGTGGTCACGGGCCTTGGAGGTTTTATAGGGTAGAAAAGAGACTTTTGGGATCCCACCAGAGGTTGGTATGTGATCTCAGCAGAAGTTTCCCCAAACCCTACCAGCCCATATGTGTTATCAGTCAAACCAACTTTTCTGTCCTGAGTTTCCCAGTGCAGCTGTGCTAGTGATCAAACCCAGGACTTAGAAATGCTAGTATAGAAATGCAAATCTACACACCCATCCTGCCAAGATAAACAAAAAGTGGAAAACCTGTACTATATAATTATACACATTAAAAAATATTATTTACTCATTACTTTGCGTGTGTGTGTGTGTGTGTGTGTGTGTGTGTGTGTGTGTGTGTGTGTTTGAGTTACCTGCCAGAAGGGAGCACCCACCTTTGGGGGAACTTATAAGAAATTCTCTTTGTTCCCTAGATTCTCCCTTAAGACCTTTCATAGGTTGGGAAGTAGGGTTGAATGGATTTGTGTTTTCCAGCGCAAATGAAAGTTCTGTTTATCTGAAATATATTCGGTACATGTCTACAACAAAAGAGCTCTTCCTCTCACTCACATCCATATCTAACAGTATCCAGTAGGCACACAGGATTCCAAGGGAGAGGTATCTCAGCAGTGGTGACTTTGAAATGACTAGGGTGAGGCTATCCTGTCCTGGCTGCATTTCACTTTGCTTAGACAGCTTTCAGCTCCCTGCCTTCCTCCATGTAATGGTCACATCTACCTTGACAACATGTTTGGGATTTCTATGGCCTAGATGTAGCAATGAAAATAATTAGTAAACTGAAATAACTAGAAATGTCAAAAATAATTGACATGTTATATATCTAAAATAATTACTATGCTCTGCCAGGAATAAATGTTTTAAGGTTACTCTGACTCTCATCTAACATTAATGTAAATTACGGTATTTGTGGTTTTGTCTTTAAGAGCTCTCTAACGCTAGCATGGGCACCAAGGGACTTCAGAGGCATAAGCTTGCTCTTGGTCTGACATCGATAAAAAGGACTTAAAACTTTTTTTTTTCAAGACAGGGTTTCTCTGTGTAGCTTTGGCTGTCCTGGAACTCACTTTGTAGACCAGGCTGGCCTCGAACTCAGAAATTCGCCTGCCTCTGCCTCCCAAGTGCTGGGATTAAAGGTTTGCAGCACCAGCGCCCGGCTGACTTAAAAAACTTTTAACTGGGTTAATCAGCATGGTTGTTAATAAGTATATTTCATAGATCACTAGAGTTTGGATGAGAATAGCCTCCAGAGGCTCATGTTTGAATGCTTCCTCCCCAGTTGGTGGAGCTGTTTGGGAAGGATGAGGAGGTCTGGCCTTGTTGGAGTAGGTATGGCTTTGTTGGAGGTATGTCACTGGTGATGGGCTTTGAAATGTCAAAATCCCACACCAGGCCCACTGTGATGGTTTGAATGAAAATGCACCTCCATAGTCTCATTGGGAGGTGTGGCCTTGCTGGAAGTATGCTACTTGGGGGTGGGCTTTGAGATTTCAACTGCTCAAGCCAAACCTAATGTCTCTCTCTTCCTGCTGCCTTCCTGCACTCTCAGCTACTCTCCAGGACCATACTTGTCTGCACGCTGCTCTGGCAATAATGGACTAAACCTCTGAACTGTAAGCTAGCCCTAAATAAATGCATTACTTTTAAAGAGTTGTCTTGGTCATGGTGTCTCTTCACAGCAGTGACATTGACTAAGACACCCAGTCTTGAGCGTTCTCTCTCTACCTGCAACTTGAAGATAGATGTGACCTTTAAGCAACTGGTCCAGCACCATTTTTGCCCACCACCATACTTCCTGTCATGATGTTTATGGGCTGACACTATTAGCAAGTCCTCAATTAAATGCTTCTTTTTATTTGTGAAAGAGGAGGAAGAGGAGGAGGAGGAGGAGGAAGAGGAGGAAGAGGAGGAGGAGGAGGAGGAGGAGGAGGAGGAGAAGAAGAAGAAGAAGAAGAGGAAGAGGAAGAGGAAGAGGAAGAGGAAGAGGAAGAAGAAGAAGAAGAAGAAGAAGAAGAAGAACAACAACAACAACAACAACAACAAGAATAAGAAGAACAAGAAGAACAAGAAGAACAACAAGGACAAGAAGGAGTAAACTTTCAAGCACACAAAGACTTTTACTACCCACCTTTATATTGGAATCATTTTTAATTCAAGTTCTATTAGCATACACCTTGACTGCTAACAGTTTCTTTCTAGTTACAGTCATTCAGTAAAGAAACACCAAACAGGGTCCATTTTCCTCTTTGATCAGCTAACACCCTTCACAAACATTCCAAAAGGCTAAAACATATTCAAACACATTCTGCTAATTACTGGGAGAAAGATCCTATCTTAGCATGGTAATGAAACTATAGGAAATAGAAATGGAAGATGACAGAAGATACCAGGGGATTTGTATAGTGCTGTTTGAAGACTCAGTATGCTTAAGAAATGTTTTTTGACAAGGGCCATGAACCAAGTGGGCATGGATCTCTTGGAGCCCTGAGAGGATCCTGAGTCATTAGAGGAACAAAATGTTTCTACAGAAAACACGTTATATACAGCTCTATCAAGTTAAAAAGAAAAAAAAAAAAAACCAACCATCAGACAGCTTAAAAGAGGTCAGCAGACTGGTACCAGCTGGTGCCATCCTTACTGGGCTACTGAAGGACTGGAGGTAACTCAGAGGACATCTGAGGTTTAATTCACACAGACCTCAAAGGAAAGGAAAATCAGCACAGAAATCTGCTTAGAAGCCATCGTCAGCGCTTCGAGATCGTGGAGTGCTCACAGAACTTAACAAGTAAAGCTTGCCCATCAAAGTGAAACTCTTGCATAGGAAGCCAGCTAAGCCCAATTGTGATGGGAGAACCCAATTCCAAAACAAAGCCTTTGGCACAGACAAGGAAAAGAAAGTCACACACTTTATGACAAGTGTCATTCTCACGACAATAAGAAGAAATGAGGCAATGAGCCTGACCCCTCTGCCAGTGGGGTCTCCTCTCTGTTACAGTATGGGGTGACAGAGGACTGTGCATAGACTTTCATATGGATCTAATCATGAGAACACCAGATGACGGTCATCTCACACACATCTGCCCTCTGTGCCTCTTTAAAATCGCTCCTTCACACACTCGAAGTTTAACAAGACTAACTCGGGGTTGGGTATCACAGACTCATTTCAAAATCAAGGAATCAGAGTAGGACTAGTAGCCAATGGGCAAATATAGAATCCAAAGCAGAGAAATGCATTAAGTGTAGTGGCTAGGACCACTCCTCAATCATGGCCACGCTGTCCTATTTTAGGATGCTCATGATTTTTGCCTGGCTGGCCCTGTTCTCCATCCTACTAGCCATCCTTTGGCTTTCTCCATCTACTTCCTTTCTCTGGAGAGGATGACGTCATTGCTATACTACCAAAAAGGTAATACACGTGTGTCGCAGAGGCAGCCTGCAGAAAAACTGAGATGCCAGGAACAAAGAGTCTCCCTGGAATCCTGACCTTTGCAGGCTTTTTCTGCAGGGCAGGCAGCTAACTTCACTCAACTACATAGACCAGGCAGAGAAACACACAGAGGTCTTCTTATTGTCACCTTACCCTGGGAGTTGAGTCTTTTTTTTGTTTTTTTTTTCACTGAAAAGATTCCATTTTCACAGACTTTCCTTGAAAAACAACATCCAACTGGGCATGGTTACTCTAGCTTTCACAAGACTTTGTTCAAATAAAATACCCAAGAAGGCTATCGTTGAATATGCATGTAGAAAAAAACCGTAGGCAAATTAAGGAAAATTAATTAGGCCACATCAATTTTAGGTTTATGCAGTGTTTGTAGTTTTCTTGTAAATAAGCCTGAAGTATATCATGATTCACATTTAAATTCATGCCTTTCATCTTAAAAAGCAAACAAATTTTATGTATCATTTTATAGTGCTCAATTTTTTTAAAACCCTATGGTAATATTTGGCTTTCATTAAATTTGAAATTGGGAAGACAAGTTAAGTTACCTCTGCTTCAGCCTAGAAGCTGATATTTGAAGAAGTGAAAATTAGGGCAACACACTGAGTAATGGGATGGTCTCTAACTCCCTGGGAAGTGCCTTACTTGAAGTGAGCGCCTTCTCTCTGCTAGGGCAGCTGTGATTTCCTTCATTCAACCTTCAACACCCAGAAACTGTAGAACACGGATGGCTGAAACATATTTCCCAAGACTAGATAAAGACCCAGTAAGTAAACTAGGAAATGATGGAAGAAGAAAAATCCAACTTCCTTCTTGAAACCCCAGACTGTGAGATAGCTGGAGGAGAAGCAGCTCAAGGCCCGGCCTAGGAATTTTGAGAGTCGATGATATACATAGTTCACTCAGGCTCTCCTCCTTCAATCCCCAAGCAAATGCAGTTGATTTTATAATTATTGACTGTGTTGAATGGTATAGTCACTTTGCTTAATCCTTGGTTATGGTTTATTTTTTTTAATTAAATTTTTTACACTCCATATTCCATTCCCCTCCCCCATCCACCCTTTGACTGCTCCACATCCCACACATCCTCCCCAACGCCACTGTCTCCACGTGGATGCCCCCACCCCCCCACCCCACCTGACCTCTAAACTCCCTGGGGCCTCCAGTCTCTTGAGGGTTAGGTACATCATCTCTGAATGAACACAGATTCAGAAGTCCTCTACTGTATGTGTGTTGGGGGCCTCATATGAGCTGGTGTATGCTGTCTGTTTGGTGGTCCAGTATTTGAGAGATCTAAGAGGTCCAGATTAATTGAGACTGCTGGTCTTCCTACAGCTCCTCAGCTTCTTTCTGCTTTCCCTAATTTAACAACAGGGGTCAGCTGCATTGGTTGGGTACAGATATCTGCATCTGACTCTTTCAGCTGCTTGTTGGGTTTTTCAGAGGGCAGCATGATAGGTCCCATTTTGTGAGTGCTCCATAGCCTTAGTAAGAGTGGGACCTCCCTTTGAGCTGTATTCCACTTTGGGCCTGTTGCTGGACCTTCTTTTCCTCAGGCTCCTCTCCATTTTCATCCCTGAGTAAGGTAACGCAGACCCAAAAGGACATGCATGGTATGTACTCACTTATAAGTGGATATTAGCCGCAAAAAAATAAAATAAAATAAAATGTACAGAATACCCAAGATACAGTCCACAGAACTCAAAAAGGACAACAAGCTGAAGTGCCCAAGTGAGGACGCCTCAGTCCCACCTAAGAGAGAGAAGAAAGCATTCACAAGTGGGGAGGAAGGGAGGGAGGGACCTGGGAGGGAAAGTGGATGTGGGGGGAGAGTTGGGGGAGAGGGGAACTTGGTATTGGGTGAGGGAAAAGGTCTGAAAGCCTGAGGGTCAACAGAAAGAATGGAAACAGGCAACCTCAGGAAATAGGAGATTGGGGGACCCTCCAGAATGCACCAGAGACCTGGGGGGTGAGAGTCTCTCAGGACTCAAAGGGAGGGACCTTAGATGAAATGCCAGACAGTAGGAAGAAGGAACTTAAAGAGCCCACCTCCAGCAGGAAGACAGGCCATCAAGTAAGGGATGGGGTTGCCAAGCCACAGTCACACCTCTGACCCATAATTGTTTCTGTCCAAAAGAATTACAGGGTTGGTTATGGTTTAAAAAAAAAAAAACATTTAAATTTAAATTGAGAAACCAAGGAACATTTGATCTCAAGCTACTATTATAAGTTTAAAATTTACTATTGTTTATGTGTATCTGTGTGCGAAGTACACATGCTGGTATGAGGACGCGTTCATGTGGGTGGAGGCCAGAGGATTTGGGGTGTCCTGCTCTATCATTGCCCACCTTCTTCTTTTGAAACTGGCTCTCTTTGATGAACCTGGAGCCACACGGGAAGCCAGCAACTCTCAGTGACCCTCTGCCCCTCGCAGAGCTGGAGCTACAGGTGTGTGCACAGCCGTGTGTCAGTGACCCTGTGTCCTCAATGCACAGCCTTGCACAGCTTTACATGTGGGTGGGGAGCTGAACTCAGCTCTTCCCGCTCACGTGGCAAGTGTCTTACCCACCGCGCCCTCTGCCCATTCTTCATTCTAACTTTCCAGTGTGTCTTTGTTGCAATTATTCTCTCTCTGTAGATCAGCCTAAGAACCCAGCCAGATGAAACTAGGATCCTAGCAATGTGCAGCATCATCTGATCGGGGTGGGAACTCTCATGTCTTTTTCTCAGCAATGTGTCCTTGAGGATTGCAATCAAGAGACTGCAGAGATGGCTCAATGGTTCGGAACCCTTGTTGCTCTCATAGAAGACCCAGGTTCAATTCCCAGCACCCTAATGGTCACACGGCCTATAACTCCAGTTCCAGAGTGTCCATTGACCTTTTCTTGCCCTCAGCTGAGGGCACTGTATGCACATGTTGCACATACATACAAACAGTCAAAACATTCACATACATAAAATACAAGGAACAGCTATAATCAAGGGCCAAAACATTCACATACATAAAATAAAAGGAACAGCTATAATCAAGGGCCACCCACGTAAGAGTTGGTTTCACTTAAAGTATAGTACTCAAATCCTTTCTGAAATTTCATTTTATCATCACTAAAGAACATCTCAATAACTTGCATTTGTAGACGAATGGATGTATAATTATACATGTTCATTGCTCTTGCTTGCCTAGTGATACTAATTTAAAAGACAGAAGGTTTTCACCCGACAGATCATAATGTATGTAATTGCTGGCATTTTAAGTCATTTGGAAAAAAGTAAAGTTCTAGTATTTTTGTATGTTGTTATTTGCTCCCCCCTCCTTTATTTTCCCTTTGAAGGGTTTGCTAATACAAGTTGAGAGTCTTTCAGATGGTGTGTGTCTAAACCATTTAATAACATCTACTGAGAACCCTGCGTAGGTCCTCTGGAATGGCTACAAACGTCAGAAGCAGCAGTCTCGGCTTCCCAGAACTGCAATCTGGGTTAGTCATTGAGGAGCACAGGTCATGGGAGTACCCACAGCATACTCTGAGCTAACTCCACGCATGCTTCTCCCAGATCAAAGAAAAAAAGGCAGGGTGGTGCTGGATGGCTTTAGTTCCATGGATCATTGATGCTTATAAGATAACAAATGCTTATATTGTTTAAAAAAACCAAAGTATCTTTGCGGGTTTGTTTTGTTTTTGCTAGAAAGAATGACTCAAATCCCAAGTTTCCAGGAGTTTCATTATTTCTAGAGAAAGCAGACATGTTTAAGCCAGCAGCTAGGAGGAGGCCGGTCCAGAAACGAGCGGAAAAAGACAGTTTATGGGAACAATGATCTAGTTTTATTTCACTGGGGAAAAGCTTTGAAGTCTCCTGTTACTTCTTGCGGTTGCTGTAATGTGTTCATCAAATGTTAGGAAGCAGTTACTTCATTGGCTGTAATCATCAGTGATAGTGTGCGAGAAGAGAGAAAGAACAGCTTTCCAGTATACATCTAGAGCATTCCATAAATGAACAGAATACATCCAGAAAGCAAAGAAATTGTAGAAATTTCATTACATTTCTGATGAGCCCTATCATATGAAGCAATACTCCCACTTGGCCATGAAACGCACATCTTTATTCCCTAAACACTCAAGACAAGACGTAAACACATTGATTCTTAGAGTCGCCCTTAAGGTTGAAGGTTCAGAAAGAAAGCTGCAGTCTTTCAAAGGTATTAACAATGCAAGAAGAGGCCAGTGTCAAGCAAGGGATGGACATGCACATTTCTTGAGGGCAAACACCCTAGGTGACATATCTGAAGTCACATATAGGCAAGTGTCAACTTCCTGAAAGGGCTTATTAACCAACCTCAGCAAACCTTCCTGCGTGACTTCCCGAGTGAGGAGAATGGAGGTCCTTGTGGAGAACTTTGTCTGCTTGTCTAGACTTCAGACTTTGAAGAGGATGCCTACTTAAGTATTTCACTCCATTCCCAGCCTCTGCAGAAGGTCACATCACAAAGCAGAAGCACACGCTCATTTTTATAAGCTGAGGAAAATGTAGGCATTGACGGGTATCTCCTTTCCTGAACACACCTCAGTTTATTAGTGTATTCATGAAACCAGTGGCCTCACGATCTTGGACAAGCCCAGGTGCCTTAGTGTGGTCATTTGCATATGCTTGGTCCAGGAAGTGGCACTGTTAGGAGATATGGATTTATTGAAGTAGGTTTGACCTTGTGTGTTGCTGTGGGGGTAAGTTTAGATTCCCTTCTCCTAGCTGCCTGGAAGACAGTAGATTGCTCCTGGCTTTCTTTGAATGAAGATGTAAAACTCTCAGCTCCTATAGTGCCATGCCTGCTTGCATGATGCCATGTTCCCACCTTGATGATAACGGGCTGAACCTCTGAACCTGTAAGACATCTCCAATTAAATCTTGTCCTTTATAAGAGTTGCCTTGATCATGGTGCCTCTTCACAGCAATTAAACAGAAAAGGCAGTGAGGGTTTCATTGCTGGGAAGAAAGAGACACCATGACAAAGGCAACCATTATAAAGGTCAGTACTTAACTGGGGCTGGCTTACAGTTTCAGAGGTTTAGTCCATCATCATCATGGTGGGAAGCATGACAGCAAACAGGCTGGTGTGGTATTAGAGGAGCTGAGAGTTCTATATCTTGATCCAAAGGCAGCAGAAGGGGGCTGTCATCTGCCGGCCATCAGGAGGGGACATAGATTCCACACTGGGCAGAGCTTGAGCACAGGAGACCTCCAAGCCCACCTACACAGTGACACACTTCCTCCAACAAGGCCACACCCCTTAATAGTGCCACTCTCTATAGGCCAAGCATTCAAACACATGAGTCTTGGGGGGGGGGGCGCATAGCTATTCAAACCAGCACACCAGGGGTGGAAAGGATTACAGAATCCTGGTGTTTTCACTGAGTTTTATCTCTGCATCTCAAAAGCAAATTAAGAAATAACAATAAAGCTAAGAGCTTCCTTCAGAGGCAGAGAGAGATGGAACATATACAGCTCATGTTCTGAGGATATTACAAAGAACAGAGTCAAAGGTCAGAGGCCTCAGGCATCAATAAAAACAAAAAATTTAAAATAAAACCTTAATTTAAACTCTGAACTATATACTTGGGACATCAAATGACTTAGTGGGTTTGTTCCACGGCACACAACAAATCAGTACTTTGCTGTTACATGTTTCTGATAAAATGTCAAGATAATCCAATGGAAGAAAGACCAGACACTTCAATAAATGGGGCTGGACCAACCACACAGAAAACAAACAAAATTGCCTCATATGTGTTAGAAAATGTATTCTACATTTCTAAGACTCTAAGTAATTCTAAGATTATGGATCTCCATGTAAGAGTAAAAAAACTATAGTAAAAATATCCACGCTGTTTGGTTAGACGTGAATTGCTTAAACACAAACTATAGAAGAAAGAATTGCTAAACTAGGTTTAATCCAAATGGAAAAAAAAGTTTGTTATTTGAAAGGCAGCTGGGAAAACAGAGGCATAAGCAGCAGACTTGAGAAAATATTTGCAATGCTCTGTTCCTTATATTGCTTAAACCTCCCAATGTATACAGAAGTCTTACAGTTCAGGAAAAGAACACATTCAAGAAGGAGAGAAATGTCTGAACAGGGCCACCACCAAAGAAGGTCCCCAAATGGAAGTTCTACCCTCTAGTTAGTAAGGAGATGACAAAGCCTCTACCACAGAAGCAGATTATAGTTAAAAAGACTTGCAGTTATTAAGTTATGGGAAGGACATGGGTCATGTGGCGCTCTCAGCCACTTCTGTCGAGGATGCAAAATTATAAACATATTCCAGAAACTGGAATGGTAAATTTTTGTAAAATTATAGGTATGACCCGGAGAGTCTATCCTTAGGAATTTACTAGAGGAAAATAAAGGCTTACTTACATTTGCATAAAAGAAAACCACAATACAAAATGCACACCAAGGAGAAAAGGTCACAAGGCAACCTTCTAAGGTGAGGGAGGTGCTTTATATATCAAGCAACTGCACACAGTGGCAGAGCTCAGAGAAGCTCACCATGGCCTGGGTACATTGCATTGCACCAAATAATACTTCGAGATCTCAAGTTCAATTCAGTAAAGATCCCTCTTTATTTGCTGCCCGTGGGCACAGAAAGCAATAGGCACGTAGTACAGAGTAACAGCTGAGACTAAGACAGTGACTGGAAGCTGAGACCCTGAAATATAAAATGTAGGTCAGACAGACTACCTTCCAATGGAGATCATCCAGGGGCTTTTATTTTGTAGAAAAATATTCTCGACTGAATAACGGAGAAACAGCTGAGTCCTGTCACAGAGTGCTCGTGACAGTCCACATCAGTAATTCTTGGAGACAGGGAAAGGGCAGGAAGGGACAGGATGGAAGGAAGACATCAACAGAAGAGCAGGAAATAGGGGCGGACAACTAGAAAAACACAGACTCTGTAATCTGTAGAAAACTGCCTGGCAGGGAAAGAGGTCGTGAAGCCCGGACCATGCGAGGAGAAATGGCAGAAGAGAAGGCAGAGGTGTGAGAAAGGTCACAAGGGCTGGGCAGAAAGAAAGCAAGGAGATTCAAAGCCAAGATGAGCCAACGAGAGAGAGAGAGAGAGAGAGAGAGAGAGAGAGAGAGAGAGAGAGAGAGAGAGAGAGACTGAAATTAAAGAGGGTGATGAGGTTTACATCTGGAGTCAAATGTGAGCTATGGAAATGCTTGCAGATTCTTTTCTCATAAAAATAAAACAAGGAAATGCCAAAGAAATAACGAGAGGAATTTCTTCTCAGATATTTTCAGTACGATCTTGTTCCATCTATGAAATGTAGCCTTTGGGGGATTTTTTTTTTTTTTAACTCAGCTTAAATCAAACTTTTGGTCCAACGACTTTTACATTTTAATGATTTTTTTTTTCAAAAATCTTTTAAAATGTTTAGAAAAGATGCCGTGCTGAGAAGCAGAGAACCAGCAAGAGGGAGACAATGGTGGAACCAATCTGTGCTCTAGTCCTAGTTCTGCCAGGGCTTTGAGACAGGCGCACATTAGGGCATCTGCGGTAATGAGATACACCTTGCCAACTTCAATTACTCCACTTAACTCTCCCTTTCTCCTCCCACCCCTGTCCTGTTTCTTCGTCCCATCAAATGATGCTTTGGACCAGGCTGAACGCTCAGCTGCTGCCAAGGACACAGAACCACAAGCCATGCAGCGCTGCTAAGCACTTAGACTTGCTGGACGCCAGCTAGAGCTTCCAACGCTTTGACGTAAGAGGGAAGCAAGTATCAGACATGCTGTCCTAAATATTAATCCTATTGGAGATAAACGCATGCTTTTCTTTCCTGTGGGGATGTCAGCCTTTTGTTGCATACAACATTTTTTTTTTCTAGTTACACGCTCTTATTTATCTCTACATTTCCTCAATGTCATGTCTTCCATTTCAGCCTGAAATTTTAAAATACATCCTGACAAGAAAGCCTGGGGGTGCTTTTGTACTTGAGGCTGTAAACACAATCATGGGAATTTAAGGGCAATCGTTCCTGACACCATCAAAAGCCACACCGACCTAACTACAGACACCTCCAAAAAAGCTTGCTTTGCTCCGCCAACAATGTGGTGTGCCAGAAATCACTTAACCGAGGTTTGAGACTATCTTATCCTAACTGATGTTGGCATCACTGCCCTCCTTTCAACTCTCCTCAGAAGAAACATGAAATAAAGTTGTTTTAACATAACAAATACTTTACCTTTATATATCTTAATCCCTTCTCTTAACTCTGTGCTATTCACCTCATCCCTGGAGGATCTGTGGAAATTTCTGTTTTTACCTTGTGACCAATGGATCTCTGCCAATTAGCAGGTGTTCGATGAAAACTTTCTAAGAGATGTTTGGGGGAGTCACGTGATATACCTACAGAGGCTGCCAAGCTTCAGAAATAGCAAGGCTCTTTGTTGGACTCGAGATTCATGGACTCAAGGTTGCTTAGCTAAATTGAGATCATGAAAAGTCTTCTGATGGAATGAGAAAGAAAGTCTGATCTTTCTCCTTTGGCTTCTGCCCCAGAAGGTTGCACTCAGTTTCAAGAGGGGACATTGCAGGGGGCCAAACAACAGAAACATGACAAACAGCTGGCCTAAGACTCAGGCTCTCTCTCAGTGGTCCCTGATTATAAATAGCAACTGGTTCTTTCAAATCACTTAGTACAGAGCCAGAGGTAGCCTTTGTGGATAACTAGTAAATGGCCCGTAGTTATAGTGCAACTGTAACTACTGGTACTTTCAGTAGCAGGGTTCCTGAATAATGTGACAAGTGGATATTATTTCATAATTCACACCCCATCTGCAGAGCCTAAACACTATTCCTGATGGGCCTGGTGGTGAATGCCTGTGAGCCCCTCACTGGTGAGTCCGAGATAGGAAGATTGAAAGTTTGATGCCACCATAGGCTATATAGCAAGTTCCTGTCTCAAAACAACAAGGTAACAAAGTTACTCTGTCTTAAACTTGTTTCTTATCCTGTTACATCATCAGGGGCAGTTTCCAGACCATTCAGAGACAGCCTCCCTACTGGAGTGCACTCATAGTAGGCAAAGAAGAGACTCAGGACAGTCTTTATTAAGGAAAAGATATATCTGACCCCACTTAACACTAAGAGAAAGGGAGAGAGACGGATGTAGGCAGAAGTGTTAGGATTTAGAAGCACCTTGGCGGGTAGGTACCTTGGTGAGTGTGCACCTGAGTGAGCACCCACACTCAGGTGCACACTCACCAGAGTCTTAAAGACCCAGGACCCCACTCCTCCAGGCCTTAAGCCTCATCTGTGTATTCACATGTCTAGCTGCTCACACACCGAGAGTCCATGCAGCCTGCTCTTCAAGGTGTGCCTCAAAGAGAATATACCATGCAACAGTTCTCACACGAGAGATTTATTGGGAGAGAGGGAGACAAAAGGCCATCTTGGTGTGGGGACATGAGAGGCAGTGTGGAGAGAATATCTTGTGTACTGTATGGGTACATCACTTGTCAATTTAAAAAGTCTATGTCATGTGACTTTGGCAGGAAATAGAAGGTGTGGCATCAGGGAGGCAGAAAGAATTCTGCCATAGAGCCAGGAGCAGAAAGATCTACCCTGGAAGATGTTAGGAGACAGATGCAAGGTACCTGAACATAGATAACCAACCACATGGCAAAATGTAGATTAAAATAAATGGGTTGTCTTAAGTTATGATCTAGTCAGAAGAGAGCCTAGCTCTATGGCCAAGGTATTTGTAAATATATTTTGAGTCTCGGTCTTATTTCTGGGAGCATGGGACTGGGAGGCAGAACCAGGACTAACTTCTACAAGGTAGAGACAGACAGAAAGACAGACTGGAAGACAGAGAGGATGAGAGAGAGCTGTGATGTTGGGAGGGACTTTTTAAAGGATGTGAGTGTTACAGTTCTTAGGGACTGTGGAAATGTGCTGCACCTGGCAGTGCCAGGTGATGATGTGTCTGGTCCTTGAAGAGCACACTGGTAGAGTGCCTGATTTCTAAGAAGGATGGGGCTGTCTCCTGAGTGTTTTCTTTTTGTTTGTTTGTTTGTTTGTTTGTTTTTTGAGACAGGGTTTCTCTGTATAGCCCTGGCTGTCCTGGAACTCACTTTGTAGACCATGCTGGCCCCGAACTCAGAAATCCACCTGCCTCTGCCTCCTGAGTGCTGGGATTAAAGGCATGCGCCACCATGCCCAGCTCCTGAGTGTTTTCATGTTGGAGGTGTGGTGCCAATGAATAACTAAGAGATGTTTTGGGTTCTTTGTTTTGGTTTTTCAAGACAGAGTTTCTCTGCATAGCTCTGATTGTCCTGGAACTCACCCCACAGACCAGGCTGGTCTGGAACTCAGAGATCCTCCTGCCTCTGCTTCCTGTGTGTTGGGATTGAAGGTGTGTACCACCACCTCGCGCAAGATGATTATCTTTTTTAAGGAGTGTGCCTTAAAACAGGCAAATTGGGTTACTGGAAATATTGCTCTGAGGAGGATTACGAGTGAAAGAAGGCTAACAAAAACCCTGGCAGCTTTCCACCCTCCAGGCTTCTTCAGAGATGTCTTAGGGTTTTACTGCTGTGAACAGACACCATGACAAAGGCAACTTTTAACAATTAAAAGACAACATTTAATTGGGGCTGGCTTACAGGTTCTGACGTTCAGTCCATTATCATCAAGGCAGAACATGGCAGCATCCAGGCAGGCATGGTGCAGCAGCTGGGAGTTCTACATCTTCATCTGAAGGCTGCTAGCAGAATACTGGCTTCTAGGCAGCTAGGATGAGGGTCTTATGGCCCATGCCCACAGTGATACACCTACTCCAACAGGGCCACACCTTCTAATAGTGCCACTCCCTGGGCCAAGTTTGTACAAAGCATCACAAAGTGCTTCCTCTTCTCTTGAGATACCATTCCCCACCAGACCTTCCCCTGAGGTCATATGAATAATGGCATAAATCTTGAACTTCTAATCTCTAAAACTGAGCTAAATGAGTCTCCCTCAGGCACTGTGTTCCAGCAACCAGGGGAAAACCAAACCAAACCAAGGCCTAACAGCTTGAGAAGCCAACATAAAATCTACTTAGAAACCTGCTGCTGGAGCATTTTCCCTATGCAAAATCTCAGCCCTACATACAATGGTACACAATCTTTCCTAAGCTTACTACAAGCATTTGCCAGGAGTTCCTTATTACCTTTTAGAGTTAGACACCACACCACAGACAGCTTTGCAGTGGGAAATGAAGCCGCATGATTATCTCCTAGGAGACTAAGTCAGCAGCACCCATCTCAGCGCACAGCTTGACAGAGGTGGCTCTGTCTGTGAGTCTCCTGCCTCAGTCACATGTATCCTGGGAGGTCTCTGTCATTCAGTTCTCTGTGTTTGAGAGCTGAACTTCAGCATCTCATCCCTTCTCCCTTTTTATCTTTCTCTTTAGAAAGTCTGGGGATTGGGGAAGGCAGTATCTTAACACCATCTTTGCAGGGAGAAGAGGTGATCCAACCTTTAGACACATGTCCCCAAAGGCTTATTTATCGACACTAACTGTTAAGCTAGGCCCTGAGTCTCCGAAGCAACATTGCCCTAGCAGGGCTGCTTTTAGACTCTGCTACAATCCCTATGCTTTGGTGACTGGCTGTTGTTTAATGTGTGTGCTCCTGCATGTTCTGTATCATGTCTCTGGGAATGTTTAGCAAATCCCAACTGTTTGGATTTTGCCCTCAGCCACGTAGTTGTCAAATATTTTAATGTCACAACCCTCTCTGTAAATTAACATTCCTGAATTCTACCATCCTAAGACTTCTAGGGAAAGCGAACAAGCCTTTATAAGGCAACAAATAAATGTGACACACTATGCTATGGACTTTCTGTTTATGGCCTCTATGAGATGGAGAGTAGATATTGCTGTCAATGGTTTATATATAAGGACACAAATTCAGACGAGGCACAGGGTAGGCTCTATAGATGCGGTCTTTCTCCACATCACCCACAAGGCCGTGGGGAAAAAGAAAACCCAACAGATTCCATCATTATTATCAGCTCGCAGCTATAGACTATCAAGAGTGATGAGCTGTAATGATTCCGGTTATAGCAACAGCACACAGTCCGTCTGCACACGCTCACTGCAGTTCACCCACTGATGAATCTGACCAAGAGATTAGAACCTCGCATGACCCCAGTCTTCTCTAGCATCATGCCTATAACCATCTCCCAACTATAAAAATCCCGCCTTTCCCTGTGAAGTTACATACTTTCACACTGGGTTGGAAGCAGGCACAGCTGAGCTAAGGGATAAAATTCCCTAGAAAGTGATCAGTGGTGAGCTTGGTACAGAACTCACAGTAAGAAGAGTGGTCGACGTGGCAGAAACATAGCCTGTATAAAGTGCTCTAATCACTCCAAATCGCATACTGACACATTGCATAGCTACATTTATTGGGTAGGGATAAAGGTCATCCTTCACATTACCTTAACCTCTGTGTAATGGCTGTGGTAGCCCATGAATCAAGCCCCCACGTGGTAGAGAGACTCCCTGCTGCTGGGTGTCTAAATATTTCTGTTAGGAAGTGTCGACCAAGCAAGTCAGGATAGAAAAGGGCGAGGAGGTGTGGATGCTCACAGTTCTTTCCTGTAGAGATTCTCTTGCAGCGATTGGTGTAGTCCATTGTACTATAGCCAGGCTATATGTAAATTAGCAGATCCTGTTATGGATTGTAGACATACGACACTTTGTGTCTAATCTGATCTTCCTAACCAGAAAGTTTGCATCTTCTCCAGATATGCAAACCGAGACAGCATCATCTGCTGATGCCAATTAAAAGCAAAGGCCTTCATTTTGATGAGGAAACTCTGTTGGTGTTGGCAAGGCTCAGCCGGAAGTGGTGCTCGAGGCTCACCCACCACGTACACTCCACGGAGTAAAACCCACGAGGAATGGAGAGAGCCATGAGATAAGCAGATGCCTGGAGAGACAAGGTTTCCATGGGCCTGGGACTTGTGCTTCTTTGTATACGTTCAAAGATGAAACAGATCACAAATTCGGACTCAAAGGAATCAACACAGTTTAAAAAGTCTCCGGTTTCAACACAGACATACCAGTGAGAAAAGGCAGCTATGGCAAGCGGGAAGCACTATTTTAGTGTCAATTAGCTCTGTCCAGTGATAACCCTGATATATATCAGCGAATTGACAGGTTGATGCTGGGAAATAGGTTCATAGGAACTCGCAAAGGTTAATCACCATTCCGCATTTGCTCTACCTACACCCATGAGATAAAAATAGCTATCTGGAGATGGAAGCTAAGTGAAGCTGAAGGTAAACCCATAATCATAATGGTTGCTAAGGCCTACAAGGATTGAATTTAGAGTGATCTATAGACATTGATTCTATGTGAGAGAATGTAAGTAGAAATGTAGATTAAGACCAAGCTGCTCTGATAATTTATACATGCACAAGCTGAATTTCTTTTTTCCATGAAGCCTGTTAACTAATAAAGGTGTAAACTGGATATGATTTTTATTATTATAACATTTGACAAGCCCAATAAACCAATAGATAAATTCAACTACCAGGTAAAATACATATCTTCTGTCAGACCTCAGGTCTTTTTCAAAATTGTTTTTATGAATATAGATGTTTTGTCTGCATGGACATCTGTGTACATGGATGTATATGCACACCAGGTGTCCCTGGAGGCCAGAAGGTGGAGTTAGATACCCTGGAACTGGAGTTACAGACAGTTGTAATCTGCCATGGTAGTGCTGAGACCTGAACCTAGTTCCTTTGAAAAAGCAGCCCGTGATCTTAACCACTGAGCCATCTCAGACTTCACATAGTCCCCAGACTTCACATCTTAATTTGGGGTTTGAATATATGGATAGCATGGAAATAAAGTATATGATCTTTCTCATAAAATTTGTTTCTGTCCTTAATCAATGACATACATGTGGGGAAATGCATCCTTTGCTGATATTTCAGCTAATTAGCCTGCTCTGAGGTGTCAGACTCACACTCCAAAGGAGTCCTTCAGGCTGTTCAGTGTAGAGTTGACTTGGGAATTGCTGTCTTGAAACAGGAGCACTTATTAGCTAACGAGGAACAAAGGGCCAATGATCTTCAGGGATGGCTGCTGTCAAACATCATAAATCAAAGACCACTATTGACTAACTAATTCGAGCAGTAAAACAGACTTTGTTGCCGTGGCAATAACGGGAGGGTTGAGAATGTGATCAACCGCCAGAGTCCTTATTCTCACAGGATTTCATGGAAACCAGAAAGACACAGAGAAAATCTCCACTGTTTTACTAACTTTAGCTATAAAGTAATAATTCTCTGCAAAACTATTCTCCTAAAAAATGTTTTTTAACCAATGCCAATTTTTAAGGTGACCTGAGAGAATGAGCAGTCACATTCCCACCTGTAATTAACAAGATGTATAGCAGGACAACTTCCACATAGAACGTGGAGTAGGCTTCAGAAATCCTACTCCTGTCTATGCCTGGGGGGGGGGCAGCTGACTCCCTCATTTAGCGGCTCCTCATCATCTTCAAAGCGTCACAGTCCCACCACCTCCTTAGTTAAAGAAACTGTCCTGCTATTCTTACATCAAATCCCACCAAACTGCTGATTGCAGCCTGGATTCCCAATTCCAGGAGGCAAAGTGGAAACGGGGACTTATAATGTAACTGGACAGAGTCACTGGGAAAGGACAAACTGCAAAATGACTTGTTAATGCTTTCCTCTGGTGATACCTGAAGTTTCCATCTGCAGGGATCAACAATAAAACACACCACGTCTGTCTCACACTGGCTTCTGGGTGTGGAATGTCCATGTGGCCCCAGAGGGCAGAAATGGTTCATTGAATCAACTGTAAGAAGGAAAGGAGGGAGCTGCCCAGTCTGAATTCTTTCCACTACCAGAAAGCAACGATGACCCACTGAGGTGACAGTGTGTAGCATTCCTCCCATGGCTCAGAAGATCCTGTTGACATGTCATAGGCCCCTGGGAACTCATCCTATGTGTGGATACTGGGTTGAGTGTTCATGGTCTTCCCTGGAGCACTGCTCTCTTGGCCTTTGAGGCAAGTGTTCCCTTTTGAAGGCCATCCTTTCATCAGGGATAGCTGAACTTGACAGGGAAAGTCCGCCTCTTTCCATTCTTCAGTTCTATATCAATTATGAGGAGGAGAGATGTGGGGACCCAGTTTATCGACATTTAAAATGGGGTGGCTGATTTCCTAAAATTCTCTTGCTACTTGGTCATCATGCTGCCCCAGGAAGTGAGAACTGCAAAGCTTAGGTTTGCATTGCAGGCCAGGGAGCCATCCCTTCAGCGCCATCTTTATTTGATATCAGCATAAGCTACATTGAGACATACTGGTTGTTTGCTGGACAGGGGCAAGGGACTGCTGGATATGTGATAAAACCATAAATGTTCCTGTCACGCTTTGGTAATTTTCTTCCCAAGAGTGAACTGAATGAGGACAGAGGGATTGGTTTTATCTTGCTCCAGGGAACTGGTGGATCATCTGATATTGAACAGTTTCTTGAGAGGAGGAAGGGGGAGGGGAGCAAGAAGGATTGAAGGAGGGGAGGGGGAGGGGGAGATGGAGAGGGAGGGGGAGAAGTAAGGGGAGGGGGAGAGAAAGGGGAGGGGGAAAGGGAGAGAGAGGCTGACCTCTTTGACTGAGTCGAGTTCCATGCAATTCCTTGACATGATACTCTTCATCCTTGGCCACGTTCCAAAACCAACATCATGATCTGTTCTCCAAAGTCCATCAGGACTACTCATCATCAGAAGGAAATTATCTGAAAATAGCTTCCTGATCAGAACCATCCAATTGCCTTTACCCTGTCATTACCAGTCGCTTATGACTTCCCTGTCCGTGATAAAACAATTCTCAGAGGAAACTGAACTGAATTGTTCTTCCCTCATCAAAAATTCAACCCTGGTTTCACAAGGGAAGCAATGTCATTAATAGATTGTATGTTTCCTATTTACATGGCTAGAAAAGTTTGTGTCTGCTAGTCTACATATACATCAATTGCTCTTAGAGGCCAGAAGAGGGCGTTGGATCCCCTGGAGCTAGAGTTGCAGGTAGTTGTGAGCCTTCATGTGGGTGCTGAGAACCAAGTCCAGATCCTCTCGAAGAGCAGCCAGAGCATCTAACTGCTTAACATTAACATTGCCTAACTCATGGCAGGAGCTTTATCCTCAAGGGTCTCCCGTCGGACTGGCTCCCCAGCATGCCCTTGCCCTTCCCTCCCATCCCACTCATACCCTCCACTGTGCAACCCATTCTCTTGATGGACAGCTTGGAAGGTAGTGTTTCAAACACATCAGAGATTCCGGCCATTGAGGAAGCTCATCTCGTGGATTTGGGCCATTGTGGAAGTTTAGCCGGTAGTTTCTTTGTCACAGGCCTCGCTGATTATTGTTTTCCTTCTGGAATCATCCAACTCACGGTCCCTTGGTACCTTCTCCCCTTTCTTCATTGGTTTTCACTACTATGAAGTATGGAACATAAGAGCTTCCCAGACTGTATCTTCCTGAGAGGGACCTCCACATTGCTGCCCTGCTCATAGGACAAAGTTTTGCTTCCTCGCTGCCCTTGAGCCAAGCAAGTAGATGACATAGTCAAGGCCAAAACTTAACCATGAAAATCATCAGAGATATATTAAGTCCCATCTAATGTTGATTGAGTAGGCTAGTAGAATGAACTCCTAATGAACATTGGTGGAGTAGGCTCCATCTATCTCCTTGCCAAAGTAAAGCATAGCATTAAAGGGTAATTAAGTAATTTCAGAGTATGTGATGAATGTCTCTTTGAGTTTGAGGCCAGCCCTGGTTCCATAGTGAATTCCAGGTCAGCTAGGCTACATAATGAGACCTTATCTGAAAACATAAATAAGGAATGCATACATAAATAAGATATACAGAGTCAAAATAGGTTTGCTAGAATGAAAAAGTCCTTTTGTAAACATTTGTTAGACTAAGTAAGATCCTTCTCCTTTAGTGCCTTTCCCTTATCAGCTATAATACCATACACTGGCTGCAGAGATGGCTCGGTTGATAAAGTGCTTGCCAGACAGCCTAAGGACCCAAGTTCCATCCCTAGTACCTGTGTGAACAGCAAGGCACAGCTCATGTATCTGTAATCCCAATGTTGGGGAGGAAGGACAGAAGGTTTTACCCACAGATTACTGACCAGCTAGTCAGTTGGCTTTAGGTTCAGTGTGAGACCCTGTCTCAAAACACTTAAATAGGGTGCCATTAAGGAAGATATTCAAAATTAACCTGTGTGTGCACAACCCACAACACACACAAGTTCACATATACAAACTCTTATACGTCCATATATCCCAATACACAAAATAACAAAAAGATTAAAGATAAGCAAAGGAATAAAAACATCCACTATATTTAATTTGCTAAGAAAATTCTTGTCAAACTTAGAAAAATGAGCTTCATTTCAATTTTAGTAATATTAACAATTTATCAGTTTATATTCTGTTTTCCTGTAGTTATCACTTTCCTATGTGGTAATTAAGCATCAGCCGTAAAGATCTAAATTAAAAAGGAAACTTCTCAGTGACGAACTTTGAAAAAAAAATCCTAATCAATCAAAATGAAATTCCCCTTTCTTTGGGGATATAATAGACTCCAATCTATCAGCATACACATGCTCTTAACCTAGCAAGCAGAGGAACCGGCACCCTCTAAGCTGATTGTCCATGATGTATGGATCTGTTATTCACAATAAATTGCTAATACTGGGGTAAACATGTCAAGCTATGGAGGAGATGGTTTCTGCATCCACAAACTTGGCAAACTTGGAAGATGACCTTAAGGGGACTTTGAATAAAAATAATAGGACTTTAAAGGAAAAACAAAACCACGGATTTCAAAACACAGGAAAGAGTGACCCAGATTTTAGGTGATGCTCTTAGCTAATGTGTTGCATTTGCCAATTGTTACCTCAACAAACAGAGCTCTACTCTAGCTGTCACAAGCCACATACTTATATTCAAGGGATATTTCTGAAGGGAGGTAGGGAACAGTCAGAGAGAGCCAAGAAACTACTCCCACTACTCCATTATGGCAGGCATAGAAGCCTGGTGCTGAAGGATTACCCAGATCATCTGAAAACAGAGGTTTTCTGGAGGAAACGATGCCCCATAATGAATGTCCAATGACTGAAGGATGCAGACTGTGTGGTCAGAAGAGGAGATGAATTTCTATCATTTGCACCTGTTTGCCTTTAAAAGAGCTGAAGTCGGTCATCCTCTCTATTTTGCCTGATGCTGCTCTGTTTCAAACCCTCAGCATTTGTCCTGGAGGCCTCTAGGGACTATGAAGTTTTGATACCTTCTGAAGGGAGATTGGAGAGGTTGCTTCATGTTTGATGAGAGACATTCCCTTGGCTGAACAGCCCTCTAACTACACACAGCTCATCCAGGAAATCCTGAGAGGAGAGCCATTTATGTCCCTTGGTCTCAGATTCAGTCTTTAAGCCTCTGCCTTCCAACCTCACCTCTAACCTCTATGTGCATCTATGGGCTGCCAAGTTGGCCTGTGCTACACATTACTACTTATGCATGTACAGATACTCATTCTGGAGTCCCTCATGAACACAGCGATTACCTATAAGGTTGTAGTGCACAGGACTTTGAGATCTACGGGCTGCCCAGTTAGGTTTGGACTATGTATTATTTCTAATGTATATACAGTTACTATGTGTGCTGAAACAGCAAGATCCAAGGCAGTAGGTTTGGAGAGACACTAACCAAAGTACTTGAACTCATTTTTTGTGGCATTATTCTTTAAACTCACAACTTTCAGCAGATCTAACGGTGACTGCCATTCCCACTCATTGCCAACCTTCTAAATCCAAAGTTGACTTCAACGAAAAAGAATCTGACTCTAGTTTTAGCTCACTGCCAAATCATGGTCAATTTTCCTTCACAGTGGTGGAGAGAAAGTACACAGAATATATGTACTCTTGGCAGGCTATCACAGGGAGAGGATAAAGACTCCACATAGGAGAACAGAGGCCCTAAAGATGAAGCAGCTAATGCATGACAGAGCATTGCAGGACAAGAACCTGGCAGCCTTCTGGCTCTTGATTCATCTTTCTGTCATCTTCTCTCACTGGGTCCTGGCTTGTGGTTTATAAACTCACCTTCTCCTTGTGCGTCCGTGTCCCCTTTTCTAGAGACTCAGTCATCAGCATGGACATAGGAGTCAGACGGTAACAACTAAAAGCTAAGATATCTTTTAAAGGCTCCCCTCCCCCATTGGTTATTAGCATCTTTGCAATGTCCCTTTCTCCCTCCCTCCCACAACTGTAATGAGTGCAGACACAGAGAATGTGCCCACTTCCTGCTCTCTTGGTGTTTTCATTGTTACACGACCCGAGCTTTGAAGTCTGATAAACGGAATGCAGCTTCTGTGGGGTTTATTTCCGAGGGATACACCATGGCTAGGCACTGAGAACAGGAGTGTCTCTTTCCTCTCAGTGAACACAGCGCTCTTCCCTTCTCCATCAAGAGCAACCCAACACACCAGTATTAGCCACTCTGTCATAGTTCTGCACTGTGCGGGCAGCAGCTGTGGGCTAACAGGAACAGTTTGAGCAGAGCCACGGTGAGTCTGCAGAGTCAAGCTCTAAAGCTGCAGGGACACAGCTGTGTATCCTGGGCTGGCAGGTGGAGGTAGAAGGCCCACAGAGTCCTCCTTTCAAGCAAAGTTCTAAGATGGCCTAGGCTCTCTTTGTGTAAATATAACTTTTATTTGCCAGATGGAATTGTCATCTCAGAGGCTTACTAGTGAATACACCCACCCTTTCTAGTTCCTTCTGAACTCTGGCTGGCTGGTTCAACTCAACTGTTGTGGCTCACACTCCTCGCCAAGCTGACGGATTCAAACCAGCGTCTCTCGACTTCGCAATGAATTGCTCTGCTTGGCCTCAAATTAACAATGGCAATCTGTTCTAATCTCTGGTTCATTCTTGTCTTTTATCTCTTTAAAAACTGTCCCAGGAAAACTGCCTTCTCCTTTCTCTCTGCACTGCTTTTAAATAGCCTCTCTTTCCTGTTCTTCTGAGAGTTGGGCATATCCTGTTTCTGACTCATTCTGCCAAATCTTTTTCTGATTCATCACTTTGTATGCCCCTCAATTAGACATCACTTTCAAGCATAACTGCTTCCTTCTACAAACTAACTTTACCTTTACTGTTAGGAATTAAAGGTATGTCTGTATTCCAGCTAGAAAGATTAAAGGTTTGTCATTCCAGCCAGATCACATAGACCTAGAAGGTCTTTGAATATTATCCCTTGCCAGAGCAGCTATGTTGCAGGATTAAAATTCCTCTACACCTTTATATCTGTGGTTCATGATGCAAAGGGCTCAATGACCCTCCCCTGACCCACTTGAATAGGTACACATTAAGAATATCAGGTAACTAGGGAGACAGCCACCTGTTATAAAATAAGGACAATAGAAGATTCTCTCTCAAACACATCACACACACACATACACACACAGTTATTACCTACTCAATATTCTAGACTATGATGTATGCTACAACCTTGTAATCACTGTGGTCATGAGGGACTCCAGAATGAGTATCTGTACATGCATAAGTAGTAATGCATAGACCAGGCCAACTTGGCAGCCCATAGATCTCAAAGTCCTGTACCTAGGGGTTAGAGGTGATATTGGGAGGAGGAGGCTTGTAGTCATAATCTGAGACCAGGGGACCTAGATGGCTGTCAGTCTTTCAGTACTTCCTGGATGAGCTGTGTTCAGTTAGAGGGCTGTTCAGCTGTAGCTGGGGTGGGGGTGGGGTGCATCTCTTATCAAACAGGAACCTACCTCTCCAATCTCCCTTCAGAAGGCATCAATCCTCCCTAGTCCTTAGAAGCCCTGGAGAATGAACAGCAACCACAGTGCTGGTGATGAGTGGTCATCTTTGTCCACAAAGCTACTCAGACGTGGTTAGTTTCTCCCAAGATAAGCATGTCTGTATTGGTTCTTCTTCATTACCAACTTGACTGGATTTAGAATCCAAATTCTAAAACCGAAGAGGCATGTCTACAGGCATGCCCGTGAGGGTGTCTGGAGAGGTTTAACTGAGGAGGGAAGACACAACCTGAATGTAGGAGTCCAAGACTGAAAACAAAGGCCACAAAAGTGTGGCCTGCTGCCTCACACTCCAGGTACCTCAGGCTCTAAGCAGCCCTGGGCTCCAGCTGCCCCCTTTCCAGCTGCCTCACACCCTAGCTGCCCCATACCCCAGGTGCCCCCTCTCCAGCTGCCCCATACCCCAGTTGCCCCACACCCCAGGTGCCCCCTCTCCAGCTGCCTCACACCCCAGCTGCTCCACACCCCAGCTGCCCCCTCTCCAGCTGCTCCACACCCCAGCTGCCCCCTCTCCAGCTGCCCCACACCCCAGCTGCCCCTTCCCCTCTCCAGCTGCCTCACGCTCTGGCTTCCATGCCTTTCCTTTAGGATGGACTGTATCTTCTCGACCGTGAGACGAAACAACCCCTTTCCTCGTTGACTTGCTTTTTGTCAAGTATCTTGCCACAGCAACAAGAAAAAAGAAATTAGTTAATGCAATGCTCAATTTCAGTTATTTCGTTAGATTACTGATCCAGACTGTCAAGCCTACAGACAATTTATTTCAGATATACTGCCCCTTGACTCTTGTTTGCCAAGATCCCTGCTTGAGTCATTTTTTTAAATGATCCACTACAACAGACCTGCATTCAACAATGAAGTAACTTTTCTGCAGGTATGTATAGAAAGTACAAAGGGAAAAAAAAAGGTTATCTAAAATGCATGAATGCCAAACACTAGTCCAGTACTAGTGAAAGTGGTTTGCCAAAAAAACATTCCAAATAGCTGAGTTGCCCAAGTTGCCATTCCTAGATAGTGGCTCTGAACAAGAACCTTTATATGGCTTGTAAATATCAGCAGGTAACCTCGTGGCTTGCGGCTGAACTTACACAAACTCCCCTAGGGACAGATTTATAATCAACAGTCAGATGTGCGGTGTGGAATCTTAGGAAAGAGGGATATTTAAATCAATTTAAAACTGAATTATCACCAATATGTTGGGGTCTCCTTTTGTTCTTTCTGTATGGCTACAGAGGACATGAAGTCTGACTTCTTTTTGTTAACTCCAGCAGAAAAACAGACACATGAGGAAAACCATCCCAGAACTATATGGTCATTTAGTAAGTTTCTAGTTACACAAAATGTCCTCAATATATCGGGACTTAGACTAGAGAGTGTTAGTGTTAGTGTTAGCCTATGCAAACACTCAGCCACTGATTCCAGAGCAATTTATCTCCCAAATAAGACTGCAATTGGAACACCAGGAGAATTCAACCTTAAAGCTTTTGCTTAGAGTTATGTTGTGACTATGGCTCCTTTGAGCCACAGTAGGGAACATTCTATACCTTCTGGTGATAATGATATACAAAAAGGTTTATATACTATTACTTTAGGAAGAAAGAAAGGAGCCATAGGCCTGTGGTAACAACCCAGCTTCCCTATTTTGTGGGTCTGTTTAGACGGTAACACAAGTGGTTTTCCAGACTCATTGAGAACCTGTCTGTATCTTCTTATTGAAATGACTCAATGTCACTTTTTACAGGAGAAGAAATTTGGCATGGTGAATAAGTAGCAGCTTCTTATATCTGGATTTGGCTTCTACTTCATAATTTGAAATGCAGAATTATCATTTTTCCTCCCATTGCTTAAATGACTCTTTCTTTTTATATAGAAAACAATAATTTCTTTCCTTCTTCCTCACTCTCCTAGACTCAAACCATTAAGTTATTCTGACTTTTTAAAGTATTCTTAGGTTAATTTTAATACCACGAAACACAAAGGCTAAGTTGGCTCTGAAAACAAACACCTATTGAGCGGTTTCACGTGAGGCCTTGAGATACATATTGGCCAGAGGAGGCAGCAAGGTGATATCTCTGCTCACAAGGGCCTGTGGATGGGTTGTGGGGACAGGCACAGGCTATAAACAGTAGCATTTCTCCTGATGTGCAATGTTGTAAAAGCAGGTGGGAAGGAGAGATGGGACAGACTGTGGGGAGCCGACGAGGGCCTCCCTCGTGTCCACGGTAGATCTGGTCCTTCAAAGAAGGAATTCATTTTGCAGCTCAGTACTCCTCACATTTTGCATTGAGCTTATTAAAAATAGAGCCCCACCATTGCTTTTTGAGAGACTCATATATACCCTAGCTCAGATGTGACCCAGAAATCTGGGCTTCCAATGTGCTTTCCATCTGATCTCTTTCCAAATGGCCCCAGGATTCTGCTCAGAGAGCTACACAGCAGATGGGGTGGGTAGTGGGGGTGGGGGTAACCTATCAGGCAGAAAGAGCCATCTGGGAGAGAAGTAGGCCACGCAGGCATGGAATGTATGGGAAGCTGCAGTGAAAATGTCCATAGTCTGAGTGGGGCCTGACCATGACTTCTTACTTACCACATGCAGGAGCTTAAATATGACCCTAAGCAATGTAATGGCGAAATGTGAAAGAGAAATGAGATTAACATGTGCCTGATAACCTCTTAACACTTATTTTAGCTGATTCACAAATACGTGAAGATTGAGCCAGGCATGATGGCATATGCCTATAATCCCAGCATTCAGGAGGCAGGTGGACCACAGTTTTCAGGACAGCCTAGACTACCTAGAAAAATAGCAAGAGTCTATCTCAGAACAAAACAAAATGAAAAAAACAGTAATAATTTTTTAAAAACCCAAGCAATCAGTATAAAACCAAAAGACAAATAGAAAACCAACCACCATAAGATTGGACATATCAACAGGGCCCCATATGATGGTTTGATATAGATATGAATCCTTTAATGATTAGGTCAAGGTAAATATATGCATAGTCTTGGACTACTATCACTTATGGTGAAAGCCTTGAAATACTGACTTCTAACCTTTGTAGATTAATATCTGCGTTCCCAGATGTGTAGTTACGCGCTGTTACCCATGACTCCTGACTGAGGCTTGGTAGCTGCAGAGCAGCCTTTTCCCTTCCTCTGTTCTCCCCAGCCCTTGCTGACCCCTCCACTATGTTCTTACACTGAATGAAATCATGCTTTTTCAGATGCCAAATATGAATGAGATCTGCTCTTCCTGCGACTGGCGAGTGTTGCTTAACACGGTCATCTGCAGGTGCACCCACATTGCAGATGCACAAGACTGGCATTCATCCTTTCTAGGGCTGGATGGTATCCCATGATCCCATGGTGTACACACAGCACATTTTCTTTATCCGTGCATCTAGTGATAGTTCCTCAGATGTTAAGTGTTGTCTTCGTTTGGTTCTTATTGCCGTGATAAAACCCTGACCAAAAGCAGAGGAAAAAAAGGGTTTATTTCATCTTACACTTTCTGGCAATTGTCCATCATTAAAGGAAGCCAGGGTAGAGACTCAAGACAGGAACTTAGAAGCTGGACTGGAACCTGAGGTCACGGAGGAATGCTGCTTACTGGCTTGCTCCTTCTAGCTTGCTCAGTCTGCTTTCTTACACAGTTCAGGCCCACTTGCCCAGAGGTGGCACCACTCACAGAGAACTGGATCCTCCCACATTAATCACCAATCAAGAAAATTCCCCACATACATGCCTACAAGTCAATTTAAGGAAGCAATTCCCCAATTGAGGTTCTGTCTTCTCAGGTGATTCTAGTTGGGTCAAATTGACAGACACCAACGAATAATTTTTAATGATAAGTGGAGGCTCAATCCTTATAAATTTGATTAAGTTTGTGGAATAATGCCACAATAATACCTGTTGCATTGTTTTGAAAGTAAACATTAATGTCAGAATAGAATGAGTTAAAAGGGTGCTGTGTTGGCAGCATGACTGACCCCAGATAAAATCAGATGGCTCATGAATGCTACAGACACCATCTATAAGCCACATACAGGACTTTCCAAGACAGCCTTCATTTTCCATAGGCACCATGATGTGTTTACCAGCACAGCTGTGCAACCCGGAGGAATGGCTGTTGGATATGCTGAGTGACATCATAGGAAAGGCATTGTCTCAGTGGTCAGAGAACAAATGAAGCCAGAGAAGTTACCAGTGAAAAGTTGTGTTATCATGGCCCTCCACCCCACATCTCCACAGAGACAGAACAGACAACAGAATGTGAGCCTGCCGTGAGGAATGAAGTGCTGACCATACTGACTCCCTCTGGTCTCAAAGTGGAGCAGATGACTCAGAGAAAGAAGTTCACAGCACTGGAAGTGAAAGCTAATACAGAAAACAACAACCATGAGCTTCCACCTGTGACTATGCATGGTACCAGCAGTGCTCTTCGCTTTATGCCATCTAAAAAGAATTAGTTCTTCATATAAATGGAGTATTTGTTGTTTCTATTAATCAACTGTGGCCAAACACGTGACTGATGTTGTTCCTAGCCTAAAGGATGTACTTTGAGTGTCTGTGAGTCTGGCTCCATTGCACAAATGTCAACCTGACTGATCCAAGTGGTACTTAAACATTTTTTTCTGAGTATGTGTATAAGTGTGTGTTTCCAGATGAGATTATCATTTAAGTCACTAGATGTAGGGAAGAAAACCCTCCCTATTTGAGCGAGTATTCTACAATCCCAGATAGAGAGAGCAGAACTCACCCTCTCGCTTTCTATCTGTCAGCAGGAACATTATCTGTTGCTGCTCTTGAACTTGGATTTACACCATGGCTCCCTGTCTTAGTTGGGGTTTTACTGCTGTGAACAGACACCATGATCAAGGCAACTCTTATACGAACAACTTTTAATGGGGCTGGCTTACAGGTTCAGAGGTTCAGTCCATTATCATCAAGGCAGGAACATGGCAGCATGCAGGCAGGCATGGTGCAGGAGGAGCTAAGAATTTCTACAACTTCATCTGAAGGCTACTAGTAGAATACTGGCTTCCAGGCATCAAGGATGAGTCTTAAAGCCCATGCCCACAGTGACACGCCTTCTCCAACAAGGCCACACCCACTCCAACAGGGTCACACCTTCTAATTGTGCCACACCCTGGGCCTAGCATATGCAAACCCTCATACTCCCCTAGTTCTCAGGCTCCTGAGAGGAGTCGACTTCTACTAGAACTATACTCATCTTCCTAGGTCTCCAACTTGCACATAAGGTCCCATGAGACTTCTCGGCTCTAAAGTTACATGAGACAGTTCATATATGTAATGGAGACCCAATATATATCTCTATGTGCATTAATATATGACAGGCAAATAGATGACAGATTTTTATATGTACGCATTATATAGAGTAATCCCATATCTTGAATTATTATTGCATTTTATTTTATAGTTATAACTTTTGTTTTCAAATGTTCATACGATGAACATGTATTCATATTTTTAAAATGAACAGTTTACTAAATGAAACTTAAGTCTGAAAAATAGTTATGTTACCCAAGAGACTTATTTGAACATTCACTAAAAGGTGGAAGGATTCCTGTGGCCTAATCTCTGCCTTGTCTCAGTTCTTAAGCTGTCAGTGAGCATCCCTGCTTGCCTGTTCCTCCCTTGGGGAATTGTGTTTGACGCCAAGAATTGAGAAACTGCTCCAGTTACTGTGACTTTGCAGCTCAACCAGAAAACCAAACCTTTCTGTGTCCCTAACTCCAGTCTAACATTAAAACGTTTTACACACACACACACACACACACACACACACACACACACACACACAGTCCAAAGCCCTGTCTTCCTGGTTACTTTTTTTTTTTTTAACACATTATCCAATTCTGCCTCAGACAATAGCGTTTGATGATATCATGGTAAAGTTGTGGTATAGATTTCATTTCCTTTATTTTTATTTTTTTAAAGATGGAAACTGATGCAGTTTTCCTCCCTGGTTTCAGAATCCAAGTGGACCCAATTTAAGAGTTTATAGAAGCATCAGAAATCGATGAGCAGAGAAAGAAGATGGAGACACCAATGTAAATAGCTATTGACCAAGATCTGGGAATGGGCCAAAATTTACCCAGCATATCCTCGGATCTTGCATTAGGAAGGGAGAGACACGAGACAGACTGCATCTAGCTTTCCCTGTGGCAGATTTCAGGTGTTTATGATAGCTTAATCCTTACCTTTCAGATTACTGACTGGGTCACAAGAAATATCACTGACATTTTTAGTTAAATGATTAGGGGTTTTTGTTTTGTTGTTGTTGTTTGTTTGTTTGTATTTTTATCTAAAAACATCCACTAGGAGGAAGACCAATACAAAAATTTTTTTTCTAGGATGTCATTTTTCTCTACTTATTAATTATGGGATTCCATCTGAGACATGGTTTTAGTGTCATTTTTATACCCACAAGCCTCTTTCTTTTTGCCAATCCAAGCCTCCTCAAGCTACAGGTTCATATATTGCCCCCTAAGCACTTGGACAGCCAGCAGGGACTCTCAGTGCCCAGTTCACACATTCTTTGTGTGGACCCAGCAGGTGCTCCCCTCTTAGTGGTGAACACAGTGTGGCTCCACCATGGACACACTGGCTTCAACTCTTACATACTTGTCATAAACTACAATTCCTATCTGGGTACCCGTTGTCTTGCTGCAATTGTTAGAAAATTTAGTCAGAGGAAATCTGTCTGGTCAGAAAAATAATTTCTTTGTTGAATCCTCATTTCTAAGCAGTATTGATGCTACCACAGAAATCAAGTATGGATAGACAATAAAGACCTCCCTGGCCCCCTGACCCCATTCCCTCTCCCCTCATGCACAACGATGTATTTTTCCTTTGGAATCCCTTTTTATCAATTCAGACTTCCTTTTAAGGAAAATAAGAATTCAATCAGGAGATTAGACTCAACTGTGGGAGTTTTAAATCCTGGGTGTTTTCAGCCTGGACCTAATCAACATTCACAACTAGCAGGGTTGTCTTTCATTATGTTCAGAGGGTCTCTCACTTGGGAAAGGGATGAATATACAGCCTCTGTGGAGTGGACACACCCCCTCCTAGAAGGAGTCACACATCTGACTGCCTTCCACTGCCATAACCTTCACAATGACTGATGGGCATCCTCCTTTCCCTTGTTTAGCCAGAGGGACTTACTGATATTTACAGTGGCAAACAGATGACCAACCGTGGCCTCTCTCATCTGCAGACGAGGCACAGTTATCCATTTAGAAACCTCTGGCCTTCCTCAGGGCCCATTTCCTATTCCCGAAATGTGCGCATCCCGTGTGTGTGCTCCGGTCTCACTCCCCTCTCATTTGTCAGTGAGCGCTACGGGAATACAAACCACGTTTGATATCAGATTAAGCAAAAAACGAAGGATGATAAATCATCAAGAAAGATTATGTCGCATACAAAACGCAGACAGGGACATTTTTAGGTGCATCCCACAATCTTCAACATCAACATCACTATTCTACAACACTGCCTCTGGGGATTTTTAATACCTTCCAGCAAGTTCATTTGTAAGTCAGATTCAACGAATAAGAAATAAGGTTCGGGCATTTTTTGAAGGTATTCTACAGTTACTCAGTTCGGAAAGGATGCAACAGGAACCTTTCCTTTTCCCATCTCACAGCCAACCTGCAGTCGTACAGCTCGCTGCTGACACCGCAGGTCAGTAGGGCGAAATAGGAGGAAGATTAAAAAAAAAACTCATTTTGCTGCTTACTAGATTTCAGATAAATGCAAGATTAGAATAGAAAACAGATTAAGGGAGCTCTCTTGGTGCCTTTTCTATAAAGAACCTTGAAATGTCAAATGTTTACGTATTCCTTCCTTCTACTACGGCAAAAACTAGCCAATGTGGGCATAACTATGAAAAGAAGGACACTTTTAGGAGATGGAACCAAAATGGAAATAAAAGAAACTATGAATGAGTTCAATTTTTACAATCTAGAAATTGCAATGGAGGGAACGGATTTGACTCTGATGGTTCATAGCATTGACATTCAACATCTGGGCTGGCGATCAGAATTAACTTATTGCTAAAATGATAGAGCCATTATGATGATGGTGGTTGATGTGGTAGTGGTGATGGTGATGATGGTGGTGGTGGTGATGAGGATGACTGGCATTTACTGATCCTCTGCTAAGTTCTAGGCCACGTGACACACACTCCAATGTGTCTAATCCTTGCAACAACCTATTGCTCTTCCTGTTTCACTGAGAAGAAAACCTGCACTCAGGGATAAGTGACCAGCTCGAGGCTTCAAAGACAACTGAGTCACCCAGGGATGGAACCAAGTCTGGCTGATCGTTCCTTACTTACATGATGTTGTCAATGCCTGGTACGACCTCTCCAGGTCTCATTCTCTCAGTGAAACTGGAAGCATTCATTGCCGGGTGGGGATGGGCTGCTCCTGGCTGTTAAGTGCAAGAATTCCAGGTCTTTACATCACTCCACTCTTTCTGGTGGAACGCTCAATAAACGCTATTGACAGTCTCCATTTGGGTAGGGAATTTCCACCTGCTGGAGTGCTTTTTGTTCCCACAGCACGGCTACCTGAGGCAAAAACACTTGCTCTAAAGAGAGAGTGGAGCTTTTGCTGTCAACAGTATAGATCGCATCAGCTAAATGCATTTCAACCCTGTTCTATTGTGTTTAAGTGGGAGGGAGAGATGCAAGCCCATCTCAGGTAGTGTCAACAGACATCTCAGAGGCAGACAGAGGCTATTGCCAGCCACTGATGGGTTCTGGGATATCGGTATAAACTGTATCATCCCAAGAGGTTTACTGAGTACTACTGCCAACTGCGGTCAGGGTATCTTGATTCTTTCCAGACACAGAGTTGCCAAGATAAGAGAGGCGCTGCAGTTTGTCACTACAAAGGCACAATCTCTCCAGCATGAATAGCAGGGGCCACCTTGAGTCCCTTTGATAGAATAAAAGAAAGTGCTAGCATATCAAGGAAACTGATGTCAAGAGGGAACAGTGCTGATCCCTGCCGGCTTACCCAGCCCCCATCATTCCAAATGAGGGCTGGCCCTAAATAAAAGCCAGAAGTCATGCTTTTGTTTATTTTTTCAAAGTCTACAAAAATTGTGTGAATGTCCTTAATTCATTCGATTGTGCTTAACGAGCAGGTGACAGAGACTGGAGGCCAATTCTGCTGTCTTTTTAGGCACTGCTCCTTAATGCTCTGTCAAAGCTCAACTTGATGGAATAGAAATCGAGAGCATGTTAGTATAGGAAGTGTGAGCTGCTTCTCAAATGAGTATAATACTGGAGGCTTGGAGACTGTCACAAACACAAGAGTCTACTCCAGGAGGAAGCTTTGTGCACACTGTTAAAAGTGACAAATGGGCCAACAGCCAACCAGGCAGTGCTCGGCAACTCCAACGCACTATTCAAAAGAGCACTGGAGAAGGATCACATTCTCCGGTCCTCAAAATCTGTGAGATCATTCACCAGCTCAGAGCTCCGGCTGCTCTTGCAGAGGACCTGGATTCAGTCCCCAGAACCCACGTGGTAGCTAACAAGCATCTGTAACCCCAGTCCCTGAGGATCCAATGCCCTCTTCTAACCTCTAAGCGCACAAGGCATGCATGTGGTGTGCGTAATCATACAAACAGACAAACACTCATACATATAAAACAAAATAAATAAATAAAAAACAGAAGAGCACAAAAGGACATTCTCCCATCTTGAGTGCACAGAATGGTGCTTCTGGCCCAGGGCGCCCCTATATTTTCTTTGCCTGCACCATTGACTCCCCAAGGACCTTGAGTAAAGCATTTCACCTTCCTGCATTTTCATATATTCAACTGTGAAATAAGAAAGATAATGACAATAAGGTCTTACACCTACGCACCTCACTGAAGTGTTTTATGGATTAATCATGTTGTCTCTGAATGTGCTTCTATGCCTTAAAGACTGTGACAACAGTTAGCAAGTACCCACAGCGATGTAGTCTCGAAGGCTTACAGAATTACATCAGGGACTGTGCGTGGTAAACTACCTTCAGGTTACTTTGTGGAGAAGGCCTTAGGGAACATTAAAAGAAATACATTGATTAATTGATTATGCTCTTTACTCTAGAGAAGAAGAGGGAAGTTTTCAGTTAAACAATCTTATCCATCACTAACGGTGGAATGCACCCACTTCCTGCTTCATGTATTGGAATCTCTCTCACAAAGGTGAGGTCACTTGACAGCCGATCAGCATAAGGTTTCTACAAGTGGGGTTAGTACCCTGGGAAGCAAAGCTCAAGGGTGCTCATTTATCTTTCCAATACATACCAATGCTATAAGAAGGCACAGTCCATGGGAACAGGGCTCTGCTAGTCTGTGCCCTATAGGGCTTAGACTGGGGCTTCACAGACTTTAGAACCATTAGAAATAAATATTTATAGTTATTTTTACCTCAGAAGCCAGTTTAGTGGGAACCATAAAGTATTAACCCTAGCACTTCTGATGCCAACTCTGGGATAGATAACTGGTAAGTTGATTTCTCTCCTCTGTCCAGGAAGTCTGTTCCTTTCCCCAAACCACCCTTTACATGTCTGTCTGTCTGTCTGTCTGTCTGTCTCTCTCTCTCTCTCTCTCTCTCCTCTCTTCCCACCTCTCTAATCCTTTTCTTCCATCAGACATGTTTGGGATGACCTTAGAATGGACCAACTCTCCTAGCCACATGAATAGAATCATGACTCTAAACTCTTGAAGCCATGACTGTGCCTTTTTAATCACCCAATACGCAGCTGACTGCAATACACTTTATGTTGGCATTTGTCCCTTTAGACTCAGTTTCTAGAGCCAAACCATGGCTCTCGTTACCTGAGGCGTAACAGGAAGCTGGTGTTCCCAGCTCATGGCCACAAAGTGAATGGTGCTGGTCCATCTTAGGCCTTCTTAGTTATTTATCCCAGCTCTAGCTCCAAACAAGGCTCCATGCCCACTTCTTAGCTGCTATACATGAGGGTTTATATGGACAAAAAGGGTCCATCATAGAAACGTGTGGGGTTTCTGTGGCTCCCTTTTTCTTCCTGTGTGCGACCCACTTCTACACAGTATCAAAGGCTTACATCTCAAGCCTCCTGTTAGAACAGACCTGCTTACAATTAGTCAATCCTGTTGGACCCTGTCGCTCAGTGCTCTGTTGTATCTCATTAAGTGGCTGTTTAGTGCCCACATCAAAACTGGCACACAAAGATTATTATTAAAACCTGGCCATGTGTAGGTAGGGCTACAGTTTTTTAGATAAAGCTCCTGGGAGAATTCCTTTGCAAAGCTGACAGGTTCCTCTCTTTGTAGAACTTACGAAGCCTTTTTTAATACAGCACTAGCCTGGAGGTCAGGCGGCCCTAGGGCAAGCAAGATGCTTCACAGTTTACGAAGCAGTGTTTTTCTCAAAAAACAGTTTTCATGATCTGCCAGTGTACACATTGCTTTCATACAGACCAAAGCAATGAAGAACTGCACAGCAGCTTTCTGAATGTCCATTCCGAGTTTCCTATACAACATTCAGACACGGAGGAGACGTTTACAGACCCATAAGAGCAATAGTCCATATAAACTCTAAAAGGCAGTAGAGATGAAATTAAAAGCAAGCGCCATTCAAATCAATTGTGAGCTTCTGTTTCTCTAACTATGGCTGGAAACCTACAGAGGAGAAGCATCAGGCAATGAGAGCAAAGAAAAGAGAGGAGCCAAAGAAAAGTGGGAGGAGCCAAAGAAAAGTAGGAGGAGCCAAAGAAAAGTGGGAGGAGCCAAGAGCTCTCCACAGATCTCAACCTCTTTCAAAACTGGAAAAAACTCACACTGAGTGACACAAAATAAACCTTATAAGAAGTGTTCCAAAGAGGGACAACCCTAATTTCCCCTGAGGCAGGGAAATTCAAAGAGCAACTCTTTGACGGGGTTTAGCTGCCAACTTGACAGAGCCTCGAGTCACCCTGAGAGCTGGGTGTCTGACTTGCCCCGTAACGGATCATCTTTATGTTCATGGATGCGGGAAGACTCATCATGATTGTGGGCAGGCATTGAATGGAGAAGAGCCAAGCAGCAGCACGCTCCCACTCTTCTCTGCTTTCTGGTTTCGGATGCAATGAGACCAGCTGCCACCAGCCCCTGCAGTCTTGCCCTCCTTGCCACAACGGACTGTACCTTGAATCGTGAGTTAAAATAAATCCTTCTTAAAGCTGCCTCCACCGAGGTATTTCATCTCAGCAACAGGAAAAGAACAGGGACAGTCTATCTCCACACTGGGAAGCAACAGTGCTGGGTACAACGGATATTGGTTGCTGGAGTGTCCTGGGAACAAGACTGTAGTAACAGCTACATCTGTGGCCATGTAATTAGCTGTGCAGCCAAGCAGCTACCATAAAACCACAACTCCGATCATTATTCGAGCTGCTAATATAAACAATTAAAACAATAGCATCACAAAGTCTTAAAGATGCTGTGATTATTTATTTATCTGAAAAGCAAAGCCAAAGAAAGACAGATGCTAAGGATATATCTTTTCTTTATTCACCATTTCTTATTTTCCTTAGTTGGCTTAGGGCTTTTCTCTTGTTACTGCTAATTCTCTTCCATATTTAATGAACTCTGGTTTTCCTGGAAGTCTTCCTAAGAGCTCAGTATTATATCTGGGTACTTCCAATCATACCAGGCAGGTGGGCAGAATAATAGCCCTCTAAAATGGACAGTCAACTCCACCCCCACTGGGATGAGGATGCCTCTGCTATGCAGTACACTCAAGCTGTGCAATAAAAATAAAGATAATGACCGCAGCATGCCTCCAGATTTAGTCAGCAAGGACTTGTGAGTCCTATCATGACATGTATACACTCTGCCAGAATGTTACAGCATAGTAAGGAAATGGGATATGCAAGTTAGATACAACACACATGTTGGCCAATGATACCTGTCATTGTCACAAAATTGGAGTTCATCAGTGGAAAGGAAAAGGTGAGTTCTGACTGGAAAGCAAAGACTGGCTGGCCACATGGGTGGCACTGGAAGTGATTTCTAGTATGGCGCAGTCCTGGTTAGTTTATTGTCAATTTGACATAAGCTAGAGTTGTCTGCAAAGGCCACTCTCACCTGAGAAAATGCCCCCAAGGGATTGCCTATAGGTAAATCTGTGGGGTATATTGTAAAATTACCAATTGCTATACTATAGGAGGTCTCTGCCCACTAGGGGTGGTGCTATCCCTGGGCACATGGTCCTGGGTAGTATAAGAAAGCAGACTGAACAAGCCCTGAGAAGCAAACCAGTAAGAATAAGGATTGTTTCCTCTTGTTCTCAGCTTCATTTCCTGTCTTCAGGTTCTTGTCTTAAGTTCCTGCTCGGATTTCCATCAGTGATGGAGTATGACCTCAGAATTGTAATTAAAAAAAAAAACAAACAAAAAACAACCTTCCCTCCCTCATTTGCATTTGCTTTGGTCATAGTGTTTCATCACAGCAATAGAAACCCTAACTAAGACAGGCATCAAGGGAGACGACATTCTGATTAGCTAAGTAAGCAAGAAGCAGCAGAAGCTCTAGGAATGAGAGATGGTTGCAACTACTGGAATCCATAGACGGATGGAGCCTAAAGGAGAGGCGGAGTGTGGCTTACAGAGGGCTCCATGGCCCTCCTAGGAAGCCTGCGTTTGCTTTGAAAGCTAACAGGTAAGCCAGCCCCTAGTTCTGAGTTGGTGCTCTCTAGACTTACTGTGGTTGAATCAGTAGTACCTGTCTAATGAAGATGCACAAAATCAGTTGCTCCTCTGGGAAGGTGACAGTTAAGTCTATGAGAGTCTTGATGAGATCATGGACTGGGGAGAGCAGAAAGGAGAAGTGTCTGCTCTTAGAGTAGGTGTCTGCAATAAGACCTCATGTGGTGTCCAGCAGCCACAGCCACTTCTGGATACTTAGCACTGAAATGTGTCCAGGACAACAGGGAAGCTGTATTTTTAATTCTATTTCATTTTAATTATTTTCTATTTGAATAGCTCCATGCAGTTACTGGATACTGTATTGGACAATCCACTTTTCAGGTGATAAATATCACCGTAGATAACAGGTAAACCAAAGGAAATACCATTAAAGTTGTTAAAATAACTGAAGGTGTTGATTTATAATACTTTTGGCAATTTCTCAAAGACTTTGGCGTGACTCAAGTGTCAGTTTAAAAATATATCAAGCTATGGCCTTTGGTGGGGAAAATAGCAATAGTTTTCATTCATTTTTCCATGTGTTCATCCCTAATACGTTGACTCAGTGAGCTACAGGTACTCAATGAAGGAGTAAATAGCTGAGGTAATGCATGGTCACATGGTGAGCACACGGTCAGTCATTCCCAAGGGACACCTAAACCAATGCTCTTGAGCACAAAAACAAAGAAGCCTGAAGAACCAGCATTCACCTCTCTTGGTAACACAAGAGGTGCTACATTTGCTCAAGTAACACTGAACACAGATGTAGATGAATCTTAAGACCTTCAGGCTCTTAATTGTATGCATTTGGGTTTATAAATACAATATATATCTCTTCCAGAAACTTTGGAATCTATTACACTAGTTAAATAAGAGTTACTTATTCCATCTCCTTCCCTCTTTCTTCCCTCCCTCTGGCCTTCTCACCACCTCCTCCCCTCTCTTTTACTCCTTCCTTCTTTAGAGACACTGGTCTTGACTGTGGCCTAAGGTGGCCTCCAACTCCCACTCCTCTTGCCTCAGCCTCCCGAGCGCTGAGATAACAAGCATTCACCACCCTGGAGGCTCACCCACATCACTCTAACCAAATAATCGGTTATGTTTCCTTTATGTCATTGTTCTTAACATACAAAATTTTAAAAACGGTATATATTTTTTTTCAAAAAGGTAAATCATCATATTTGTTAACAATCTCAATATTCTTCTAAAATAAGTCAATAGCTATAAATGTCCCATCATGTTATTTTTCCATAAGTTATATAGTCATGCTCCTACGTGGGTTTTTCCAATGTTCTAAAATGCCATTTGGCTACTTATATCAGGTAACTCAATATCCTTAACATCCTCGACATAAAAAATGAACTCCTAGGCATCTATAGTAGCCAAATAACCCCCAGTGGTCAATAAAGCATGGCGGATAACAGAACCAGACAACTAAGGATAAAACACCAAACAAAAACCAGCAAGTTAATCACAATATATCACACTATATGCAAAACATATTAGCAGGAAGTTGTAAATGAGATAGAGAACACTTATAAAACTAAAACTTACACAGACTCAAATTACATAGTTATTAGAACGTTTGGGTTTTAGGATTTACTTATTTTTATGTAACATAGCAGCATTTTCCCTGCATGTATGTATGTGTATCACATGTGTACAGTGTCCAAGGATGCTAGAAGAGAGCGTCAGATCTGGAACTGGAGTTGCAGATGGTTGTGAACTGTGTGGGGGTGCTGAGAACCCACACCTTGTGCTCTGTAAGAGCAGCAAGTGCTCATAACTGCTGAGCCATCTCTCCAGCCATCTCTCCACTTATTAAAAGATTTATCATCAGGGGCTGGAGAGATGGCTCAGCAGTTAAGAACACTGATTGTTCTTCCAGAGACCCTGAATTCAATTCTCAGCAACCACATGGTGGCTCACAACCATCTGTAATGGGATCTTATGGTGTGTCTGAAGACAGCAACAGTGTACCCACAGACATGAAATAAACAAATAAATCTTTAAAAAAAGATTTATAGTCATCAACTTGAAGTCCAAACTTAAACGTAATCACAGGAAACTACAAAAATGGCAAAATATGGCTAATACTTGCCCTTAGGGAAGAAATGATAACTTTCTTTATTCCTCTAATTTTTCCATATATTGAAAGTTTACTAAAAGACACAATCTTCTGTTAGTGAACTTGCTCTTAACTATTAGAATGTTCTAATGTTCTATTAGAATCAAGGACACAGGGAACTTGAGGAAGGTATCCTACCCATGATGGCATCCAGTAACTTCTGACTGTTTAAGACACTGTGAACAGTTTCTCCCTGACCCTGCAGAGGACAGCAAGCACAATGGACTTATTTTTAATTACCACACAAAACATTCTGTTTCCTGATAGCATTTTTGAACAAGACTTGCTTTGGTCTCCCCTTCTCCTTTCCTTTCTCCCTCCCAGCCCTCCCACCTCATACACTTCCACCCCCAGCAGCATCCATCTGACAAGCTTGGCTTCTAAGTAGAGAGAAACTCCATGAAGATCTGGAACACAGTACATAATTGCATCCCCTTCTGAGAAGGTGCAAGGACGTGGTCACCTAACTTTAGACCTTCAACAACAAATAAGTGTCTTGATATCAATGGATCTGCATTCCAAAAGAAAATAAAATCCTTTTGTTCCTATGTCAAAGAGTGCTAGTCCCAATGTTGGGGATCCTGTCAAGGGTTCCCCCTGATATCTTTGCAACACTCTGATCAGGTGTGGCTTCTGTATCTTGCTTAGTCCGGTGACCAGGAAGCAAGGCCACTAAGCGCCCTGGCCCCACAGAGCCACGGCTGTACTTGAAAGGCAATGGCCAACATGGACAGACGTTCAGCGCTGTGTCCTTGACAGGTCACATCATTTGATCCATGTTCTCATTTTCCATCGCCCTCCACCCCTGCCCCCCCCCCCAAGAAGAAGAGAAGATGGTGGGCGGCTTGCTGTTTTCCTCGATGCTGAACAATACAGACATAACTTATCTCAGAAGTGAGAGTCCCGCCATCAGGTTCCAGATAGACCTGACTCTTCCATTAACTTCCCTCATTTCCACACAGCTCCAGTGTGCGCTTAACTTTGCCCTGAATATTATTTACATAATCAGATTATACTCTATAGCTTGATTTTATGCAGATGATTTTGGTTCACTGTGTGTGTGTGCATGCGTGTGTGTGTGTGTGTGTGTGTGTGTGTGTGTGTGCATGCGTGTGTGTGTGTGTGTGTGTGTTAGGGGTGGGAGGATCCAAATAATACTAGAATTTCTAAAAGTCCAGAGGGCCAGTGGGACAGATAGCTCAGCAGGTAAAACTAGCTACCACTAAGGCTGATGACCTGAGTTTGGCCCCCAGTACCCACATGGTGAAAGGAGAAAAGAGACCCCACGAAGAATTCTGTGACCTCCACATGCACACGTGCGCACACACTCACATACTAAAGAAAAAGAAAGGAATGTCATTTTAAAAATCCTTCTGTAGGCACACTTCAGTGACTGCAGATGTATTAGCATATTTAATTGGAGTTACCTTCAACAGTTATTTTGACTTAATTTTAATAAAATGCGCTAGACGTAACTGCATGTCCATACTGGGGGGGGGGGGGGAGCAGAACAAAGCTGTGCCCAAATAAATGTTTCCCTGACAGAGATGAATTAAGTAGCTCAGGATTTGCTTGTGCTATTGGTCACGTAAGCTGGGAGCAGGAGCGACAGCTCCTCCTGTGCACTAAGCTATGCACAGTCACACGACTGCACTTCTTATGCCGGGCTTGGCATCCAGCTATAACGCGAAATGGCTACATCCCACTTACTCTGAAGCACTCTCTGCTCTCCACAGCTCTGGCTGCTGGCAGACGGATGGGAACAAGAGGCCTCAAAACAAGGCCCTTTGAGACATGTGCTGTGCTTCACACAAGGAAAAGTCTATTTTCCAAGGATGCGTTCATACTGCGTACCGCCTTGAAGCTCTATAATATGCTCCATATATCTCAGCCTAAAAGGTCTATTCAGGATTTCAGGGCAAATGTCTTCAAGAACCTCTTGCGTAGTTCTAGTCCCAGTTTACAACGTCTTTCGCCACGGTCTGTTGATCTCGTTTAATAGGAGTCCATGAGTCTAGTCAATCAAGAGTGGGAAAAAACCTTGTAAATCATTTGATAATACCTTTCGTTTTTATTGCATCTTACATTTTTGGAATCACTCACTGAGTGACCATAGTAGGTCACGATATGCATGGCAAAGCATTATATTCGCTTTGTAGAGGAGGGAAAGCACAAGAGTTACCATAGAAAAGAAGAAATTCGCTCAATCTACATGCACATATCTTCTATGGCTACACTGGCCAAGACATAAATAGAGTCATCCCTTTGTACCTGGGAGAGGGACTGACTCCAAATCCCCTAGATGCCAAAGTCCAGGACACCAAAATCCCTCCCATAATGGTCTACTACTTGCATAGAACCAATGTACCTCCACATATACTTTGAATCATCTCTGGTTAACTTAGTAATAGCTAATACAGTGTATATGCCATGTAAACCATTGATAAGTTACCTATTGCTCTGGGAATAATGACAGAGAGTGTCTATACATGTTTAACAATTTGGAAGAGGAATGTCTTTGTAGTTGGTTGAATCCATAAATGCAGAATCTGTGGATATGGAGCCGGGCAGCTATGCTGCTGGAATCAATATTTATAAAATGGCTAAGAGTCAGATACCTAGCTTGAGGTTGAACATTTGAGAAGCTAGGGATGGAACTCAATGATTTGGGGGGGGGGGGGGTAAGGGGGGAGAGGGATGGTAATTTGCTAATTCACACTTCTGCTAAACCAGTATCAGGACCAGCAATGCTGTGGGATGGTTTCAGGCTTTAGAACTGGGATTGATCCAGCACAACTGAGAACAAGGTGACCTTGGGAGACATGTCAGCTTTCTGAGCGTCAGCTTCTTCGAGTCAGATAAAATAAGTAAAATGAGATACTGAATTTGAAGGTCTGGACCTACCTATTGGCACCCCTTTGGAAAGAGATTAGGAAAGAAGGAAAGAGGGAACCCAGACAACCCATCCCTTGTATCTTGGGTCAGCTGGGGCTGATATTTATAAATAACGTAAATCGTTTCTCATAATTGTAACATCTGAGGTGTCTGGGATCAGGTAGATGTCAGGTAGAGTTGAAAACTGGTGAGGACCATCTTCTGGCTGTGTCGTCACATATACAAGAGGTAAGGCAGTCTCCTGGGGCCCCTTTTATTAAAGCATAAGTCTCTGTGATTAGCAAAGGGTATGCACACAGGGCCTAACTACCCAGCCTGCTTTTCTACCACCGGAAGGCGGAGATTCCAACACTGCAACACCTCAATAAGGCCAGTTTAATGAAATGTGACTTGTTACAACCCCAAAGAAGGCTCTTTCAAAACTCAGCACGTTAACCATGAGCACCTACGCATTTACATGTCTCAAAATCAGAAAGGGACCAGGTCGAGACTTTTTCTAGACTAAACAGGCTGGACCAAGTAACTCATCCAAAGAGAGCCAGAGAGAAGAGCACACTTTAAAGAATGGCTGGACCAGAAACAGTCACCTCAAGATAGCAGGCAATCCGTCACCACTGAAAGGACTAATTACATCCCATTTGAGAAAAGGCTCGCTCTACTGACCACCAGAAAAAATCCAGGGGTCGCCTGTGCCAGAAGCAGTTCCAATGACCAGCTGGGAGGAAAGAGGAGCCATTACTTTTCACAGAACCCCGAGTGTTGCCCAGCTACCCAGTTGTCAAAGACCTCAGCACTGGCGGCCTCCCTGACTGGCAGGCTGCAGGTGGCTCTGTGAAACCTCTGCTCTGAAATCTCAGCGCAGTGCTCTCCAGACCGCAGAAGCCCACTCCGTTGCTGAGTGCTGGCTGCACACTGGATGGAACCAGAAAAAGAAAATTCAACCATGACCATCGTGAGCGGCTCGGATTCATCGACAAATCTCATTGCGCCCCATCTTGCAGTATCTTCCAGTGGGCGTTAGGCCCTGCTAACTGTGGTTGTTACGAGCATCAGACTGGGGCATGGAGTCCGATTTTATGGTAATGTTTAGCAAAAAAAAAAAAAAAAAAAAAGGAATAGAAAACCAGACAACTGAAAAAGCACCCGGGTTTTAGTTATTGGCACCGACTCAGAACTTCGAAGGAAACGTCGAGGTCAGAGAGAGGTCTGAAGGAATCCTGCTCCTCCATCCTGCTCCTCCTCACAGGAGTCCCTTCTTTGCCCTCTCCAATGTGGCCCAAGCAAGAGCCATGTCAGCAGAGAAACAGAGGAACAAGCTCCTTAGAACTAAGGATGCGTTGCAAAACAAGCAAACCCGATTTGGGGGAACTGGAGAAATGGCTCAGTGGTGAAGATCATTTGGTGCTCTTACTAGAAGACCAAGGTTTGTCTCCCAGCACCCACGTGGTAGCCTCACAGCCATCAGTGACTCCAGTTCCAGGGAATCGATCCGACACCCTCTTCTGGACTCCATGGCCAGCATCCATGCAGGCAAAATACTCATACCCCCCCCCCCCAATTAAAAATAAGTGAAAATTTTTTTTAAAAAATTGCAAGTATCAAATATTACTAGAACATACCTCTTTTGAGCAGTAAGATGTTCATTTTTTTTTTACTCTGGGGAAAAATTATCTTGTAACTAATGAATTTGTAATGTTTGTAACGTTCAATCAGTTGGAAACCCTCTTGCTTTGATTTCACATTTAATCTCCTGGATTATGACAGCAATCCCGAAGACAGGGGCAGGCGCATGCAGATGTTTAACTTGGGGCTTAGTTTCTCCACTCTTTTTAGTATTGAGAGTGCCAGAGATGACAGTAATAGCATTATCTGATTTGATTTGAGTGGCAATCTTTTCAATTTAATAACTCTGATGTCGGCTTCTCTTGTCACATTGCCAGATCTAATTCCCACTTCTCCTGTGATTAATACTCTAATGAAGACACTGTCTGATTTCAGCGCTAGCTAGCATACACTCCTGAGACGCTGCTCTTCCAAGCTGTAACCGGAGCCTACGCAGCGAACACCATGATAGCCTCCCCCACCTAGAACACCTGTCAATCACGAGACTGGCTTCAAGCTTTGGCGCTTTCAGCATTTTAGTTCCAATGCTTGACCGATGTGTGTGTGTGTGTGTGTGTGTGTGTGTGTGTGTGTGTGTGTGTGTGATTCACAGCTATTCCACAAGAGGTAAATGTCTAATTCCCAATTAAGACGGCTAGAACACAAGCGGGAAGTATGTATTGGCTTTATGAATGCTAAGTGAAATCTGGCTAACGAGAGTTAAGATTGGCCCTGCCCGGTCAAGTGTTTTTAATGATTTACATATTTTTAAGCTACATAGAGAGTAGCAGAGGTGCCAATTTATTTCAAAGATGGAAATCAATCGGTAGAGAGGAAAAGCCCAAATAACCAGAGCATGCTGGGAAAGTGCAAAACAGCTCAGAGCATGCTGGGAAGTGCAAAACAGCTCAGAGCATGCTGGGAAGTGCAAAACAGCTCAACAACTCAAGTTGACAGCGACATTGGGAAGAGGTGCATGAGACCCAGCCATCTAATCAACAAGGTAACAAAAAGGTGCAAGCAGTTCTCTGTATTCAAAACTCAAGGACAAAGGGTTCATGAGTGAGTCCCATATCTCTGGCCACTGACAGCTGCAGTTTTTCTTACATCTCCCTCCGTGGCTTTGGGGTCCCACTCAGCCTCGCCATGGCTGTGACAGCCCCGGTTAACCATTTTCCTGTACTCCATGTATGACAATGAACAGGTTGGCCCTGGAAGTCCTATGAATGTCACCATGACATGACTATTTTTCACAACGTGGTCAAAGTTGGGTAACCTGTATGAATCAGTTCTCATCCCTGAGACAAAAATCCTGCCTTAGCCAACGGCAGGGCTGGGAAGACTCCCTGATATTTTCAGAGACTTTAGTCCCATGGTAGGGAAGTTGTGGGATGGTATAAGGATAGAGGAAAGAGCCATGCAAGATACAGCCTGAAGAACACGTCTCAGTTTCTTCCCAAATGTGGCCTCACATTTTATCACTTCCCAATGATGGCATCATTTTATGAGTCTACCAAATGATAAATCCATGACTAGGTAAGAGCCCTGCTGAAGCCAATCAGCTCTTAGGGCCATTTCATAATCACACCCGGCCAGACTCTGCCATCACTCTGTGTAGGGTCATGGTGGCTTCCTCACTGGCCTCCCTTTCTGAGTCCTTGTCTCCCTTCATGATCGAGGACACATGTGACATTTAGCTGTCTTAGTCCCATTTCTGAGAATCAAATTCCAGGTTACTGTGGAGCTAGTGAACGCTCACTCCCAGTAGAGAGATATCATCGACCCTATTTGCCCACATTCTTCAGACAGCGTGAACACCAGCTCTAGCCTGTTTGAAGCCAGAGTCTCACTTCTGAGCTCCTGAGGACTCAGTGTAGACCTGGAGCTTCTGAAACTAGTACCTCAGCTATGTCGCCTCCCTGAACAGTGGTTAGCCCAGAGATGGTGAGAATTGGCCTTGCTGGAGCTCGCGGATGCAGCTAGCCCAAAGCCAATCTACCCTTAGTCTAGCATGAGCCAGTGGGCTCTTTTCCCATCCACCAACTTTGAATTGGGTTTCAGTCATTGCCGGCTAAGTGATCGTGACGGATACAACTGCACATTTTTTTCTGACATACCAATCTTACTAAAGGAACAATTTAAAAACTTCTATCCTGTTCTAGATGCTAGCAGGCTTTGGTGCAAAATCCCGAATTACCATTTCTTTCTAAATTCCTTATCTTCCAGTTTGTTCCTTTTATTTTCAGACAAAGCAGTTGCTCTCTGGCTTGATCCTTGCAGCCATGCCTTGGCATGTCTCCCCCAAACCACCTTTCTGTGACTTTTTCTAAGTAAAGGCCCCTTTTGCAGCTCCCAGTACTTCTTGCAGACACACCTCAGGTCCTCATTCTGCCTCCTGTCAGCTCGTGTTCATTAGCTGCATTCTTTTTTGTGCACCCGATGATGGATTAATACAAGCGCAGCTTCCTCTACTAAATGGGAAATTCTTAGGGAAAAGACCGTGCACTGTACAATGAATGTTCTTAAGCTGTTTGAAGTCTTTGCTGCTGCTTCTTCTTCTTCTTCTTCTTCTTCTTCTTCTTCTTCTTCTTCTTCTTCTTCTTCTTCTTCTTCTTCTCCTCCTCCTCCTCCTCCTCCTCCTCCTCCTCCTCCTCCTCCTCCTTCTAATAACCAGGGAGATTTGGCACCATGAGAACCTTTAAAAGCAAATACTCTGATTAAAGTCAACCCTAATATTTAGTATAATATTAAATATGTTTTTAAGCTTGGAGAAATTTGGGTTGTGGTTTCCCAGATAAGTGGTTCTCAAATTTGGGGGAGTATTAGAATCACCCATAAAGCTTGGGGAAATGTAGGTGTCTGGGGCTAGAGAATGAATTTCCAGCACATTCCACATAGATGCCGGTGTTCACGCTGACGTGACAGCTATCCTTCTTTTCTCTCAACATTAACTGTCATCTTAAAATATTTGAGGTCAAGACTCAGAATGCCATCCTCAGCTGTGCAACTGTGGGAAACTATGACAGAAGTCTCTAGACACCCAGGAGAGGCTGCTATGCCTCCTGGTATTGAGTTACTAGGTGTCCTTGATCAGGCTGGGGTGGAGGGGGCTGGTTCAGAGGTAGCATTCATTAGATAGTGGGTTTGAGCTCAAGATCTAGCACCAAGAAGAAAAGCCAGTTCTGAAACAGTTTGCATTTCCTCGTGAGAAGCATGAGGCAGCATCAGGATCTAAGTCATGTGTGCAGGATAAAGGTCAATTGCTTCTCCCAGCGTCCTTAGCGCCTTGCCAGTGCCCCCGAGACTACAGACACTGCTATTGTTGCTGTTGGCAAGGGAATCCACTTCAGAGACAGCACTAGTCCCCATGGCTTCTGATTCCCAGCCCAGAGTTCGTTTAGCTCAGCCGCAGCATCTCCTGTAACTTTCATAACAGGGTGAGACTCTAACATCCGCTCCTCCGTGTTCTGTTACAGAGCTCGAGATCCATCCGCTCCTCCGAGTTCTGTTACAGAGCTTGAGATCCTTATCTTCCGAGGAGCAAGGATGTTTTCCCTTATCTCAGAGAATCTGTTTTTCCCTATTCTCATTAAAGTCAATTACAATTCAACTTTCAGAAGGCTTGTGCATTAAAAGAAACTAAGTATTGGGTCTAAAGTAGTCCTACTCTATTTCCCCCTAATAGTTCTTAAAAGTTTCCCTACAAAATGCTTTGAAGTTTCCTGTAGGGTGATAGGTGTTTGTGATGTTTCATGACCTGGAGGGCAGGAGAAGGAAAAGTAGAAAGATAAGAAACATAAAGGGGGGGGGAGAGGAAGAAGAAAATGAGGAAAAAGAGGAGGAGGATGTGAAGTGGGGGAAGAGGAGGGGGTAGAGGAAGAGGGGGTAGAAGAGGAAGAAAAGAGGAGGAAGAGGAGGAGGGAGAGGAAAAGGAGGAGGAAGAGGAGGAGCAGGAAAAGGAGGAGGAAGAGGAGGTGGAAGAGGAAGAGGAGGTAGAAAAGGAAGAAAGAAGGAGGAGGAGAAGGAAGAAGAAGAGGAGGAAGAGGAGGAAGAAGAGGAGGAGGAAGAGGAGGAGGTAGAAGAAGAGGAGGAAGAGGAGGAAGAGGATGAGGAAGAGGAAAAGGAGGAGGAAGAGGAGGTGGAAGAGGAAGAAGAGGTAGAAAAGGAAGAAAGGAAAAGGGAGAAGAGGAAGAGGAGGGGAGGAGGAAGAGGAAGAGGAAGAGAGATTCACTAGTTTCTGTTTTCATTTACCTCCAACTACAGGCCTGATACCTTGATGCTGGTCACAGAAATGCTGAGCCGGTGTCAACCTTGTTTTCCAAACTTGGACAGGGCTTGGGCAAGGAAACAGGATGCTAAGAGCCAGAGCCAAGAGTCAAGCAATTAACATTTTTTCCATGCCCCACTCTAATTAGCCAGATCAAAGGGGACCTGGAATTACAGATTTCATCAGGCCCGATGACTCTCAAAACAGACAAAAAACTGTCCAGCAGGCCCGCAAGACACCTAACTGTTCACAGGTAGAACCGGTTTTTTTCAAATAGATCATTCTCTTGGGAATCTTTTTCTCGATTGTTCCTCCTCTGAAGTGCTAAGCATGAGCCCTCTCATACTTGCTTGCCGGGATCTTATTCACAATGTCCCCTGTGCAATGGGCGCATTCTTCAGAGATGTCTCGTCATAGCCTTTTGAGGTGGGCAGTAAGATCTAGTAACTGTAACTGCACTGACAGGAGTATCTCATCTGCTTAGAGGAGAAACCAAAGGTTTCTTCAGTCTTGCTAGCCTCAAGGAAGCCTTTCAAGTTTTGTTCCCCATTGCTTGGTGTTGCCTATGGTGTAGTTCACGCTGTGCAGCCTGATGAGGAAATTCCCTCATCCATAACCTGTCACATCGGAAACTTACTGGAGGTGTGTGGCAGTAAGGTGCCATCTCTCATATAGTATAGATGGTATAGATAGAAGGTTTGCTGACGATGGTGGGTAGCAATGGGGGCAAGAGGGTGGTTGGAGACACTTTTGTACCCCATAAAAAAGGGATCTGGCTACCTTTCTTTCCTTTCCACCCTCTTCAAACCTGCTGCTGTAGAACAAAGGCAGGTTATTGGATGATTTGTTGTTTTGTTTTGTTTTGTTTTTGTTTGTTTTGTCTTGCTTTTCTGTCTCTCTTAGGGTGTGAACTCACTGGTTCTCAGAGCCCTGAATAAAGTACAACTTAAATATTCAATTCCTAAGGGCTAAGAAATTGGTTCTATGGTTAAGAGCACTAAGGTCTTGCAGAGGACCCAGGTTCAGATCCCATCACTTACATGGTGTTTCACAGCCATCTGTAACTCCAGTTTCAGGAGATCTGTTGCCCTTTTCTGGTCCCAGTGGGAACTGCATGTGCATGGTGCATATACATACATGCAGGCAAATGTTTATACACACAAAATAAAAATAAATAGATCTTAAAATAAAAACGAAGATCCAATCCCTATGTCTATACTGTTTATAACAGGCAGCAGGAACTCTGTGTTCTAGCTATACATCCCGATCAATACCTTGTTGCTAGGAAGTAGTAGCACTTGAATTCAGATTTCAAATGTTCCTAACTATAAAAGAATCATCACAGCTGTTGTTAAAGACACAGAAGAGCAGAAATTTGCGAAATGGGATCTTGAACAAGTTCTAATGGATTCTTATTTCAAGTTTGTAGACTAGTTTGAAAAACTAGGAGGCCATGTGCCGGACATTCTATTTACTCCCAATACATTAAAATTGGCATTCCACAGAGGTTTTAAAGTTACATGGTGTTACAAAAGGTTGTGAGCTTCCATCTGGGTGGGTGATAAGAACTGAATCCAGGTCCTCTGGAAGACAAGCCAGTGCTTTTAACTGGTGAACCATATCTCCAATCCCACACCCCAAGGTCCCACCAGTGCAGCTTTTTAGCAGACTAATAAAAAAAAAAAAGTATCTTCCAGAAATCCTTGAAGAGGTCCTGGGTCAGGCAGTTGTAGCGTGGCCTGGCATCCGAGCAGCTGAGGAGGCAAAGTTGTAATAAAGACCTAAAGACGGGAGTCTAGACTGGTGACACATCACTTTCTACCAGGACTGCGGACACTTTCTACCAGGACTGTGGACATGTTTCAATTATATTCACTTAGTTATAGCAGAGAATGTTTTAAAGTGCAGCTTAATCACCACGTTTTGTGAATTTGCCTTTCAGCGCTGTTATTTAGGAAGGATAGGTTTTATTTTGGATGGATAAATTCAGACGAGCAGAATCTACCCAAGACCCATCATTATCAATATAGACCAAGAGTTTGTAGCGTTAGCCTATGAGGTCTTACATCATCTGTCTTCTCTAATCTCAGTCTGGCATCGTGGTTTGCAACTCATTCTGTCAGCCTTTCCTCGGGGTAGCAGCATATAGAAGCATCTGGAGCCGCCATCACACACTGAATGGTTTAAAGGACAGATTTCCCTTCTTGCAATTCTGGGGCCTGAAAAATCAAACATCAGAGCTTGGGTTGGGCTGGTTTCTTCCAAGCCGCGTTCTGTGGCTTAGAGAGTCTCCTCCCTCTGATTTCAGGCAGATCTTTGTAACATTTTGGGTCTTGATCTCCCCCACGCCCTGTGAGCAACAGTCAAACTACATTAGAGGCCACTCTAAAGACAAACTGACCAGGGACAGTTGCACTCTGAGATCCTGGAGGTTAACTCTTCAACATTATAGAGGGATATAGTCTTTAATGCTCACATTGCTAATTTTAGTATTTAAGGCTTACTTGGAAATAATCATATCCCTTCACATATGCATCTGCTAATCATCTATGTAGATAAAAAGCTAAGAGAAAAATACACAATTTCCTAATGAATGTATGACCTTTCTTGAACAAACAGAAATGAACCAGCCCAGTTACAGAAATGAACTCATTAAGTTAATGGTAACTAAAATCTTTAGCTGCTGTTTTCAGTTACAATAAAATAACTTGTATTTTCCTCAGTGGTCAGTGTTCCTTCTGGTATCTTTTGTTTTTGATCATTTTGCCCAGACTTGCCTTTTCTTCCTCCACATTTTCCTCTGGGCACTGGTGCAAATTAAAGTAAGAAAGGAAAGGAGAGGTCCACCAACCGGGGTAACACTGAGTCAAACAAATGGGTTAGAGGCAATCCTATGATGACATCAGCAGGGAACCATCCCAGGAATGGCTGCTATTTCCACATCTGATGAGGCACAATCTTCTATGCATGCAATCGGGAGGCGAACTTTGATGGAATTCAGGGTATGAACGGTGTCAGGCCTCTGCCAAGTTCTTCTCTGAGAGCTTATTATCTCTAAGGGTTAAGGCAAAAATCCTCCAAACTCAGACAGAAAGTTTTGAGAGGAGGGAGGAAGGGAGTGTCTCAGGTGTAATTGGTGAAAGAAAGAAGTTTAGCACAGAGGAACAAACTGTGAAAAGCCAAGGGACCTTCAGGCAGGTGACCTGTTTCATTCCAAGGCTATAATGATGACCAAATGCGCCAAATGTTGAAACGCTTTTCCTCAAAGAAAGACAAACTTCCTCAGTAACAGAATCAAGCAGGTGCCCTTAGTGGCTGCACCATCTCTTCAGCACCGGTCAAGTTCTTAACAAAGATGAGATCCCCAATGGTCCTCTGCTCTCAAACATCATGATTTTTAAGACAGCAGCCACACACACACATGGATTAGAGAGCAGCACCAGGCGTGAGATGGGAAGAGAAGATATTTGTCAAAGTTGAGTTCCATCTGATTTTTCAATTTTAGTGTTTTACCTGTCGCCCCAAAATTAATAAGGGCCACCGCTGTTCGGCATCTTAATCAACAGACCTCCATCATTCCGTCAGGCTCTTAAGCAGGGAGCACGGGATAAAAGCAGGGGTGAGGGAGGGGTGGGGGGAAGGAGACAGAGTAAGGTGGGGGGAGGGGGATGTGGAAAAATAACGTGAGACCTTACATATTATCTGAAGCTGAGGCAGCCGTGTAATTATAAAGCTAGCTTTTCTCTCACTTGACAGCACAAGAAAAGGAGGTGAGGAGAGGCTTCTAAATGAAACATGACATTCCCTTATTAAAGTCTGACTTAGATTTTAAATGGCTTAGTGCATGGCGCCTACTTCCCTGCTCCGGGCTAGCCAAGAAGTACACATATAATGGAAACAGAAACTGAAAAAAAAAATTTTTTTTTTGAACAATGCGTGCACTTTTCAAATAATTTCCTTTATAAACATTTTTATGCTTGGAAGAGATTTTCTTTAATTATTCAACCCATAGTTGTCCACCTTTTGGTAAACATGAATATAGTCCAACACGTATGGCATGCTTTGTGTTTAAAAATAACACGGGGGCATAGTATGTGCAATGCATTAAGAATTTACTGCCTGGTTTTGCTTCATTTCCTCCCTGTTGGGGGTAGCCCACAGAAACTGCCTGTCCTTACAAGCAACGCTCAGTGGCCCACATTAAATTGCACTATTGCATGCTGGGACCTGCAGACTCCAAACCAAATGGCAGCGGCTGTGTGTTCCTATTCCATTTAGAAGCCTGACGAGGTTTGTCTCCCTCTATCCCTTAGAAAAGCCCCTTCCCTCTACCCCACTGTCCACTTTAACATCCACCCCAAAAGTCTCCAGCCATCTCTCCTCTCCTTATTGCGAATGGGAAACGCTTACAACTTCGGCAGTTTTGATCCACTCCGTGAGATATCATCAGTAACACCCATAATAGCGGCATTTAAGTGATCATGGAGAGTTCTGGACAAGGAACAACAATTTCCATACATTGTCTCTATTTGAAATAGATAGAAGTAACTTCATCTTATAAAACACAGAAGTGAGCTCGGAGATGTTACAGAATTTACCATGGCAACCAGCACCTAAGTGACAGACTGTCAGTCTCAGCCCAGGTCTCTTTCCTCTCAGCCTTGGTCCCTTTTCTCTTCAGCAGCTTTCCCTCGCTTCCTTTTCTCTTGGTAGGAAGGGAATGAAAGATTTTTTTTTTGCCCGAATTTTAGTAAAATTCAAGAGCCAGATTTTTTTTTTTTTTTTGAGACCAAGGTTTCCCCTGCATCAAGAATTAACATTGTATCTTTTTGTATCAGTTGGCTTTTCAGAGAGGACTCACTATGTAGACTGGCCTTAATCTCATGATCCTCCTGCCTCAACCTAAAACACTGGAATGGCAGCCAGAGTAGATTCTACCTTGCATGTTGGAATACAAATAGACACTAAGTGTCCTTAGGAAACACCCTTGAGAACAGCAACAATATGCAACACCTTCCACAATTCATTCATATTTTCATTAATTTTCTGGAAGCTATACTTCTCACCATCACAGTCAGTATCTAGGGCTACTCTTAACAATTCTTTTTTTCCAATTAGTTAATTAATTAGTTAATTAATTAATTCCGTTTACATCCTGATTGCTGCCCCCTTCCAGGTGCCTCCTCTTACAGTCCCTTCTCCCATCTCCTCTCTTTCTCCTCTGAGAAGGTAGAACCCCCCACCCCCACCCCAAATCACCCAACCCCAGCAGCTAGTCACATCCTCTCCCACTGAGGCAACCCAGTTGCCTGACATGGCAACCTAGTTAGGGCAACAGGATCCACAGGCAAGCAACAGATTTAGGAACAGCCCCCCTCCAGTTATTGGGGGACCCACATGAAAACCAAGGTGCAGATCTGCTACATAGGTGTGGGAGGCTTAGGTCCAGTCCATGTATGTTCTATGGTTCATGGTTCAGTCTCTGAGAACCCCCAAGGGTCCCGTTTAGTTGACTTTGTTGGTCTTCCTCTGGAGTTCCTATCCTTTCCAAGTCCCCCAATTCCTCTCCCAACTCTTCAATAACACTCCCCAAACTCTTTCCAATGTCTGGCTGTGGGTCTTTACATCTGTTTAGTCTGCTGGTGAGTGGAACCTCTCTGAGGACAGCTGTGCTAGACTTTTGTCTGCAAGCATAACAGAGTATCTCATCAATCATGTCAGTCTAGCAATTAGTTGGCCATTCCTTCAGTCTCTGCTTCATCTTTGGGCTTTCATTTCTTGTAGACAGGACAAATATTGGGTTAAAGGTTTTATGGGTGGGTTGGTCCTTATCCCTCCACATGGGGTCTTACCTGGCTACATATGTTCCATATCCCCACTGCTAGGAGTCTCAGCTAAAGTCACCCCCATAAACTTCCTGAGAGCCTCCTCATCCAGGTCTCTGTCATGTCCTAGAGATGCCCTTACCCCCACACATACCCTTACCAGCTGCTTCTTTCTACCTTTTCTCCCAGCCCTCTGGCCCTTTCTCCTGTCTCTCCCCACATCTGATCCCAAACACCCGCCGCATTCCCATCCCCTTCCCCTCTTCTCACTCAGTTCCCTCCCTCCATCTGCCTCCTATGACTATTTTATTTCCCCTTCTAAGTGAGAGCCAAGCATCCTTGCTTGTGCCGTCATTCTTGTTTAGCTTCTTTGGGTCTGTGGAGTGTGGCATGGTACCCATATTTTATAGCTAATGTCCACTTATAAGTGAGTACATACCATGCATGTACTTTTGGGCCTGGGTTACTTCACTCAGGATGATATTTCTAGTTCTATCCATTTGCCTCCAAAATTAATGATGGCCTTGTTTTTAATAGCTAAATAGTATTCCATTGTGTGAATGAACCACATTTTCTGAATCTGTTCTTCGGTTGAGGGTCATCCAGTGTCTGGATAGTACTAATAAAGCTGCTCTGAAGATAGTGGAGAGTGTGTGTCCTTGTGGTATGGTGGGGCCATCTTTTGAGTGTATGCCCAAGAGTGGTATTGCATGTCCCCCTCTTGCAGCTCCTCCCCTTCTTCTCTGAGAAGGGGTAACACCCCCCACCCCCACCCCGCCCTGGGTATCACTGTGGGACTAGGTGAATCCTCTCTCACCGAGGCCAGACAAAGTGGCCCGGTTAGGGGAAGGATCCACAGGCAGGCGACAAATGAGTGGCTCCCAGGTCTCCCCGTGGCTATCTATTAGCACTCAGGGTTTTCTGCTTCGGAAGGGAGATGGGTGATTAAAAGTTTGTTTGTTTTTAATTTGAAGATTCTATAAGCAATGAAGTCCTACATATTTACTGATGGTTTCCAATTTTTCTAATACCTTACTTCATTGTGCTTAAAGTCATGTGTGCATGCTCGCTTATGTGTTTTCAGATTCTCTGGAAGAGCAGCAGCCAGTGTTCTTAGCCGTGGAGCCGTCGCTCCACCCAGTGCTTAAATTCATAAAGATGCTTTTCTCTACAATGTGTCTACATCACCTATACAGCTGTATGCAGAGTCTGTGTCTTCTTGACCAAAAACAAAGGCATACCTCTCAGAGCACTTAAAACACGTAAGAAATAGTGTCAGATTTCTCTGCCATAAGTTGTAAAATGACTGAGTCAATCTCCGTTTTAATATTTTGCTCTGCACACTTGTTTTGGAAAATATTCTTATCTTCAGATTACCGTTCTGTTCTAAAGGGGGCCCAGTATGTCTGGAATCTGGCAGGAGAGGAGATAGGAATCCAGGCTCTCCCTGCCAGTTTCATTCTATGGACTGTCCACAGCCCGTAATGGGTGGGATGTCAGTCAGTGTCCCAAAGGTCTTGGCTGCAGTCTGCCCTGTTCATTCCTCTCGTACTGGCTACCACCTCTGTCAAGACTACCTATGTCAAGTCTCAATGCCAAGATGATCCCAGCACTTGTGAGAACACCCTCAACATCTGCTGATGTTCACTGCTCTTCCCTCACCCCAGTTCCCACTCTCTGGGAGTATCTAAAAGTGCTTTTCAAACAACAACAAATACCTTAGTAGCCATTTGTTAAAAGAGTTGTTCGGGACAATATTTGCCTCGCAAACATGAAGATACACGTTTAAATTCCAGAACCTTCTTTGAAAAGCCAGGCATGGTGGTATACACCTTTAGTTCCAAAGCCAGGGAGGTGGAAACAGACAGAGTCTGATGATTTGCTGTACTCCAGACTAGCTTACTTAGCAAGCCCCAAGGCCAGTATGAGACCCTGTGTCAAAAAGTAAACTCCTCGGGGGCAGCACCCAGGGTGGACTTCTAGCTTCCATATATACATACACAGGCACACAGAACTGTAGACTGTCTGGAAAGAACACTGTCCTTGGCCTTAGTCAGGTGTTCTGTTGCTGTGACAAATACCAGAGGAAAATGGGCATTTGGCTCATAGTTCTATGGTTGGCTCCACTACTATGGGCCTGAGATGAATCTGGAATTTTTACCAGGAAACATGACGGAAGAGGAAGAGGCTGCCGAGCTCACGGTAGGCAGGAAGCAAATAGCCAGAGAGGAAGGAATCAGGACAGGTATATGATCAGAGGCACCTCAAGTGCTCTGTCCCTTCCAGCCAGGACCTTACCTCTAGTCGCCCATTCAGGGTGGACTCATTAGATTGTCACTGGAGCTAGTGCCCACGTAATCAAGTGCTTCTCAATGATTGGATCTGCTAACTGGAGACCAGGCTTCCAACATATGAACCTGTTGGGGGACGTTTTACACATAAACCATAACTTGTTCCTTACAGCATCCCATGGACCCTTGTTCTAAGCATCCGTTTTATCAGTTACTGTCACTGATGCCCCATGTCTATACCTTCTGTTCTCATTCTAGCTTCTGGCTTGTGTTTTAATTCTGCATCTTCCCATGTCCTCCTTATCTGAATTTCTTTCTCAATATCTTGCAATACAAAGATAGAATGTTTTGAGTGTGAGTGTGTGAGTGTAGGGCGGTGCATGTGTGCTTGCACATGCGTGGTATGCTCTCAAGTGTTCAGTAAAAGAAGTTAAGGGGGAATAAGGAGAGTTAAGTGCAAGCTGGGGAGTCTGAAGCAGGGGCAGGAAGCTTGGGCGTCTCTGGCCTATGATACCCAATGAGCTCTAGGCAAGCCAGACTTCAGCTGTGACTCTGTGTATGCAAAAGAAAAGGGAAGAGAAAGAAAAAGCAGTATGGACCACTTGTGTCTCCTGGCTAATTATGATGAATGCTGGAAGTCAGATTCTCTGAGCAAAACTGCAAGGTGCGTGGAGGGAACACTTAGACCTAGATGCACTCAGGAGCGGCCATCTCCTTTGCCATCCTATAAAGATAGTTTTAAAAATAAAGGTGAAGCCCACCTTGAAGTCAGACCTTACAGCCAAATATTTGCAATCCGACAATTAACCTTGACTGTATCCATCTCATTAAAATCTGAGTGAAGGAGTAAAAAGAAGTTGGAGACAGGTTTCAGAAGACCCACATCCCGGTCCTGGCTCAGGCGGGGATAATTTAGAATATTCGTATTGAGGTACCAGTATTCTTCCCTTCACATGCGCACTAAGTAGATGGTTTTGCAGCCCCTTCAGACTCTGTCTAGCTTTTTTGCAATCTTTTCTTAGTTTCCTGGTTAGGAGCAAGCCAGAAGGGTGGAAAGGCACAGCCAGAAATGGCAGAGGTCTAACTACTAAAGCTCTTTCTGAAAGCACAGAAGGGAGGTCCTAACCTTTCCCTGTGCCTGCAGGTCAGAAGGACAAGGCCTTGGAGTCCATTTTCTTGGACTCTATTTTCTTGGACTCTAGTTCTATGCTGCTGAGCGGACAATAGTCTCATATCCACATGGTCCCCAGGGTACTATGTGTGCATCTTCCCTGAAAAGCAAGTCTCTATACTCACTTACTTACAAAAGAAGACAGCAGTGATCTCAAGAAGAACACCAGGCTATGTGTAAAAATAAGACTTAGCAAAGAAATGTCAGCACCGCAGCCTGCCTATAGGGCTCATCATTATTCAGTGAAGGCTAACTGGATGCCCTGGGATGGGAAAGAAAGAAAAGGCACCTGCCACCCTCAAGAACACTCAAAAAAGCAGGGCCATGGAAGGGGCAGCAAACTGCAGAATTAAAATGTAAATGTATTTCTCAGCTCGCACGGAAAGGGAAAAGTATTTTCCCAAAGCTGAAGAAGGCAGCCAAGGACATGTTGATTGATGTAAACTTTTTTTATTTTTTTTAATTCCAACCCTCCAAAATCTCGAGGAAAATAACAAAACGCTGAAGATCAGGAACTGTTCTTGTAGTGTAATGTCACACAGTAGAAAGGAAGCTCAAAGAACCGGCAGGAGCACTTGAGCTTTCGAGGCATTTACAGGAATAAGATCAAATCGATAAATAGTGACCTCCGAGGACCCGCTTGCTCCTTCAGAACCGGCTGCGCCCTCACTGAGCATCTGGGCCTCCTTTGATCCTGATGAGACCAGAATCCCCTCTAAGTAGAGCAACTGCACCTCAGACAGCTCTGCCCACTTGACCTGGACAAGAATCTCATTCTGTTTCGCACTCAGTGGTATTTCTGACGAGGTATGGTCCCCGTTGCTTCTGTCCCCTCAGCTATGCCAGCGTTGCCCTCAAGGAACGATGTGCCTGCAAACTTCAGCAACTGCTTCAAGTTTGCTATTTTTCTACTGAGGACTGAGATTTTTTTTTTCCAGGAATGAAAAGAAAAAGCCCAAAGCGTATGGAGCCATAAATCAGCAGCAGGAAACAAGGTCATGCATTTACAGCGTATGATCCAAACACACGCGGTGCCAAATTGGCCTTTAGTCACTCAAACTGACATAAAATGTGTCTCGGTTGACACTTCACTTTTGCCATTTGCCCTTCTGGCAAGATAAAGGCTGTCCCTTTCTCCTTCCTGGGGATTTCTCTTTCGCTTAACGGCTCACTAAATGCTCCCCTTTGTTTGATAATCTTTTTAAGGCATTGTTTTAAATCGTCCCTTTCTGGCCAGCCCAGGAAGCAGCCCTGCATCTCTGCTGAGCTAGGTGATTAAGTGGCTGACTGGTGTCTCTTCATTAACACTGCCAGCATCTTCTCAGCCAGGATAAGAGGTGAGCAGTGACATAGGAGAGGAAAGAACGCCTTAAAATTAAAAAAAAAAAAAAAAGCATTATTCACCAAAGGAAAAACCAAGACGGGAAACAGTTTCTCGGGGAGTGGGCGAAAAATAAAAACATAGCTTGTGCCCAAGCTTTTAGATGATTTCATTCCTCAAAAGTTATATAATTACAGTGTACCCGCCATTACGTTCATGGTATGTAACTTAGTTTCGTCGATTAAATTACAACCAAGAAACTCTCTGTGTGTTTTGAGTCCTAGCAAATTCTAAAGGGATGAAGACGAAGAGGGTTTAATTAATTACAGGATCCAGTTGTCTAACCCTTCTGGAATCATGCCTCAGCTGGATTCCTGTAAGCTTCATATTTGTGTCTGTAGACAATACCCTCCCCCGACATCAACAGAACAGCTATGCCACACTTCCAGCAGGCTCTAGGAAATGAATGCAGAATATTTGTGCCCTGGCAGACTTCATGCCCCTGGAATGAAGTAATCCATTTGCAGGCCTTCCCACCTTCTACCATGCCAGCCTCGAATACCACACAGTATATGGCTTATCATTCAACTCCGCTCAAGGGCCCAAGTAGCCCAGGGTTGATTTTGCTGGCAGGGGTTATCAAAACCCTAGAGAACCCCCTTCCTGCACACCAGAGATTATCATAATTGATCTCTATTTTCTTATTTTCCAGATAAAAGATAATTCATGAGCCTACAGATTTCCCATAAATCCCACTGGGTGTTGAGATCTCTTAAAACAGCCAGTTCACAAGCTAAGCAACAAGGATGGAGAGGTGCTAATTAGCAGACAGATGAATGTATCATGGAATCAACAGGGTCTAAACTTATCTAAGCTAAGACATTAACATGCCAGATGACCTTGGCCAAGGCACTTGAACTCCACAAGCCTCAATTCGCTGCACAGTAAAATTGGATAAAAGGAAATCCTTGATGAAAATTGGATGTTGAATTTAATTGACTGTGATGAGCCTGCCTAAGTAATTTACAATCCCAAAGACAATAGTCAAAACACAAAGCAAACATCCAAAGTGCCAGCACAGGAGGGAGCTCTATCAATACTGCTGTCCAACCCAACACACCAAGCCTCTTATATCAGCCTCGTATTAATTTAAAACACCCCATAGAATGGCAACTTTTGTTTTTTATATTGGAAATCAGACTATGCCTGGAGTTTTAGAAGATTGGGTTTTTAAAACTTCTCATCTCCCTATGTGATCCCCAGACAATAGATTTTCTGGAAACGGATTTAAAGGAACCCTACCATGGTGTTAAAGGGAAGGGCTTGCCAACTGCTCTGAAGGCTCCAAAGACAAATGCTGTGGACGGTAGGGGGGTAATGAGAACATTTACACTTCTAAATTATATCATTAGTTCCTGCCTACCCAAGTCTGTTTAAAATGCAATTTGCTGATTGGAAAAGAAACAATGAAAAACAAAGAGAATAAGCGAAAATAACACTTGTTAAAAAAAACACCCATGGTGTATACTCCTGCTCTAAGTAGGTTAGATTGTCAGGGGGTCAGATGTAACTCATACTTTCTCCACCTTGGTTTTAAAAATAGTTACATTGTCTCCCTGTTTTATATCCCAAATCTAAGATAGCCTCAAGTCCTCTGGACATCATTTTTATTGGGATCATCTACTAATGAGTATCTACCGTCAGACGTTTCACCCTTACATTCTATTCCCCTTTGTTACATGTTGAAGGTTGTCTAGGGCACGTTAAGTTTGTGCTAATACATGGTTCAGGGGTCCTTATTAAAGTGTTTTATTTTGATGTGAATGGTCTAGCCAGGGAAAGAAAACTATGTGGTCACCATATCCACATTTGCAGCCTCCTCCATATTGACCTCCTGCATTGCCAAGTCTGTCTCGCTCTCTCCAGCTCCAAATGCTGGAACAGTCTATTGGCTGGACTTGTAGTCTCCGTGGCACTCTTCCTTTCTTCCTACGCATCTCTTCCCTGCAGGCAATCTTCCTAAAGGGGAAAATCTACCAGCGTGCATCCCTCCTTCAATGGCTTATCCAACATTCAGAATGAAGTTTAGATGCTTTAGGGTCATGCCGTTCAAAGCCCTCCATGTTTTCCATCATTCAGTAAATCCTCATCATACGTCTGTTGACTTCAACAGCACTGAAATTTCCCAGTTAGTAGTGAAGCTAGGTGCTTTTAGCACTTTTCCAAGATGCTGAAGTATTGAAATGTGGGTATTTTAGGTTTTACACAAGTTGTCTCCTGGTAAACAACACAAGACCCAAGATACCCTTTTTTGAAAAATAGTTTGCCAATATCTTTCAGCGATCTAGATGGTGAGTCAACACGTTTTCTGAATATATTATAGAAGCATTCTAGTTGAAATGGCCCTCGTAGGAATATTTTTGAATGGTGAAAGAGTCTTATATAATATTTATAATTTCTATTTCATTAGCTTCATGATTTCTATCTTTTTTTGGGGTTTTTTTTTTGACAGCTCACACTGGACCAACCCACGGGAAATCTCAGGACTGGCAGTACATCTCCAGGAACTTGTTACATGTTCACATCCTCTTGTGATAGTCTCTCAGCTTTTTGATACATTCAATCTAACTGGAGAGAGAGAATTTTAAAATTTAGATATACAGAAACTCCACCTGTGACTTAGGATTGAAAACAGGTGTGTCCACAACTTGAGACCCATACCATAGGCAGGCACCAACCCTTAACACTATTGATGATGTTCTGTTGTGCTTGAAGACTGGAGCATGCTGTCCTCTGAGAGGCTCCACCCAGAAGCTGACTCAGATGCATGTGGACACCCAGCCCAACAGTGGATGGAGCTTGGGGACTCTCACAAAAGAACAGGAGGAAGAATTATTGGTCCGGAAAGGGATAGGAACTCCTCAGGAAGACCAACAGAATAAACTAATCTGGACCCTTGGGGCTCTCAGAGACTGAACCACCAACCAAAGAACATACACAGGCTGAATCTAGGGCTCCCTGCACATATATAGCAGATGTACAGCTTGGTCTTCATGTGGGTTCCAAACAACTGGACTGGGCTCTATCCCAGAAGCTATTGCCTGTACATGGGAGGTATTCTTCTAACTGGGCTGCCTTGTCTGGCCTCAATGGGAAAGGAAGTGCCTAGTCTCTGAGAGACTTGAAGTGCTAGGGTCAGAGGATATCCAGGGGGCCCTACCTGCTCCAAAGAGGAATGGAGGAAGGGTTGTGGAAGGGGGGCCCCCTCTACAATATTTTACTTATTCATTTTTATACCCGGGAGTAGGATATAAAATGAATAAGTTAAAAAAAATAAAATAAATTTAATTTTTTTAAAAAAGAAGAAAATAGGTATGTCTTTAAAACTGTGAAGATAAGTCACATCTTGTCTGATGTCAGCGCGAAAATGAATCAATAAACCAGATATTAAGCGACGAGGCTGCTTGGAAAATCAGGCCCTAAATATAGGAGAAGCTTTAAACGACCTAAATAATCCCAAGGAGCTCATTCATTATGCTCTCTTTATGCTGTCTACACTGGCCAAGTTTTGCATAAATGAAAACTCTGTTTGCATACACGAAGAACAATGCAGAAGTAAGCATATTGTAATGTCAGCAGTTAAGAGGAAGCTGGTTCTGGAGTTCAGACTGGCTTTCTATGCTGCTCCTGCACATTTTATTACAGTGCATGCAGCTTTATGCATCTCACTGCCCAGGATAGAACTGAGCAGGGTGGCTCTAAGAGATGCATAACTTTGAGTTCCACCTGGTAATAGTCACTTATTTTCCAATATAACAAAGGCAAAAGTGTTTCACTGTGTGTTATGCCATTGTCTACATTGAAACACCATTTCTATATACCTTAGGGCCAAGGGATAAGATAAAAGATGATTAACCCCATAAGAACTCAAAAGTATAAGCTAGGTTTCTCTGTCAGAAGCTACCTACAAAGCCAGCTTCTCAGAGGCACTTCCTGATCACTGAAAAATAAAACAGCTACCCCAAGACAAAATACTACTGATAACACTTCCATTCAAACACAAAGGCAGAGGGCTCTGCCTTCAGTCAGCTTTCAGAGACCCCAAATTCCATCCTGACTCAGGACTTCCTCATCTAGACTCAACTTCCTCTTCAGATGACAGTTGATGTGACTAGTCAGACGATTCGCCAAGTCAATGCATTTCATGTATATTGAGACTTTGGTCAGTAAGGGCTACATGGCAGACAAATAATAATAAAATTTCAAATAGCTAACACAAGCCAGCTCTGACTACAGCCAAACAATAACAAAAATAGGACACTCAGAAAAACTAATTTTTTAAACAAAAACAAACATCTGAAAACCAGCAACATTCTTCCAAAATGAGAAATATTATCACTAAAACAAGTCTTTCTACTCTGATGCCTCAAAACCAGAGATTATAAGCATGTCGACAGAAACATGACACATGATATTGTAAATACCACAAAACTGACAAAACTAATTCAAATATAAATTTACTTGGGAAATTTGATAAGGGTAGAAATTCTACCTCAAGTCCTCTTTTAAAGAGTTGCTAATGCATTTGACCTTAGCTTGACTTTTGAACATACCAGTTTTTCAGTAAAGTTGGTGGAGACTATTTCTTCAAATTACTGATGGGTTATTTAACATCAAAGTCTTAGCATAGTCTGAGGGCTAGAAGACTTTCAGAGATGATTCCTAGTGAGTTTCCCTTTTCATCTTGCCCTCACAACTGCAGGAGAGCTCAAATATCAATTATACTGAGGAATTTTCTCATTTTATAACTTTAATAACAAAATACCCATTGAGCATTTACACACACACACACACACACACACACACACACACACACACGATATATGAGAACTGTGTCATCAAAGCTGAGAGTGGAATTCTGATCCATTTTCACTCTTTTGTGACCATTAGGTGAGCCTCATGTATAATACCATCTTTTGCAATAATATAAGAGGGGTGGTTACCTTTGGATGTATTTAGGTTTCTAAAGGATAAAGAAAGTAATTTGGACTGTCTTTAACAGAGAACAGAAGATAATTTCACTCCAGGTAAGTCATGCATAGCATGGCTTTGGGGCCATGACAGTCAAGATACCAGCATCCAGCATGATCTGAAAGGAAATGCCCATGGTTAAATTCTGCATAATCCTGGGATGGGTCTACAAAGATACCAGCTTCTATATTTTGTGTCTCCAGTCTCCCCTGAAGGCCCATGTGTTTAAGGCTTGGTTTCTAAGGTGGCACTCCTGGGGACGGTAGGTGTTGTAACAGGTGGAAATTCCTAGGAGACCTCTGTGTTACTGGAGGGCGTGTGGAATCCTGCTCCTCCCTCCTATTCTCTCTGTCTTAGCCATGAGGTGGTTTTTGCTCCATTACATGGATCCACCATGAAGAGCTACATCATCACAGGCTCCAAAGCAGTGATTTCACCCAATTGTAGACTTGCACTTCTGAACTTTGAGCCCAAAATAAACCCTTCTCTTTATAAGTTAATTGACTCGGGCATTCTGTTACAGTGATAGAAAGCTATCACACTGTTGCTTTCTTGCCAGCTGGCTTGCTTCCATAGGATGGAGGGAGCACACGATACCTGCTGTCCTTCCGATAGACCATTTAGATAAATCAGAGACAAAAGCCCTTGCTCTCAGCTTCAATCAATACTTTCTTCCAAGTTTGAAGAAAAGATAACCTATTTTTAAATCCCGTCCCTATCTAGGGCTGCACGGTACAGTATCTGTGTGATCCTTTCATCTTGAATTGGATTTTAGCAAGGAGGCCTTCAGAATGCCCTAAGCTATCAAAGGCACATATAACCAGGTTGTACCACCAGGCTGCAATTCTCTATACATGTGTTTCATGTGCGTTCTGTGTAGTGAAAAGGGAATTAGGGGCTAAAACTGAGGATTCAATGCTTCTACAATATTTGAAGATCCCCCTGCTTCATTGCTGGGTTCATGCCATTTGATCAATAGAAGACATAGGATTTTCATACCAGTGAGAGTACTCATAAAATACACTGCGTGTCAGGTTTGCCCTCCACGTGCTTGCTGTTTATCAACCACATAAACAGGGACAGCAATCAAGTGGAGCCTTTTCTTAAGTTAGAGAGGTATAGTCATTATGTAGAAATATGCCTTACTGCGCCAACTGCAGAGCAGCTGAGAGAGACTGGATGGCTTGCCTGTTGGCTGATAACTTTGTTGTTTCAAAAGGTGGAAGAGAACAAGAGAAACCTTGTGATTTAAGGTTTAATTAGCTCTGATCAACCAACAAGTCGAGACTAATCAATGATGGACAGGGTAATGGGATCCTGAAAGCAAGTAGGTGGTCACTACTCTCTGCCCACCTTCCTTCACTGCTCTTGCCCATTACATTGACCTTCTAAGTTGCTTTTCTCCCAGCTACCAACTCATCCTAACCCTTTTGCATGTATGTGTATACACACACACATTCACACAATCACATACACTTACAGGCATACACACATAATCACATACACACTTATACACACACTTACATATACACATTCACACACATTCATATATATACACATATACACACATATATACACTTATACACAAAGACACATACACTCACACACATTCACACATATACACATACATTTACATACTCACACATACACACTGTGGTGGTTTGAATAAGTTTGACTCCCACAGACTCATGTGTTTGAGTGCTTGGCCCACTGGGAGCAACACTATTAGGAGGTGTGGCCTTATTGGAGTCAGTGTGGCCTTATTGGAGGAAGGGTGTCACTGTAGGGATGGGCTTTGAGGTTTCCTATGCTCAAGCTTTGCCCAGTATGGAATCAGAGCTTCTCCTGACTGCCTGCAGGAGGACAGTTTCCTCTTGGCTGCCTTCGGATCCAGATGTATAATTCTAGTCTCCTCCAGCACCATGTCTGCCTGCATGCTGCCATGCTTCCTGCCATAATGATAATGGACTGAACCTCTGAATCTGTAAGCCAATTAAGTGTTTGCCTTTATAAGAGTTGCCTTGGTAATGTTGTCTTTGCATAGCAATAAAACCCTAAGATACACACACACATACACACACACTCACACACACATACATACCAGACATTCACACACACATATACACATACATACTAATATACACACACACACACTCACATACATATACATTCACACTCACACACACATACACACACACACATACACATACTTACATACTAACATATACACAGACTCCCATATGCTTACTCTCATACACACATATACTCTCTTACACATAAACATACACTTAGATACACATACATATACACTCATGTACATACACACTCTCTCACACACATATATATACACTTACACACATATGCACAGACTCACACACACTTGTATATACTCACACTCATACACACATACATACTCACACACATATATGCACATTTACATATACATATACTCTTACATACATGCACACCCTCATACACACCTACATATACACACATACACATATTTACTCACACACATATAGACACATAGTTACATATGCACACAAACACATACACACACTTACACATATAAACACACATAGCTCACCACAAACTGGCCACCACTGTGCCTAGGAACACCTTGTATGCTAACACTACACTAAGTGTGTTGAGTTGGAAAGAATCACCTTGATATGAAACCCCTGGGACTGGGCAACTCTCCTGTGCTCCTGATCCTGTCTCCATAAGCACTTGCTAAACTATAAGCAGATGCAGAGTGAGTATTTCTCAGGTTCTGGACAATGCAAAGCTGTAAGCAGTGACAAACAACAACAAACGTGATAAAAGTCAGCCTGAAAGACGGGTTGTAATACACATAACTTAAATACTGCATGACTGTGTATCTGGCATTAGCAATCATAAAATATAGGACAAGGAAAATTTAATTTCAGGAGAGGGCTGCAGTAAAATCAAGGCTTACTGTGACTCTTAATGTATCTATGACACTGGACAATTTATATAATCATTTGGGATTTTCATTTCCTCCCCTATTTAATTTTAGGTTTTACAGCCAACACATGCAAACGTAGCCTCTGGTAACCAATATATATCACTTCGACAAGGACTTAGGAGTCTAGAAACTAGGTAGAAGCCAGTAGCATCACATGACAACTGAAATGGACATGAAGACCAAGATTGCAAGAGGAGTGAGCAACTGTACTCGATTGGTAAATAGCTTTACGATTGTGCTGGATTATGAAGAGCATTCCGGGGAGATTTAAAAATCACATGGTTAAAGGTGTTACTTACTGAAAAATCCAAGGTCTGTAACTTTACTTGTGTACCATTTGGTGCTACAGCTCATATGCTGTCTGAATAAATACACAAACACAACACCCATTTACTTTACAAAAGATGAGATATAAATCATAGTTCCAGATTGGAGGTTAGGATTAAAATAAGTCAGAAGAAGGGAACAGAAGAGAGATTTTTCTTTTTCTTTTAAAAAATTTTTGGTTGCTTGACACAGGGTCTCACTCTATAGACCTGGCTGATCTGGGACTCCATATTTAGACCAGGAAAGCTTCAGACTTATCACAATCCCCCTATCTCAGCCTACTGAGAGCTGTGGTTGCAGGCATGAGCCACTACTCCTCACTTTAAAAAGAACTTAAGTGGCCTGGAGAGGGCAAGAGAGGGTAGGGAGGAAGGAGGAGAGCAAAGGAGAAAGGTGAGGTGGGGAGAGAGAGGGGAAGGGAGGAAGAGGAGAAGGAGGAGGGTAAAAAAATCATCTTTTGTTTTTCTAGCTCCTGCTCCTGAAAAGACGCTCTGAGACTAATTATTTATTAATAAATGCCTTGGGTATGAGCTTTGGCTCATTCCCTGACTAACTCATAACTTATTTAACCCATTCAAACTATTCTATGTCTTCCTCACAGTCAGTTACCTCTCCTTTAGTCCCAACCTGCTTCTTCCTTTCTCAGCATCTCCTCCAGGGTCTCCCCCCTCAGCGGCTCTCCCAGCATCTCCTTTTATTCTCTCACTATTTCCCAGAATCCTCTCTTCCTGCCAGTGTCCCACCTCGTATTTCCCGCCTCAGCTCATTGGCCATCGGCTTCTTTTATTGACAGGCAGTGCTTATAAGAGATTCTCTCCACAGAGGAGGAAGAAGAAATAGAAGGGAAAAGTGAATTAACATATCATAACACTGACAAGGAAGGACTGTGGAAACAGTCCTTCATATTACAGAGGGATAAGAGAAGACCGCAAGAGTACAAGCAAAAGCCACGTCAAGCCAAGTCAGTGACAAGATAGTTAGAATCCGGCAGTACTCTTGGGATGTAAAGAAACTGGTAGGCACCCAGAACACTACATGGAAGCGTCACTAATGGGTGGGAAGAGGGTGCAGGATGTAGGGACACCAGTGCTTTCCTGAGAATAAGATGCAATTGACCCTTGCTGTGTGGAACTTGGTCTAGCACTCATCAAACCCACAGGTACGCTGTCCCTCTCATAGGGCAGATGGTACTTTCCATTACACACACCATCTATCTCTACATAGATCATAACTTCTCTAGACTACTTACAACCCCAGATATAGTGCAAATGCCACGTGGACTAAGGTCCCTCTGCTTAGGGGGCCGTGACAAGGAAAAAGGGGCTCTTGTTAAGGACACAGAATGTTTTCTGAATGTTTCTGAGGAGTAGTAGGTTGAGTCTAGTGAGAAAGAACCTGGGCACAGTGAGAGTGGGTCTGTACTCAAAAATTAGTAAAAAAAAAAAGTGTGTGTGTGTGTGTGTGTGTGTGTGTGAGAGAGAGAGAGAGAGAGAGGAGCACATAAGAGAGAGACAAAGTGGGGGAGGAAGAAAGAAATACTGAGAAAGTCTGAATTTTCTTTTAAAAAATCATGATTTTTTTTTCAAGGATTTATTTATTTAAGGGAAGATACCGTTTACAGGTAAGTCTAGGAGTAGGGGTTGGGAGATACTAAAAACCATATTTAATTACACATCTTTTGAGCTTCAGTACAATTTTGTATCACATGGTTTCCAGGATGTGAGCATATTTGGGGCTAGTACCAATGCCTGGCTCAATAAAGGTGCATGCACTTGATTTAATCCCCTAGAGCCCTTTTCACATAATCTATTTTGATCTGTAGAAAGTATGTTGTGAGAAAAAAAAAAAAGAGGAAGATGTCTGGGCTTTTATTAAACCTCCGTGCTCTTCCAGACAAAAACACTCTGGAGGATAAATAAATATCTACCACACTTGCTCCACACCCCCCGTGGAGGAGTGGACTTAGTGGGGAAAGAGACAGACACATTTGCTATCAGGGAGCGTAGAGGCCATTAACGCAATGAGCCTTAATACAGCTCAGTACAGAACCAGCTAACTGCTTCTGTGGCAAGTGGTATGAAGAAGTAGAAAGTAGAAAGTACAAAAGATTGCATCCACTTAGGGTTTCTGAGTCTGGGGTATACAGGATGATCCAAATGCAAAAGCAGTGAAGGAAACAAAACTCGAGGAGTAATTCTGCTACCTACCACGAGGCAGCGGAAATAATGCCCAGAAGATGAGCCCAAATGAAGCAGGTGACGAGACTCTGGCTGGCAGGAAAGAGCTCACCTCAGCACAGCAAAGCTTGGGGCAGCATGGAGGAGGGGCAGGAGAGAGGTGCTAAGCCTGCTGGCCTCCCAGGCTTCAGGTAGCCCCAGGAATGATATGCTTTTGTCTTTGATTTCCAGGTCTTCTTACATCAGAATCATAATTCTTCTCCTCAGATCCAGCTAAGAGCCATTTTCATCACAATCTCTAATCACGGGCTTGTGGATGGGGGTCACTACCTGAGAAGAAGTATTATCTATTTTTCCTTAACGTTCAGATTTCAAAAATGAATGACACCCGGGCACAGTTCTCTCCTCACTTAAAATTTATATTGAACAGATAATGACATAACTAATTTCCATAAGAATGTCCTTCATCACGGTATTGTATTTCTGGAAGGATTTTATCCAATGCAGCAATGCCTTGGATCTCTCTGTGTTTAATATTATCTTTAGTCTGTATGTCAGCCATAATAAGTTCATTCTTCGTTGCTCACTAGAGACAAACCACTCAATGGTTAACTTAAAGCCATGAAGCCCCTCAGGAAGGGACAGGAACTGGTAAATGTTACTAAGGATCCTCCATACCCTTCCATCTTCATCACATACTTTGAAAAACACACACCCAAAATAACAAGGCTGGCCAGGCCAAGGACAGAAGGCAAAGGCTCATGTAGTTAGGGAATTTTGCCTGTGTGTGTGTGTGTGTGTGTGTGTGTGTGTGTGTGAACACATGTGCATGTGTGTTATGGGAGCACATGTGCATATGTGTGTGTGTTTTGTCAAGCACATGTATGTGTTATATGTGTATATGTACATGTTTTGTCTAGTCACATGTGTGTGAACACATGTATATGTGCACACACTCACGTACATGTACACTGAGGCCAGAGGAGGACACTAGTGACCTCATCTATTATTCTCTACCTTGTTCATTTGAACTTGGGTCTCTCACTGAACCGAGACCTTGGCTGGTGGCTGACAAGCCCCAGTGATTCCCTTAGCTGTACCCCGATGACAGAATTGGGAGTACAGGCTACAGATACACATGTGCCCATGCCTAGCTTCGTATGTGGGTGCTAGGTTCCAAACTCAGGTAGGTCCCCATGCTTCTGAGCCAAGTTGCCTTGACCATCAAGCCCCCTCTCCAGCCCGTTTTGCTTCTTTGTAAGCTGACTTGTTAGGAAATGTTCATAGCTGTGTGACAGAAACCTGGGCATTCAAGGGGCGTTTATGGTAATCAATGCAGCAAGCATAATTGTCACAGAAAGACTCAAGGTTACAGATTCAGTGCATTAATCCTCCCTTTTTCCTAATAGTTGCTGGATACAGAGGACAAAATGTTACACCACAGGTACTAACCCTTAAGAAAGTCAAGATTCTATATAGACTGTACTGAGTCTTGTCGATTAAAATGAAAACCTTCGTCCTCTTTAGCAAAACAGATCATATTATCTGTGTCTTGGTTAGGAATTAAATACATGCATGATCATCTCCTCAAGTGCAAAGAAATGTTTTAAAATAAATCACAAAGATCTTTACAAGTAGAACATGCCCCAGAGACTGACTAATAAAACCTCAAGAGTTTATTCACCATTATAAACCCAGACCCTACCTACTACAGATATCAGCAAGGAGAGACTAAAAATTCCGGTTGATCTGAGATGGACTGAAGTGCACTTTAAATAGCCTGTGTTTATAGCAAATATGCATGGGGATATTGATAAAGCGCTAAGTAATGCATATGGGAGGGGCTTGCAGGCAGAACACGATTTTATCTTTCGACAAAACCAGAACCAAAGCTGCAGGATAAACAGCATAAACATCATTGTTCAGAAACATTTGGGGGCATTCCATCAGTCACTTTAGAATATGCAATTACAACTAATAATAAAGGTAAATGAATTGGGGCCTGGGGAGATGGCTCAGTCATTAAAGTGCTTGTTGTACAAATAAGGTTCTGAGTTCTGATCCTGTACACTCCCATGGTGGTGTGCACCAGTAATCCAGCACTAGGGATGTGGAGACAAGAGGCACTCTCTGGCCAGATAGTCTAGACAACCAGTGAGTTCTGTGTCTAGTGAGAGACCCTCCCTCAAAAAGGTGGATAGCAATGGGAGAAGTCACAGGTATTAATGTCTGGTTTTACATGCTCGCAGGCTGCCCGCCCAGCACTCTCTGGGGTGTTACTCGGGACTCCAGCCACTCCAGGTGAATGCTGTTGTGCTGAATCCACAGCACAGGAGTAGAGCATAGAACACAGTTCTCAGGAAAGCCAGACACGCCTTCTTTCTGCCCAGCGCACTCTACCTTCAGACCCATCAATCTAGCTCCAAAGTAGTCATTGACGCCGCAGAAATTACAGCCATCTTGTTTTGAATCTGTAATTTGAAGGCTTGAAGTGATTGCTCTGGAAGAACCAGAACTGTTGAAATGTACCTTCCAGACTCGAACTGCAGATCCCGAGAGGCCCTTTCTGCTAGATGTGTTCAGCTAACTCCACTTCTAAATTATATATTTAATCAAGGTTCAAAATGACAGTCTGTTTGTTCAAAAAGCTGCTAAATTGTACTACACGTCATATACATTCCTCTTTAAATGACAGCCTTTATGCCCATCCTCAGTGCATGCTAGCGCTTAAAAGTTTCAGCCATGTTTGATACACTAAAATGCTAAATATCTAGAACTTTCCTTCCAGTTTGTTAATCCCTCATTTTCCTCCTCTTCACGGTCATAAAGATTTTGTATTTAATAATGACACTATGGGGTTTGTGTGTTTCTTTGTGTTCCCAACTGCCTCCTGACCACTGAGCTGGCCTCAACATTGCTAGCAAGAAGTCACCTGTCTGATTATGGATTGCTGTAAACTAAAGAGTCAAACAGTTTCCCGGAGTAAACTTCACATTTACTGTTCCTGTCTCCTTTCCCTCTGAGCTGCTGACCCTATGGCTATCCCTACGATGTTCCACAACCCAACGATCTCCCCCTTACACAGGTGACATACCTGGGGTTGTGTTTTTCTTCTTTCCTAAGACAGCCTCATGCTGTGACCCGTGGACCTGACAGTGTTCATCTCTCAGGGCCACACCAGGCTCCCAGCAGCTGAACCATGAAACACTTCTTGGTCATAGCAGACATGTGAGGCTTGAAGTCTTGCTCTGAACCCAAGGACTTGGCAGTGTTGGGGACAAACAAAGGCTTCTTTAGGCTATGTGTCCCTCCTCCTCCCACATCTCTGCTTCTCTGCTTTTACAGCTGCTTGTAACCTTTGCAAAGAGAATATAAACCCAGTGGAACAGGGCAAACGTCCATCCTTCCCTTTATTTTCATCATGGAAACGTCTTTGCAGGTGCCAGGCATTGGCCAAGTTGTCAAAAACAAAGATTTAGTAACAACCCGTTATTTCTATCTCTGATTGCCCCTCTTCAATTATAAATTAATCTTTTTTTTTTCTATGAGATGCATGGTTATAAAATTTAAACCAGAAAATGTGATTTTTTTTCTGACTTCTTTTCTGCCTGGTCAAGCTTTGCTCGTTGACGGTCTGGCTGCTGGCACAGGCTTGCATCTGCTTTCAATTGGGAGTCCCCTGTGAGAAGGGTAGAGGTCATTTGACTCTGGGTTTGTATTATAAAGCAAGGCAGAATGCAAACAGATGAACTGCTTGACCCACTCCCCACCCTCAGCCTTGGAGTCTAAGACAGCTCTAGACATCTAAATATACTCTAACCCTGGCCTGATCCCCTAGCCAAGCTAAATATTCTTGTTAACAGTTACAGCAGCACACTCCCCTTCCTGACAATCCCTCCCCTGATGTGCCTGAAAAGAACTAGAGCTTCGGATTGTGCATGAGCTGAGCAGGAAAGGGAAATGAAAACACTTCTAATCAGGACTCCCCTCCCCTGATACTGGAGACCCCAGAGAAACAATGGTAGGAGCATACTGATGAGCCCAAGGGACAGACTGTAGGCCACCCCACTGCCCCAGAGTCCAGCTACAAAAAACAGTCCGGCATCCCTGTAAACCTCCACTTATCGCCTTATCACTTTACAAATGAAAATAGAACGTTCCCACCTTTCTCTGTGATATTAAAATCATTTCCATTTTAGAGAAAGTGACTGGCAAGATAAAACAGAGAGGGATGTAGAATTTATGAGGTGCTTCCCGCACAGCTGGGCTACAATTCTTGCACTTGTCACCCCTGTTGACAAGCTTAAAATAAAACCAGGATTTTTTATTTTTAGGTCTCTAGATAGTCTTCCTGGAATTTCTTATAAATTTATTTTTTCCCCCTTTGGCAAGAAGAATTAACACAGCACTGAATGAATAATAAGTTTATTTATTCTGTTGCTTAGATTTTTTTTTTTTTTTTAGAATGGAAAAAAAATCCTGCATGACTTGATTTTCAAGGAATTACTCTATCTTGTCTAAAGAAAGGTGGCAGTAAGGGATAGCATCTGTAACGGCAGCTACAGGGCAACCTTACTCTCTCTCAGCATCCAGTCCACAGAAGTGCCACGGCCAAGCAAACACACGATACCCATGCCTACTCAACAGTACCCTAGTCCATGACCCATGCCTACCCAAAGCCATACTCATTGGTAGAGCCCACATTCAACAATAATTATTCACAAGTTCCTACCAGGTGAACAGTCCCAGAAGGAGGGAATGATGGGACTACAGATAGAAGAACACCTCAAATGTTCATATGCCATGTAAGGGACACTCGTGATAAGGCACTATACTAAGGCAAGCTCTCGTTTAAAGTCTAAGGAAAGAATAAAAGCAACGAATACACCCTATTGAGTTGACTTAGTTGGGTACTCTTATCCCTAACCTTCTAACTGGAAAGCCAGGGTTTTAAAGTTGAATAACTTTAACTGAGTAAGGACTGGGGTTGGGATTCCAGTGAATCCCACTCTATTCTCCCTTTTACGTGTTTCAATGCACTGAGCAGTTTTCTTGGAAGCAAATAAATAAGTAGCCATGAACTCAAAGCTCTTATGATCAGGAGTGATGGGAAGAGAGGAATCCCAGATGAAATAAGCAATCACATGACACAAAAGTAACAATGTAAAAGAAAGTTTTGCACAAAGTGACAGGAAGACTAAAATTATATGAAAGAAGTATTTTTTTTTTTTTGCTGAGGTTTTCCCAAAGATTAATCTACCCAATCCAAGATAATTGAATATTTTCTTTCTTTTTTTTGTGGGGGTGCTATAAGCTCCCTGACTATGGATCATTGGCTAGATCTATAAACGAGAAGGGAGTTGGTTACTCCTATAATATTTGTGTCACTATTGCACCCACGAGCATAGCACGGCATGCCAGTTCTTTTTTATTTTTATTTTTTATTTTTAATTGTTGGGAAAATTACTTGATAAATAGTACTTATCAATACTATTTTTGGATATTTTATTTATTTACTAAGTGGATATTAGCCCAAAAGTTCAACCCAAAATTCAATTCACAGACCGTATGTAGCCTAAGAAGAAGGAAGACCAAAATGTGGGTGCTTCCATGCTTTTTAGAATGGTGAACAAAATTGAATGTTTTCCATGTGTTTCATCTATGTACATTGGCACTGTCCATAGCAGAAGCTCAATAAATAACTGTTAAATGCTAAATTAATTAGTATTGATTAAATTAATTAAGACTTATCAGGTGAACAGTGTGTGAAGTTACTATAGAAGGCAGGTAACCAGGAAACCACAAGTTGCTACATCCCACGTAGGAGCTCCAGAGAGTAGAAGGGATGTAGGTGAGGGTGCAAGCAAGCTGAGCATCACAGGCTGTACTTATGGAGTTGAGCTTCTTCCCATGTGGGATGAGGAGACATTCTCTCCTGGAGAAGTTCCCAGGGTGTGCCATCAAGACCAGGGTCATCAAAAGACACCATCCGAGTTGCATTGTATCTCCAGTAAAGAGCATCCTCTGGAATGTGGCCAGTTGTAAGTCTTGACAAGCAAAATGAAATATGGCATATGGAAAGAAGAAAGGGTTCTTGGTGACATTAAAAATCCCAACCACAGACATCCAGAGGCAAAGCTCCACCAAAGTGTGTCGTGTCATGAGTACCAAGCTAGTTAGAGAATGAAATAGAAGCCCCACTGGAAGCAAGCATCCTCCACTTGCTATAGATGGAGGAACACCAGCTAATTACGCACGGTGACAAGGATGGTATGCATGGGTGACTTCAACAACTTGGGCAGGACACGATGAACCACTTCCAGTTTTCATAGAACTCTTGCCAAGCCAGGCCAGGATCAGTACCACGTGAAGCAAGCCACGGCTTTGATCAGTGACGTTGGTGAGGAAAATGGGTTGACAGAACAGGCATAAAACAGTCTGGACATGGACCCTGTCCCAGGGACACGCTCTGAGTGAACAGTGCCTTCCTGAATACACTGCAAGCTATTTCTAAGAGAAAAATGGGCAGAACTGGTGGAAACAGGTTGTGTCTTAGGAGGGTACGGAGGAGGCTTTAATGTACCTGTTGTTTCTGTGTAGATAGCTGTTCTTATAGTTTGTTCCCATCTGGGTAGATAGCTTTTTTAAAAAACAAAACAAAACAAAACAAAACAAAAAAACAGTAAAATCTTTAGGGCACACTCAGGGAAAATGGAAGAGATTATTTTAAATTAACAATATGTTCCTTGATGCCCTCTCGAGATTCCAGACAATTCAAGACAAAACATTTTTCTGAGACTGATGCATGTGCACTTGGACAAATAAGTGTCCATGAAATGGTATATTTAAGTCAAGAACGTAAAACAGCTGGGTGTCGGGGCAATAGCTCCTTAGACCTCAACCAGGTTCCCTTTGAGACCTTCCATACCTAAACACACCTGCGAAACAGGGCTTGTGTCCCCAAGGCTTTGCAAATCTCCCCTCTAAACTTCAACTATCACACAAGGAGTACAGGATGCTCAACTACAGAACAAACTGTTGATGAATATATATATATATATATATATATATATATATATATATATATATATATATATATGTATATATATATATTTTCACCATTCAACCTCAGCTGCAAGAACACTCAAGAAGGCAGAGAGTCTGAGCTGGGAAGTGGCGCAGCTGTTACAGTGTGCTCCATAAGCAAACAACCCAAGCCCAACCCGAGTTCGACTCCCAGAACCCCAACTTAGAAAGGAAAAGAAAACGAAGATGATGGATGGAAAGTGACACCTTGACTTGACCTCTACCTTTCTCACACACACACACAAGAAAGAAAAGAGAATCCTGTGGCATAACCAAAACTCACCGAGTGCCCTTTGTCAGTGTCCTTCACATACAGCTGCCAAAGGCCACGATGAAGACAGGCCTGGCTTGGATAGTTTCCAGAGCCCTTTGTACACTTTGACTTTTTTGATCGCCTATTCTTGGTTTGTGGTTCTGAAAAGTCACAAGCCAGATCTACTCAAAGTATCCTGCCATCAGTGTTGATATAGACAATGGGAAGTCTGGAAGTTATCCAAACCATCTTCCCTCTGTGTCATCCTCCCCTGCATGGCTAGAAACTTCCTGACCGATAACCCTTCCCCCTCCAGCCCAGCCCAAACCGCTTTCTGTTCTGATAAAAGAGCAGAAGACAAAAGAAAAAAAAAAATGATGCTGACTTTACAGCTGCCCCCACTCAAGCCCCCAGTGGCTTCCAAGGGGGTATTACAACACATCTAAATTCATTGCCCGCCACAGCTCAGCCCCAGTTGATGTTTTCCAATATAGCAACTGCCACTGCTCAACAAATACCAGCAGTGGTTTATTGACTTATTTTTGTTACAGTAGAATCTTTCCCAGAAAAATCTGAAACATAACCCAAATCACATAAAACAAATAAAAATATATCATTACAATGTTGTTTCAGAATTAAAACCTGCATCAGCTCCTTTCTATAAAGCCCTGAGCTGTTTCCTCTTCTCATGTATGTGCTCGTAGGATCAAAAGGAAAGGAAAATAAAGTTGTTCTTTGTGTTTGAAAATAAGAGGAGTAAGATGCATAGTTATCTTTAATAAGGAACCTGTAAGTACGGTATGGTGGTAACCCCATAGGCTGCTACTCCTAGCCGTGTGTAAGAACATTTGTTAGGTGTTCCAAAGGGAGAGGTCACAGCCAAATAAGACTGAAATACATCTCACACCATTCTTCCCTCGAAAGAAAGAAAGAAAAAAAGAAAGAAAGAAAGAAAGAGAGAGAGAGAGAGAGAGAGAGAGAGAGAGAGAAAGAAGCATAGTTGATCCTCATTGAGTGACTTGAAAAAAAATCGGCTGAAGTCATTTGACCCAGAACTTTTTCAAACCTGCTATCCTCTAACCCTGCCCCTCACTGCTTTCGTAGAAGTGCTGGTGAATTCGAGGTTTCTGAAAAGCAGTTTAGAAAATATGCTATAACTAACACACACTATAATGGCCAGGCTTACCTTAAGCCACCTATATTTCTGAAACACAAAATTGAATAAATAGAAGGAGGAAAAATACATAACAATCTTGGACTGTAGGATGCTTCCAAAAAAACGCCATATTATGTTCAATATTTGATTCCAGAAGAGATATGGATGTGGGTGCTTTGGTTCCTATCAACATCTGGGCATGGGGTGAATTAATTAGGGCACCATCTTTATTGGTGAAACAAAGAATGTCCCCCAGCCTTAAATTCAGGAGCCTTAATGAGAGGGGTAGCATCCCAGATTGGTGAGGTGACCATTATCAACATGTGGCTTTCCCACTGAGCTTGAGGTGACGACTCCTGTTTCCACCATTACATGTGTATCCCCACAGTAATGTTAGCACCAACAAAGATATGATTTACCTTACAGCACAGATGACGTCCACCTACATCTCATTAGTCCGAACTTCATTACCTACCACACATAGGAGCCAGAAACAATCTCCCTAGCCAGGACACCAATGGTGTTTCCACAGAGACAGTTGAGTAAAGCTAGTGGCCCCACTACCACTTGAGGTGTCTGTAGATCAGAGGTTTTTGGTGTGCTCTTCAGGGACCTAACCCTCCCTGTTTCTACAGCGCTTCTGAAATCGCACTGGTTTCTTTATGTCCATATGTGCCTCGGGATAAGAGTGATGGAAGGACACCTCCCTTCCTTCACTTCATAGACAATGCTTCCTGTGTCAGTGAGCTTCCCACTGACAGAAGAACATGAAAGAGGTGTAGGTTTGCTTGCACTATTGTCTTCAGAGGATTCAGTCCATGGCTCTGCTCATGGGAGGGAGAGCAGAAGGTGGTCACCACATAGTGACCAGGAAGCAGCGTGAGGGGTCAGCACAGGATTCAGTGTAGAAGGGCATGACCCACTGACCTATTTCCTTCTGCTATGCCTCATCTGCCAAAGTTTTTTGAACCTCTCCAAACAGTGCCACCTGCTAGAAGTCAACCATTAGATATGTGAGTCTTGTATAGTGGGGCTTGGGGACTGTGATGGTTTGCATGTGCTCAGCCCAGGAAGAGGCACTATTAGAAGGTGTGGCCCTGTTGTAGTAGGTGTGTCACTGTGGGTATGGGCTTTAAGACCTTCATCCTAGCTGCCTGGAATTGAGTGTTCTGCTAGTAGGCTTCAGGTGAAGATGTAGAACTCTCAGCTCCTCTTGCATCATGTCTACCTGGATGCTGCCATGCTCCAGCCTTGAGGATAATGGACTGAACCTCTGAACCTATAAGCCAGCCCCAATTAAATGTTGTTCTTTATCAGAGTTACCTTGGTAATGGTGTCTGTTCACAGCAGTAAAACTCTAAGACAAGGACACTAAACCCGGACACGTCCCTCCTGTTGCCAGCTGTCAAATCTGCAACTGAAACAGGGCTGGCTGTGATAGTCATGATAATCCGGGGTCAGCACACTGAGTTGTGCTTATCATGGGCTCACAACCTCGATACAAAACATGTATGTGCCCTTGTAGTCTTGAGCCTAGTTAGAGTACTCAGAAATATCAAAATTGGGTTTTTTTCCCTTGCTGAGAATAACCTCTTACCCAGGAAAATTAGATTTATGACAGCAAAGAAATATGTTTTTCAGTAGTGACAAATAAAAGACAAGAGATAAGTATTTTAGCATGAAGCTCACCTTGAGGCAATTTGGCAATAATCACAACTACTTATAAAATTGCCAGTCTTCATTCTGTTCAGGAGTCTACCGCACAAATAGAAGTTGAACCTGTTCCAAAAGAAAATCTATCTTTTATGTTCTTTAGGGTCAGGAAATTGGTATTCTCTTGTTACTTACCTACCTCCACCCAACAAGTTAGACTGCTTTATATAGCAAGCTCCTGGCTCATGGGTGGCGGCTACGTATGAATGTGGAGGGCATCCCTCCCGATGCTCTGATGCACACACGCATTCACACAAACACACACACACACCATGCACACACATGAGAGAGAGAGAGAGAGAGAGAGAGAGAGAGAGAGAGAGAGAGAGAAAACACATCACTTGGATCTCTGCTTGTGAAGCCTTTTTAAGAGGTTGTAGACTTTTGGACATGGGGTCTAGCTAAGAAACAAAGGACCATAGGAGCAGCTTTCAGGGCTATTGACTAGCTGACCTTCTGCATCCCTCTCCACATCCTGGCCTGTTAGGATGTGAAGAGTTGTAGCCACGTTCGTTCCTCTGCTACCTTGAATCCTTGCCAGGACTGACCACACCTTGCCTGAGTATGAGCCCGAATAAAGCCTCTCTCCCTTACATAGCTTCTTCCATTCACTTTGACACCATGAGAAGAGTAACTAATACAGACTTTGCAAAGTATGTTGGTATTAAGTGTTTATGTCACTGTGTGTGGCTAAGAGACAGTGACGGAAAGCAGATAAAGAAGACTCCTAGGATGAACTGAAATGAAAATTTAAAATTCCTTCTTGCAGCTGGGCGGTGGTGGCACACGCCTTTAATCCCAGAACTCAGGAGACAGAGGCAGGCAGATCTCTTGAGTTTTAGGCCAGCCTGATCTACAGAGCAAGTACTAGGACAGCCAGAGTTACACAGAGAAACCCTGTCTCAAAATACTGAAAGAAAAAAAAATTTCTTCTTGCACAGCTCTATAAATGTTCAAAAATTTATACTCAAAAATTTCAAAATGTCTTTTTTAAAGACTTACTAATTTTGTTTTATGTGTTAATGTTAGTGCCTGTCTGTCTGTACATGCACTGGATATATATCTGGTGCCTGCCGAGGCCAAAACAGGCCATCAGATCACTGGGAACTGAAGCTATAGGCAGTTGTGAACTACAAAATACAGGTGTTGGGAACAGAACTCCGGCCCTCTGTAAAAGCAGAAAGTGCTCTTAGCCACTGAGCTATCTTCCAACCCTCAAAATATCTTATAAGTTAAGTAGTCAAGATTTCAAATATGCAAATGGTAGGTTGTCATTTGTTGAGAGGGATTGGAATGAAAAGTGTATGTATATCCTGTCATGCTTATGAAATGTCCTGCATAAGTGGATGGTAAGAGCAGATGTCCTCTCGGGAGATCTGAGCAGATAGTGATTTTTTTTACTCTATGTCATTAATAACGCTATAAATGTGAAGCACACCCGTTCAAGTAAATCAGTGGTGACAATTACATGTTTTCATATTGTTACTGAATTATTTCCACTTGAAATGTTAACCATGTTATTTTCCTATGGCTATCGTAACTGGCATCATAAAAGGAGAAGAATTTGTTCTGGTAGAGTTCTACAGGCTAGAAATGCCTAAGGTTCAGGAGGACTTTGCTGAAAGCCCTGGGTAAGGACCCCCCTCCTCCCATCTTTGTTGTAGAGTTTTCCAAAATTCCCCATTGTTCTAGGGACCCTCAGTCATATTAGATTAGGGCCCACCCTAATGCTTCCATCCTAGCTTGACTATGTCCATAAGGGGGTATTTCTAAACAAGGTCATACTCACAGGTACCTGGAGCTAGACCTCAGTACTTTTTCAGGAGACAGTTCAGTGCATGCATGGTACCGCCATAACCACACCACTGCAGGTCAGGGCCCGTGCATCTCCCTTCTCTGCCCCTACATTTTGGTCTAAGCACAATACAGCAAAGAGACTGGGTGACCCTCGTGGCTACCTATCTGCCTTTGGTGATTTGATTGGCATCATAAATAGTAAAAATTAATTTCTTTTTTAAAAGATCTATGTATTTTATGTATGTAAACACATTGTCACTGTCTTCAGACACATCAGTTCCCATCCCATCCCATCACAGATGGTTGAGTTGCCGGGAATTGAACTCAGGACCTCTGGAAGAGCAGTCAGTGTTCTTAACCACTGAGCCATATCTCCAGCCCCCAAATTAATTTCCTATTGGAAGAAATCTTGGCAAAAATTCATTTGTATCCACTTTTATAGGGAATCAGACCATTTGTATAAAGCATTGAGTGACAATTGCAAGAGCTTGATGAGACTGCTTTATGCATTCAGACCTAGTACACACTCTCTGTTTTACTAGCTGAAGGTTTTTAATCTGGTTCAAGATGCTCTAAATACATATGTACTATTTTAAATGTTATAGCAAGGTAGATAAAATATAAATTAACCTGAAGACTTATTAAATGCAGGGTATCATCCTTGTGTGGTGATTTTATCCTTTTCTGAGGGTCACAATCACCTGTTCTTGGATATTAAAGTGAATAAGCAATCAAGCTCTGGGCACAAGACAGAGGTGCATGGGGTCTCACAGAGACCGCTAACAAGCCAAATAAAAACTCAAGGAATAAACGAACAGAATGAGCATCTTTAACCATCTATGAAGAGTGCTTGATTAATGACTCCAGTTCTGTGCTTGATGCTTTGTTGGGAGGAGGAGGAAGGGGGGTAATCATATCCCTCTGTCTTTGTAGGCTCTGTGTCTTTTCATCTTGTTGGCAGAAGATCTACTTGCTTGTCGGGTAATAGCTCTGTGTTCATATGAGCCAGTAGCAAACTTCTATTACTAGGAAAGCATGTTTGCCCTAGAGCAAGTTCTAAAGAGTTAAAGAGATATCCACTGCCGTGTCTCTCTTTGACACTCCTCAGGTCTTGTGTTCAATACAATTATGCATCCATTTGATGACTGTGAAGCTATGGAGACCATGACAGAAGAGGAAGAGGCATGAGCCTGGTTATTTTTTTGTGATTATCTGTGGTAGCCGTGGAGTTGAATCACTCATATCTCCTTCATGAAGGATGCAGAGTCCATCCACAGATAAGCTGCAACCTCTTCAACCCTCCTCTTTCACGGCACTTAGGCAATGTCTGAGCAGCACTGGTGTGTGAGAATCAATCCCACCTGTCCAACTCAAGGTTCTTCTAGCAGGCAGTGCTTGTTCAGAGAGTCCTGCTTGGCCTGGCTGAGACCAGAACTGTACTGCACTCTGAGATCTTCCTGCCTGTCCTTCTTCAGTCTCTTCAGGGAGGTCAGATGCCAGCCCAGTTTGCAAATCTCTCATTTTTTCCTCCCCCTCCCTTCTTATCGTTCATCAGAATTTCCTATCACTCATCCAAATCATGTGCATGGCGCATGAGAAGAACAGGGTTGAAAGTCTACCTTGAGTAGTGAAATAGTAAATGTTGGCTTTCCCCTGCTCATCTCATAGGTCAATCATAGGCCATGTCCTATGAGAGAGCCATGTCAATTAACTGTCTTCCTATTCATGGGGCTCTTTGGGGCCTCTTAGGGTTCATTCACTGTCTACAGTGTCTTCCTCCCTCTCATTCCAGCTCTCTTCTTGCTTTAAATGCATTCCTGCTTGAAGATGATAGGGCAGGTTAGGTCACTGGCAATTCTGCTTTCATGGTGCTAAATACATTGGACTATCAAATACATCCATGGGCTTTTAGCTAACATGTGAACAAAACTGGTCTTGGCTATAAAACACAAGTTTGTAACAAAAAACAAACAAACAAAGAACAAGGACAGATGTAAATCAAAATAAAATTTAAGATCAACACACCAAAAGTCAATTTTAAAAGGTCACAGGTTTGAGTGCCTGGTATATTTCATGCCAAGGAAGATTTAAGTTCTAGAATCTTGTGTGATAGGAAATTTCTGAGCTTTGACACTGCATTCAAAGTTCTTATTTACCTAGGTATAATTATTCACTTAAAGTTTATCTTCTCTATATAAATCTCAATAATCATATTTTTATCCCATCTCTTTGAGGTTTATAATCTTTAGTCATTTGGTTGCATTTCTATGATGTTCCTTCACTTAAAAATGAAGACCTGGCCAACCAGAGTGGCACCTTCTTAACCTCTTAGCATAGGAAGGTGAAGAGCTCTTGGTCAACCTGGGCTATGTGAGGCTCTACCTCCAAAGCAATACTGAGGTTCATCCATATTAAGCTACAAAGTATTTCTTTACACCCCTAGTCCTATTTCCAGCTGCTATCTCTGTGACCTTTTAAAATAATCTGTAGTTAAATGAGACAAACATTAAAAAGAATATTCAGCTCTTGAGAAAGTTCTCCTAGCTCATGGGTCACAAGCACCAAGGCTCTGTGGCCTGAGCATGATCAGGGCTTGACCACGGTGTAAGTTACTGTTCTGGTCCTATAATGAAAATCTGAAACAACCCTTCCTAAAGGAGGTCACTTCTGGAGGTCTCATCAAGTCACTCTATTGTTTTGTGGAGCTGTGTACTGTGTTAGGTGCGTGTAAGGAGGTCCTCTCACCCCCTGTTAGGGAACCAAAGAACAGGAAGAGACTGGGATCCCACAATCCCCCCTGAGAACTTGTCTCCAGTCACCAAGTTCCATCCTGCTTGGTTCCAGTTTGGCCACCACTTCCTGATGGTATAAAGCTGGAAGCTCGTGCATGGGCCTTTAGGGAATTTTTCAGAGTTGAGCTATAGTAACTAGATAACTTACATAGATGAGTGAAAAAGTCAACAGGACCCTCCCATCTAGAACCAACACACTCTTCCAGGTCTGTTAGTCAATAGCTACAAAGGCCCTGGCTTGGGAGAATAGACTCTGGTCTTGCCACTTTTGAATAAACCAGCCTCAATCTGGATGCTTTAAAGAAAAGTGAATACCTCATACTAAGCCAAACAGAATATACTTATAGAATATATTATTAGAATATACTTGACTGTGTCTCTGGGTTCCTATAAATGAATTATCTTCAAGAATGACCCTCACAAACTCAGGCTGCTCTTCAAGATGACATTAGAAACATAAAATTCGGCATTAAATATTTAGACAGTTAATCAAGTTACACCATTGGCTCAGACTCCCCATTAAGGGTTCACCTACCATCAGAAGCTCCAGTCTATTCAGCTCTGCTATTAAAACCAAAAGTAATAAACTTTTATAGGCTGTGACATATTATGAAAGTTAAATAGACTTTGTTTCTGAAGGAATTTCAATCAGATGCTGATTAAGAACTGAGATATGGGAGCTGGAAGATGGCTCAGTGGCTAAGACCACAGGCTCTTCTCTCAGAAGTTCTGGGTTCAGTTTTCAGCACCCACAGGGCTATTCACAACAATATGTAACAGTTCCAGGGGATACCACACCCTCGCCTGGCCTCCTCAGGCACTTCATGCCCATGGTGCAGAGACATACATGCAGGCAAATATCCATATCAAATATATATAACTGAGGGCCTTGTTATATAGGCTCATTAATACAAAGAAATTCAAATCATAATTTAACTTATTTTTTAAATAAACCCACAGAGTTAAAATGGCCAATAAATTCTCTGGAAACAGAATATGAGGGTTGGGGGTATAATGCCTGCCAAACTTCAAGGACATAAAAGTAGATGAAATAGAACATAAATTCACACAGTCCGGATCACATTTTTCATGTTGATCTTCTTTGTAGATCAAATTGGCTAGTGAGTAGGAGCCTTTGAAAAAAAGAATGCTACATTATAGATTGCTAATTAGTTCGATATATTGCTTGAGGAGTCATTTAAATTGACAGATAAGAGAAAAAATATCTTTAAATGTTGTTTAAAGGCTGTTTATAATCATGTTAATTATTTTTTAAAAACACATTTCCAAGGATCCCACCCACCCAGGACACAACACAACCATTATTAGAAATATTACTATAGTTCTACACTAATTGGTAGCTTGAAACATATGTCAGTGTTGTCAAGAGGAGGGGAGATTTATCTCCACCCTAACCTATTAAAAGGCTTTTTTTTGGCAGGGGATGGTGCCTATGCTGCCAACTATAGCAGAAGCTGAAGTAGGAGGGTTGTAAGTTCAAGGCCACCCTGGGGAATGCAGTGAGGTTTTTCATCACAATTTAATAAAGGGAGCACCCAGTGACAGGGTGCTTGCTTAGTATGAATAAGAAGCTGGGTTCAGTTCTTCTTACTGAAAAAGAAAAGCTTTGGGGGGATGAGAAGGTCATTATGGATATCTATAGTCTGCTTGATAGAAGTTTCAACCCATTGAGGGGCTCTCTGGGTTTACTGGTTAGTGTTATCAGTACAAAATAGTTACCCTACCTCAAAACAAGTTTACATTAGACAACACTTGTCTAAGAATTTAAACCACTGTGTTAATGAGGAAACAACAAAATTACATTCTCTTCAACCTATTTTTAATTGTCAAACCTCTGATTTCTGGTTCGGGAAGAGGTTGAAAGCCAAGGCAAGTACTCTGCTATAGAGAAGCAATGTTCTGTTGGGAACACAGAAGTCTGGCAAGCTTGGCAAAGGTTTATGTCTCCAATCACCTGGCAGGTTGTTTCGATGGCAACCATGGTGGCACATACTTGGGAACAAACACCACTCAGGGCGACTCAGTCCTGCTCTTAAAAGCATCCTCCACCTCTATGGTCCCATGCAGGAGACGCATCATAGAGACAGCCACCCTGGGAAGGGTTTGGTCTAAGTCACTTCCACAGCTGGAAGATAAATTAAGTACTGACATTTTCCCATATTTGTCCTTTAAGAAAACTTTTAGATAGAAAATAAAATCTGCAGACATATCTCACAATTCTTGGGTTCAAATCTCTGCACTGGCCTCCATAGCCTGTGACGTTGCATTGCCCGTCCTCTTTAACCACGTGCTGTGGCTCCTTCTGGGTTTCATGCCTCACATGAGATCCTCAGTCTCATGCTCTGCTTCTCAGTCCTACCTAATAACCCTCAAGACCCTCACTCTAAGCAGAGCCCTAACTACCCCAGCTCATGTGCAGTGCCCCTCTTCACTCTTACAAAGAAGCTTCCTATGGTACCTGTCCGTAGAGTTGGCAAACTGTTTCTCCCATGCCTACTTCCATTTCTGAGATGTGACTTGTTCAAGAGCAGGGGTGACTTATCTTTGTGCCTCACACCATCTGGCGTGTAGTCTGTGCTCACTCTAAATGTGTATCACAGTTTACTATGTTAGTAGGTAGTCCAGGCAGGGTGAAAGTGAAAAAAAAAAAGAATTAGGAGACTCTTCATGTTAGCAATATTCTACACCTTCACCAGAATAACAGTTATATAATAGAAATGTATGACACTGTAGAAAATACAGAAGAGATCAAAGAATGACCAGCGGAACGTACACAAAGTAACACTGGGTAAGATCAGACTGTGGTGTGCTTTGATGTTTTGAATGGTACAAGGTCTTTCTTCAACATTAAGTAAGAGTATTCAATAGAAAAATAAATACACACATACACATGCTCTTTCTCACATACACACATACATACACACATGCACACACACACACACACACACACACAAACATACACATACATGCACACATGTGCGCACTATATTACAAGTTGCCTGCTTGGCTCTTAGTTAGCTGTGTTGTATTCTGCAGGAAGACTTATCTCCTTTGCCTGTCTAGCCCACTGCCCAGCATAGTGCTGTCACTTAAATATAATAAAAACCCTACCAGCAGTTGCTTGGTGATAGATGTACAAGTTTTTTTTTTTTTTTGGGGGGGGCGGTCTTCTAAGGAGACTCTTCCTACAATTTCTTTCTTTCTCTTAGTCTATGATTTGGGGTCTACACTTATTTTATCCTGCACCTGTGCAGTGGAAACTGGCCCTAAAGACACAAAGATTGTTTTAGAATCATTTCTGATGATAGTTAAACAAAATGATAGCTATTTCCATGGTACCCATGCAGACTGACCTAGATACCAAAGGTTCNGACGGAAAGGCCGTTGGGGGTTATAGTCTGTTTCTGATGAGAGTATTCCACTTCCCAAAGTTAGATTTGTGATCATTAAAGAATATATAGTCATTATTAAGTTTGTATTTACTAATATGATAGTTCTCTGCACCTACAAGTTTCTACTAAATAAAAATTGTGAATGTCTTGACTAAATTTCTTACTTATATGTGAATAAACTCTGTGGAGTTGACTATGAGGTGTTGATGGCCAGAAGTTAATCTCAGTTGTATTCTTCTCTTCTCTTTCTCTCACTGAACCTACTCATTTGGTTCTACTGGCTGGCCAGCAAGCCCCAGACCTCCTCCTGTCTCTGCCTCTCTAGCACTGAAGTGACAGGTGTGTACTGCCCTGGACCTGCGCAAATACTGGGCACTGAACTCCAGTCTTCATGCTTGTGTGGCAAGCACCTTCCCAACAGAACCATCTTTCCAGGCTTCAAACATAATCATTTCAACCTCAGAAAAGAAATTCACAAGAACACAAAATTTGAACACCTGTGCCAGGTACATGTGTCTTCATGGATCAGTAACTACATGCATTCACCTCATTCATGAAAGTTTTTTAATAAAAATTAATTGGACATATGACCAGGCCAATCTTGACATCAGCAGGGCATTTTATACACATCCCTTGAAGCCTGTAACAAGAGGCAAAAGGCCAGCACTAATACAAGGAGAATGTATTGTCTGAGAGAAACACACGGGACCACTATCAAAGACTATGATTGTGACGATGATTGGTAAATTGGATATTTTTCAAAAAGTCTCTTTGTTCTTCGTGGCACAGAAGCTGTTGTTGAGCTATCCTTGTTATGAACGAAGAGCAGAGAGGATTGGGGCATGCATGGGATCAAAAGATGTGATGAAAGGGTCTGTAATTAATAATAATTGCTTCCCACGTGTGTATTCTACATAAAGATTGAGCTTCATAAGGAACGTATTCAAGCCCACCAGATAGACTTAATAATTTCACTGCAGGTGGTCTTTCCTGGAAAAGCTATTCACAGACTCTGCATGGGGCAGCTAAACATGATTAATAAAACTGAAGTCAAGTCACTGAGACAAAGCACACCTTGCCTGTACTACCAGAGTATTTGTGTACTTGTAAGGCACCAACAAGTCAGCTTGTGCAGCTTGTGAAGCCTGTGCATTGGAGGCCTCCACCCAAGGACTATGCAGGCACCTTTACTGCCATATTCAAATACTTTTATTCAATGGATGTCTTTTCAAAAATGGTAATCAAGAATGTCAAGAATGCTTTGAGACACTGGCAGGATCACTTGTCAGTATATTCTTCTACATAAAAGAGACTTTACTGATACCAAGTGCAGATATATAAAGCCTAAAAAGCTAAGAAAAAAAATCAGAATAGTATTTCGGTATGTCTAACAAAAAATAAGTGAAAATTAAGTAAATGTTTCAACAATTTTATACACACATTAGAACACCATTTATCTTAATTTTTCTCTGGGAAGTAGATGAATGGAATTAATGGAATATAATTTTTAAATTATGTTGATAAGCACCTAATAATTATGAGTCATTCTGGAAGGCTGATTATAACAGTAACCTTACCCGGACATAAAATGTAAACTTGTAATTAATTCACCCTATAAAACTGAACAGCCCAGCCCGGTAGCTTGCTTTGGCTACCAGAGTGTCATGAGATATGTACCATCTCAGTATAGAGACTCCCTCTCCAAGGACTGCTTTCACTTTGGGATCTTGCACTGCAATGTGGGGAGCGGGCATGGCCGCATGGGCCAAAGATGGCGCCCTGGCTCTGTGCTAAAGCCCTGTAACCTCGACTGTTTACCTCAGTCTCAATCATGCACACGTGTACCTCGTTCGAGAGGTTAGTGCAACATCTCGAGAGACCATCCTATCAGCCAATCCTGCACGCTGCCTTGGATGTGTGCATCTATGATTGGGTGGTGTGAGGTGACGTGAGTGAATGAAAGAGGATAAGTGTGAACAGACCCAGATGAGGGAGAGAGAGATGATTGATTGATGATGATGGAGAGACTGAAGTCTGACTGACTGAAGCTGGGGAAGCTGCAAGAAACCTCCTAATAAAGAGAAGCGGCTGCAGCTGCTCTGAACCTGCTTTTTGGAGTTAATGTCGTTTATTCCAATCTCTGCTGGTCAGAGATTGGGCTCCGACATTTTGGTGCCAGAAACCCGGGAAAAACAAGAACGCATGCGACACTGCAATCTTGAAAACAAAACCTGAACATGCCTGCTGTGTAATAAGACCCAGACTAGAGGAAAGATGTTAGCTGAGGTCAGCCCAGGCCAGCCAGCCAGCCAGCCAGCCACCAGACTCTTTCTTTGCACAGGATAGACCCATGAATGAAAGGTGATTCTAACCTAAGCCAGGCCACTTCAAAAGAACCCCTTTGCCAACTCATCACCTCATGCACACAGCTGTCATATGATTGCTGCTTGAAGACGTTAAATGTGGGGATAGCTTATTATACACACGAAAAAGTTACAATCAGGATCGGTTCCAAGTTGCTCCTTGAAACTCAGAATTGTTTTGCGTCTTCTTCTTCTTCTTGCACTTTCTGTCTTCAGTATCACAATGAGCTATGACTCAGGGTTATTCATTATACTCCAGCCTGTCCCTCTCCCATTTTTTCCATTATGGGTCACTTAGGTCACGTCTCCCCATCCTTTGTGTCCAGCACAGCTCTTCACTGGTTGCCCTATAAAAGACCTCCTTTCCTTATTCCTTGCTCTTTTTTTTTAGTTCACTCTTTAATCATGGCAGCAATTTCCTGCTAAATCAGAACCATTATTTTACAAAAATACCTGTTAGGACATATCATCCCATAAGTTCAAGTCAGGGCCCTTCAAAGCTCCCAGGATCCCACAGGATGTTCTGAAGAGCTTAGCCTGAATGCCAATATTCTTCATCATCTGATGCCAACTTTCTCTTCTTGCTGTTCACTACTGCAGCCCTCTGGACTTCTTCAATCCTGTTACAACTGGAGTTACCACCAAAGGAATTCATACCCTTTTATATCTTGGCACTCTGAAATGTTGTCATCCCCTTTCTTCCTCTGTTAATGACCTTCAATGAACTGATTCAACTAAGAGCTCTCCTGTGTAGGCATGCATCCTGCCATTCTCCATTCCTGTGCCCATCTGTGCATCCTGGGTAGATTTGACCTTTCCCTTAATGTTAGAACCACACCTCCATCCTGATAAGATCTTCATTACAGCTTGATCTCTGTTTAGTCAGGATGCTAGAAGGTTGTAAATCTGTTGGCCACACAGCTCTTGAATCTTTGTGCCCTTCATACACCATAATATAGCACAGGATTCATATGCTAAATTTAATGTTAATGTAGTATATTACTAAATATAACATTAAATTAATAAATTAATGATCTTAGTTTCCAAGAGGAGAGAGAATGTGATCAGAAAAAAAATGTAATTGTTTGACCAAGAATCACAGCAAGACCTGGGGCAAATGAATATCTATGACCAGGATCACAGTTCTGCACAAAATGCAGCTACTTTTGGCTCTTTCAAAATTCTTACTTCAATGTCACAATACAGCAGCAGATGTTCCACTCCTGATCCAAAGACTGTCAACAACAACTATGCTAATTTCAATTAGAATTAAGACATTCCAGAAGTGTCTTTCTAGTCCCACCCTTTGTCTGTCTGTCACATTCGGCAGGATTAGACACATAAGTGATGATTTTGCATACAACAAAACTTTGCAAAACAGAACTCTGTGGGGTTTTTTTCATTAAAAAAAAAAAGTTTTTGCATTTTGCTCTGAAGAGAAGAGAGAAAAATAACACATTAGTATGAAGAATCATGAAATAGCTACTTTCAGATATAAACAACTGCATTCAGCAGGGAGTTCTATAAACTTGTTGGTGTTCCTTGAGAAAGCAGCCCAATGACCTTCAGAAAGGGCTCAGAATCACCATAGGTCGCCATTTCCTTAATCTATAAAGTTATTGGCTGAGACTAACATAACAATAAGCTTCAGTGGGCAGGGCGTGGTGACGCACACCTTTAATCCCAGCACTTGGGAGGCAGAGGCAGGTAGATTTCTGAGTTCGAGGCCAGCCTGGTCTACAAAGTGAGTTCCAGGACAGCCAGTGCTACACAGAGAAACCCTGTCATGAAAAATTTAAAAAAAAAAAAAAAAGCTTCAGTGACTGTATTAAACATCAATTTCCTGACACTGGTGTTCATACCAATGAACATAAAGAAATGCACAATTTTTATGATATTAATTTAGGTATTACGCTTAGTATAATATTCTTGTCAGGATAACAGTGGGCGCCTATATAAGTGTTAAAGATTCCTAAGGTTTATTTTACGTGTATGAATGTTGTCTGTCTGTGTGTATGCTCATCACGTGTATGCAGTGCTCACGAAGGCCCGGTGAAGGCATCATATCCTCTGCAACTAGAGTTACAAATAGTTGTGAGCCACACTGTGAGTGCTGGGACTTGAACTCAAGTGTTCTGCAAAAGGAATAAATGCCCCTGACCATTAAGCCAACCCTCCAGCTCCAAAAAACTTTTTTTTCAAGATTCATTTTATTTCATGCGTATGAGAGGTTTGCCTACATGTATGTCTGTGTCCCACATGTGTGCACTACCCATAGGTCCCAGAAGAGGGTGACAGTATTATTACCTTCACTGTAATGATAAGAAGGTCAGAAAACTAGTAACGTATATCAAGGTTATATAGCTATGTGTTAGCTTTTCTTGACACTGTGACAAAATGCCCAGAAAGCCAACTGAAATCCAGAAAGGAAAGATTTATTTTAGTTCATGATTTCTGAGGTTTCCGTCTGTCCTCACAGAGTAAAAGAGCGTACCCACATCATGGTGGCCAGGAAGCAGAGAAGGAGAATAGTTCACACTATGTAGATTTCTTCTCTCAGGAGATGCACATACACACACACACACACACACACACACACACACACACACACACACACACACACACACGGTGTGCTCTCCTGACCTCCTAGGCATATCTCATCTAACTGAGCTGAGAACCAAGATTTACCATGACAAACCACAGGCAGACTCAATCCCTGTTCCATGTGTCTCCACAGCAAGGAAAGCTAAACATTTGCCCCTCAGCTTAGTCTTACTCTTTCAAAGGGCATTTGCTCCCTGCAAGTATTTAGTATCCAAGCACAATCTACCTTGTAATGAGCATTTCCCAGCAGTTTTCTGTATACTGTGCAGTATTTCTATTGACCCTTCTGCCTCCTACTGTAACTAGTTAATTTCTACACTGATTCCCAGAATTAGCCCTGCAAACAGGGCCAGTTCTTGCTCATCTGACACTAAATTAGCTTTCTAGGTTCTTCTCTAATCGCAGTCTTCTTCTTTAGCTTTCCTTACTCCCTAGCTGCAGTTAGCTGCAGTCTACATCAGGAGAACCAAAACCTTTCTGGGTTTCTGCCAGAAAAATCACCACACCTCTTCAGCGCCCAGATCGCCCATTTCTCGCCATTGCAGCCTAGCTTGTCCCTCCTGCCCAGCAGGGATAGCTCCAGCTCTCTTTCTCAGTCTACTTTTATGTTCAAACTTTGTGCTTTACAGTGCTGAAAATTGGACCCAGCTGTATCGGTGCTGTGCATGTGCTGACTGAGCAGGGCTGCAGCCCTCATTGCGAAGCCCACTACAGCACTTCCTGCCCTGCACTGTTGCTTGCTAACTGCTCCTTAGAGCCTTTATAGTCAAGTTGCGCTCTGTGGACCAGCAACATCAGTCTCTCAGGACTCTCAGGCCCTCCTACAACCTAGAACAGGAGATCTCCTGTTCATAAAGTCTCATGGGGGTATGTGTAGACTATAGACCTGGACAAGACCCCGTTCCCCCTTTCACAGTCTGTGAAATCAGGATGAAAACAGTTGGATCTTGTCCATCTTCAAACTTAGTCCAGGAGGACTGGCCTATGGGGATGTTTGGTGAATCAAAGAGCAAACACTTCCAGGGCTCCTCATGCCAGCCTTAAGAGCCAAGAGCTATCAACTCACTGCCAAAGATGGAAAAACTGAGGCTAAAGACTTGAGGGAAATTCCCCAAAACTCAGTCCGTGGTTACTAGGATGAGCGCCAAGCTTCGCTAATTTTAAATTTTGAATTCTTGTCATTTCCCTACAGGGTTCCCATACATAACGATGCACATCTATGCACTTGCTCTTACAGTATTTATCTTAGCATTAGGATCATGCCCAGACAGGGGAAGTAGTCACTCACTTTAATGTTCACGGTCTCTCTCATTCCTGTGCTCATAAAACCTTATCGAGCTCCCACTATTAGCATAATGTTGTGTTCAGTATTAAACCTGGAGAGCAGAATAAGCCAAATCAGTTTCTCATTCTCACAGAGATACCAAGCAGTAAGGGGCAGTCTTCACGTATAGAGAGAAGTGCTACACCTGTGTGTGTGTGTGTGTGTGTGTGTGTGTGTGTGTGTGTGTGTGTTGTGTACCTACAATAAGGAGAAAATATGAGTAAATATACTTTACACAGCCTACTGTATGTGCTGTCAAACAAAATCTGGTAAGGAAAGATACAGGAAAAGACCCACCAGGGCCCCATTCAGTTTTTAATGCATCCAAGATTTATATACTCCTCCCATTATCATTAATGACTGTTATGAACTTAATTTGTCCCCACACACCAAGGGGGGAATAAATTCCACACAGAGGGGAGATAGAGGGTATGCAAAGGGAAAAAAAGTATTTTATGCATAAGAATGAGTGAAGACTGGTAATGACCACAGTGGGGGGTGATAGTAATTTTTTAAAAAAATTCCTCATTATGAGTCATAAAAGACATAGGTCAATATGGGGGGACAGAGAGAGAGAGAGAGAGAGAGAGAGAGAATGTAAATGAGAATTATCCAACAAAGCAGCGAATTCTTAGTTGACTCCAATGAATGAATCCACGGGCTTGGTAAGTGACTTACACGGGTCAAAATAGATGCTTGAGAACGAGCTAAGAGGACCAAGTTTGCAAGTCAGCAACACTGAGGCATTCTGCAGAGCAGCACTGTGACATATTTTAATGTCTTCCCGGCTAATAAGAGTAAAACAGACAAGCAAGCACAGGCCTGGGACTTGGACCATAATTTCTGCTGCCCTGGGAACAGCATTTCACAGAATGATCAGGAGATTTTTGCTCCTCATCAGATCTTTATTAATCTACTGTCATGTCTCTGTATTTTATTGTTCCTGCCAGGTAACAGATTATATTAATAATTTGAGGTCATAAAATATAGAGGCTAACTCTGGGACCTGAGAGCAAGATGAAGAATGAGTCTGGCGTGATCCTTTTCTTCCCAGAACCTCTGCTTTTCCTGTTAGGGGAGGTGAATAGATAACATTCCCAGGGCTGTCTGTCATACGAAAGAGCAGAGACTTGTTGTGTGTTCCCCAAAGGCAATCAAAATCCTGCCAATTTACATGTAAGACTCATAGTACAAAAGGCTCATAGAGACTGTCACCAAAATGCACAGGCCCTGGGTTGCATTCTCAGCAAAGGGGTGTGTGGAGCATAGAAGAATAAAATAGACCATTTGCTTACAACCAAGTCAAACTGTCTCCCGATAAGCTTGCTACCCATCTCATTTCCTATAAAAAAGGAAAATAAACTGGGAGGAGTTAGAAAAGACGTTAAAGTTGCATTACAATATCAAGGGGTGGCAAAGAATTCTTTCTTAAAAAGTAGAACCCAGTGTATATTAGAGAATATAAGCACTGCTGACAAAAAGGGAAGGCTAGAATTTAACTGGGTTCACTGCAGGCTACATATGATAACACAATTGTTATTGTGAAATGAAGCCTCGGTTACAATTTTGGTGTTGTGGTTTTTTATATTTTGGTGGATGTTAAAATAAGATGGAATGCTGGCAAGCTGCCACAGGATAGCAAAGAACCCACAGGACAAGGAGGAAATGGTCACAGAAACACAGTAGAAACTACTGACCGTTTTCGGGGGACGGTGTGGGAGGCTGGGAGCTTTAGCCCTCAGTGTCTGATACTTTCTGAAGGAACATTTGCTTATTAGAAAAATGCATCCCGTATGCAATTTAGCCCTGGCAAATTCCTGGCAGAGTGGCTTCAAGAGTGTGGAGCTGGAAGCCCTTCTTCTGAGACCTGCAGATCATCCCTTTGGGGTTCACAGATTCCAGTGCATTGACTCACAGCCTGGGCCACCACCCCGAGCCAGCTAGTGAGCTGGGAGGGGTGGGGTGGGTGGGTGGGGGTGTCCCACCCTCTGTCCCACTGCTGCGCCAACCAGGGGAAGTCATGTGAAGAATAACAACTCTACAAGAAAGGTGGCTGCTGATTTTAACTCAATTTGTAAGCCACGATGCCCTGAGGTTCACCTGAAAGACAAATGCAAAGAAATGCGGAGGTGACTTGTGGGAACCTGAGAGACAACGTTTTGATTTTGGTTTTGTTTTTTGTTTTTGGTTTTGTTTGGCAAGTTGTTTCTCTCTGGTGTGTAGCCCCATATACATGGTTTTGTTATGACGGCAAAAGAACTGTGTCTTTGGATGGGGCTCTCTTGGGTGGAAATGGTAAGTAGCTGTATAGGGGTACTAAGGAGCCTGACACTGCTAAGCTTTCTAGTCCTTTGACTTTCTCGGTAGCCAGGGGCTTTCTACTTGCTGAAACTTCAAGCATCTTTTGGAAATATTAACATCTATCTCTCTGTGGCAGAAACGGTGGAGTGAGTGTCCCGTGCTGTGGAGTGAGTGTCCTGTGCTGTGGAGTGAGTGTCCCGTGCTGTGGAGTGAGTGTCCCGTGCTGTGGAGTGAGTGTCCCGTGCTGTGGAGTGAGTGTCCCGTGCTGTGGAGTGAGTGTCCCGTGCTGTGGAGTGAGTGTCCTGTGCTGTGGAGTGAGTGTCCCGTGCTGTGGAGTGAGTGTCCTGTGCTTGTGAGTGAATGTCCCGTGCTGTGGAGTGAGTGTCCTGTGCTGTGGAGTGAGTGTTCTGTGCTGTGGAGTGAGTGTCCTGTGCTGTGGAGTGAGTGTTCTGTGCTGTGGAGTGAGTGTCCTGTGCTGTGGAGTGAGTGTCCTGTGCTGTGGAGTGAGTGTCCTGTGCTGTGGAGTGAGTGTCCTGTGCTGTGGAGTGAGTGTCCTGTGCTGTGGGTCCCTTTCAGGTTACTGAGGTTGAGGTGACAGCAGACATGAGTTGCTGGGAACAGAGCTGAAGGAAAAACCGGACAGGGTTGCTTCTGCCTGTGACCTTAAACTCGCTACTTGCTTTCCCCTAAAACCAGGGTTTATAACTACAATTTTCTTTAATATACTGAGGAGACACTGGCTAAACATGTAGCCTGGTATTTTTCACATGGTAGCCATGGAATGAATACATGTTAACTAGTGTTGTTTTATGTATCACATCAAGAACATTTCAGCTATTGAGACAGCCTTGGTGTCCCAAATACAGGCTAGGAAACTCCATTCTTAAAGCACAGAACAGAAAAGGAACGTTTAAATGATCTCACTTAGAGATGGGTTTTTCAAGATCAGACTATATATATGTATGTGTATATATATATATATATATATATATATATATATATATATATATACACACACACACACATACACGTGTGTGTGTGTGTGTGTGTGTGTGTGTGTGTGTGTGTGTGTGTGTTATAAAGGTCCTGCAGAGATGGCTCAGTGGTTCAAAGCACTGGATGCTCTTCCAGTGGACTGGAGTTCAGATCCCAGCACCTACATGGTGGCTCACAACCATCTGTAACTCTAGTTCCAAGGATCTGACATCCTCTTCTGATCTCCACAGACATTCTACTCATTGTTGAATACATACATAAATACAGGCAAAACACACATACATATAAAATAAAACTAAATTTTTAAATGCTCTATAAAATATTAAATTATAAGGGAAAGAAGTGACTGAAGAAAACTATCAGCTTATCTTTCTCTGAAATCCAATATTTTACAAATTTTAAAGACCATACTTTCTGTAATAAATTCTCTTTATCCCCTATTATTGAAGTTGAAGGACAACAAAATAGGCAAAGACCCCCAAATCCAAACATAACTTGAGATTATTAAGAAAGAAGTAAGCAATCTTTTAGAGAGTAACAATAAATTTTTCCAAAAAATTCAAAATAAGCATTTTAGACCTTGTAGACCACATAAGGTCTGTTTCTTCATCCCCTCCCCTCCTGTCCTCTCCCTTCTCCCCTCCTCTCCCCTCCCCTTTTCTCCCTCCTCTCCTCTCCTCTCCTCTCCTCTCCTCTCCTGCCCACCCTATCCCTTATCTCCTCTCCTCTCCACTCATATCTTCTCCTCTCCCCTCATATCTTCTCCTCTCCCCTCATATCTTCTCCTCTCCCCATCTCCCTCCCATCATCCCCCCTTCTTCCTCTCTTCTCCTTCCTCCCCTCCCCTCCCCTCCCCTTCCCCTCCTCTCCCTCCTTTCTCCCCCCTTCTCTCTTCTCCTCCCTGCTCCTCTGCCATCCTCTTCCTCCTTCTTCCTTCCACTCTTCTCTCCTCCGAGAAAAAGTTAAAACATAAAAAAAAAAAAAAACCCAGACTTCCAGGATGGATTTGCTGAAAAAGCCAATAAATTGTACAAAAACAGAGAGCAAATTTAACCTGCAGCCTGTTTTTTAAATAAAGTTTAATTATTAGACACAACTCTCACTTGTCTACAAAATATCTCCAGACTCTTTCCCATAGAGGAGAATGCCTTTCATGGAGACAATATGGCCCATGAAGCCCCAGATACTATTTATTAACAAACTCTTAGGGAAATGATATTTTCTGCTCTAGAGCAACAAAAACACTTCACTCTTACCACTTTCTCCATAACTCTCAGCTCCAGAGAGAATTCGAGCAAATGGTCCCAGTTACTTGGTTGAGGGGAATTTTTTTTTTCTTTTTGCCAATAGTATATATCATAAAAGGCAAAGCATGGTAAATTTTACACAGGAAACCAGTGTGAGGAGGAGAATTTGCTCCTTAAAATGGGTGGCTTGGCATGCATCTTCATAGCTTGTAACAACCTAGAATGGGAACTACTGCCTTTTATGAAATGTTTTATGAAAAGCTGAAATAGCCTGTTACACTCTGAAGGAGGATGCTCAGTAGAAACTTGGGGCAGGAAAACATCCTTCAGAGGAACGTGAGTTTGTGGTGAGTCTGAGTAGAGTTTAGTGGGCACAATCATTCGCTTTACCCAGAACAATGACCTGCTCACATCTAGCATGCTTCTTCTACAGATCAATTTCAATTCAGATCTATAAAAAGATATAAAACTAGTAAATAGAGCAAAATGCTGTGTGGCACTCTCTCTCTCTCTCTCTCTCTCTCTCTCTCTCTCTCTCTCGTGTGTGTAAGAGACTGAGAGAGACAGAGACACAGGGAGTATTAATATAACTAGCCCCAGAGTTTTAGAGAAAGAGGTTCTGATTCAGAAACCTCAATAACATACACACACAGACACACACTTATACTCACACACAAATACACACATACCCATATATACATATACACACACACAAACACACACACATACACATACTTACACACACTCTCATACATACACACACTCTCACATACACAGACACATACTCACATACATACACACTCTTATACACCCACTCATACATATATACAGAGAGAGAGAGAGAGAGAGAGAGAGAGAACATTGACTCCTGTGTCTCCAGCCTCAGAAGGGGTTGATATAGTTCAGGTAGACAGACACTCCTCGAGGACTCCCATGTGTATGTAAAGTCAAGCAAGAGTCTGTCTAGAGTCCTTACTGGAAGGCAGAGATCCCAGGCACTGAGTGACTCTGAGGGCCTCAGGGAGGAGTCAGTACTTTTTATCAAAAGCCGTTTCCAAGTGTCTGCGAGACTCATACAAAAACTGAACCGAAGCCAAATCATTTCCAGAAGTTAGATTTCTCAGCTGGTCATCTTTCTCTCAACTCTGTGTTTCGCCCTAGAAATTAAATTTGGAAAGTACTACAAGATTGTTTCTATCCTGTTTGTGTTTCACATTCCTTCTGCATTACGAAGCAAGAGTTCTTCCTGCCATCCATCTCAGAAGCTCCGGGCTGTGTCCAGCTTAGAGGGATCAAGTGCTACCTCCAAGCAAAGGTCCCATCACCCGCAAAGTGACCTCCACCCCAGAGGCAGGGATGTTAGAAGACTCCACAAACACAGAGGGCTTTCTATGGAGGCACCACATTCTTCATCCATCCTTCCTGAAACTTGAGCACTTAATAATTTTTCATTGGGGCCTAGAACAATTTTCTATCCCGATTTCCACTGTTAGTTTACAAACAAACATACATACATACTACATACATACATACATACATACATACATACATACATACATAGAATTTAGAAGGGAAACTGCATGAGAGCAAAGTCATCTAAAATCACCTAGCTTGATAATCTAAAACTATTTAGCCCTCAGCTCACTTCCTGGTATGTAGCAGAAGCTTAGCATCTCCAGATGGGTGGACAAAATTGCCAAAGACCAGAATTATGTTTCTTTTCTATTCTACAAAGTGGTAACCCACAAATGGCTTCGTAAACCTGTTTGGATAACAGCTAAATGCAGTGTTGGGAGTTAACATGTGAGAGATCCATTAGCAATGCACCAATGACAAGGATCCTGGCAGCTTTAAGTAATTCTTAAAGCTCGTCGTGTGTACAAGGTTATAAATGCAAACGTTAAACCAGGGAGGGAAGACATGGGATGGAGAAAGTATCCTAGCAAGGACAAGGGACGTCCTAGAGCTCTGCCCGTGACCTACCCAAGCAGCAACCAGATGGCAAGATAGGAAGCCTCCGAGAAAGTACCTCAAAGGTACCTAAAATCAGACACAAAGCAGCCAAACATAGAAAGAGCATGCAAGATACAAAAGAACTAGTTACTCAGGTGGGGCTTTGAACAGCAGTACTATACAGTACATACACATGCACACACACACATGCACATACCGTGGAATCCACTTAGGAAGCCAAGTATCTAAGACCTTATAGTCCAGGGAAATATGTGCATACAGAGCAATGCTTATGTCAGGACAGGTAGAATCATAAACATTCATTCTCCCTAGTCTAGAAAAAGTCTAAGCAGGAAGCTTTCTTACCACAGCCTAGAAATGAAATGGTGGTGTCCATTCATTTCACGAGGCAGGGGCTGGTGAGGCAAATTTGGGGGGGGGGGAGGACGTTACAGCTATCTGAACTAGGAAGCCCTAATCTGGGGTCCAGGATTTATGTCCTTAGTAAACAGTGTGAGTGTGCGCCTCTTCTACCTTTACCTCTGCTTTGGCAAAGCACACCACTGTCCAATTTTCTACGCCAAGTACGACTGGCCACTTACTTTCCTGTGCTCACATCTAAAATGTGCTGGCGGGCTGTCTCCTCCACTCTCGTCCTGTCCCATCTTATTCTTTCCCCAGGATCATCCCGGGTGCTGCCCTTGGCCCTCACACAGAGAGCCCATCACTGACCTCTCAGCCCTGCTCTGTCTTACAAAGTGATCGGCTTGCTTATCGAAATCAAAATCATATGGGATCTTCTCCTGGAAAGCCAGGAACTCTGGCTGGCTTTGGGGTTGCTTTTTGTGTTGTTTGCTCTTTCCTCATCGTGGTATTTTGGGGAAATTTTTCATTCTTTGGGATCCATTACTCAAACAGTCGAATATATGAAGTGAAGGCCTCTTTACCTCAAAGTCTGTGGAGATCACACAGTAGCTAGTAGTTACTTCTTATTCAAGTTTATATGAACTGTGCGAGGCATCCTAAGAGACATCTTTTCCTCCTGCCTTATTACAGTTCAATTTCTTTTGTAAACTAAACCTCCCCTGGGGGAATTTTCCTAAACAGGAAGCTTTCTTTCCTAATCGTGGAACCAGAAACTCTAACAATCTCATTTTAGACATATCCTTATGTTGTTTAAAACTAAAGTAGAACTCAGTTCACTTCCCATCACTCTGATTTATAATAGCTTCACCAGAGTTCGTGCAGACTAGAGCTGGGTTGTTGACTTACCTGTGCAATACAGCAAAAAGCCTCTGAAAGTCCTGGGGCTGCAGATGAGAACAGGCTGCTTAGATTGGTAAGGCGTGAGGCTTTAAATGCTGTCCTTACTGATACAAGGCACAAGCCAACGATGGTAAATTAAGCATTAGTGCCAATTTGTGTCAGGACAGGTAGAAGCGTAAACATTCATTCTCCCTACTCCAGAAAGAGTCTAAGCAGGAAGCTTTCTTACCACAGCCTGGAAATGAAATGATGGTGTCCACTCATTTCACAATGGGGGGGGGGGACAGATCAGGGGAAAGAGCACTTGCTTCCCAAGATGAGGCTCTGAGTTCAGACCTCCAGCAACCACAAGAAAAGCTAGGACTATGCTGCCTGCAAACCCAGCCCTGTAGGGAGCAGACATAAGAAAAGGATCTCCAAGGCTTTGCTGGTTGCCAAATTAGCTCCAGGTTCAATGAATAAAATGGAGATCAATAGAGTAAGATACCCAAAGTCTTCCTCTGGCCTCTGCATACACTGCCAGGTACTCACACATGTGTGCATACACACACACACACACACTACTAATTCAAACCTCTCTCTACTTTCTACATTAAAAAGAGTAGAATGATGTTCATCCTGGATAGGTAGGCAGGCTTGCTCATAGTTTTTAAGGCTCCTCTATTGCCTTTTCAAAATTTTTGATATATATATATATATATATATATATATATATATATATATATATATATATATATATATATCTTGGAGGCCTGTGTGTCCACTTTGACTGTTCTTCAAATTATGTCACCTATTGTATGTTAGAGATTACTAATGCCACTAGCCATTTGCTCTTTCATTTCAACGAATAGAATTAAAGTCATTGTTTCTTGCCCTGTTATATGTAGCACAGGCTGGCTGCAAACTTGCTGGGTTTGTGTGTCAACTTGATACAATCTGGAGTCATCAGAGAGGAAGGAGACTCAGCTGAGAAAATGGCTCTGTGGGATCCAGCTGTAAGTCATTTTCCTCAACTCGTGATCAATGGGGGAGGCCTAGCCTATCGTGGGTGGTGCTATCCTGGGGCTGGTGGTCTGGGGTTCTATAAGAGCAGGCTGAGCAAGCCATGGGAAGCCGGCCAGTAAGCAGCAGCCCTCCATGGCTTCTGCGCCAGCTCTTGCTTCCAGGTCCCAGCCCTGCTTGAGTTTCTTTCCTGACTTCTCCAGTGATGGATTGTGATCTGGAAGAGTAAAGCAAATAAAACCTTTCTCCTCTCCGACTTGCTTTTTGGTCACGGTGTTTTTGTTGCACTTAGAAACCCTGACTAAGACACTTGCCTCATGTTAAGGCTGTCTTCAAACTCCTGACACTCTTACCGCAACAGGCAGAGTACTGAGATCACAGAGAAGTGCCGCTATGCCCAGTTTCAAAATTTCCTGACCAGCAATCTGTCAATCAATCAGAAATAAAGTCTCATTATGTTATGTGCTACAGGTATGAGAAAATTAAGTTTGACAGGACACACTCAAAAAGAAAAGGCGGGAATAATATTTAAGTTATCCCCTCCCCTCTCCCCATATGCAGTGACGCAGCATGCTATCCCAAAGCAAAACAAAAGCAGTAAATGCTCGAGGGGCTCAGGAAAACTCTTTCTCAGCTTGGAAAAGCACATATTTTAGAGAGGAAGTGAAGTGCTGGACAGAGCAAGTGAGAGAGTGGGTGGTGTGCAAGGCACACACACACTCAGCAGTCCCACATGCCACAGAAGCAGCAGCTTCCAAGCATCAGGATGAGCTACGAGGTGTTCCATGAACCGCCTTGTCAGCCAGGCATGGGGGTACACACCTTTACTCTTGGCATTCTGGAGGCAGAGGCAGGTGGATCTCTGCGAGTTTGAGACGAGTACGTATCAAATTCTAGACTAGTCAATACTACATAGTGAGACCCTGACCTCAATCAATCAATCAATCAATCAATGTATGTCTTTTGGTCACCTTCCAAAGGTGATTGCAAAGAAAAATACAGCAATTGAGGTATTACAAGAGGTAAAATTTCAAATATTTACCACTTCAGTTTTGCTTGGAGGAACTCAGCTGTATCACTCCATGGGGGTGGGGGGGGATAGGTAGGCACTTGTGCAGGTCAGGATCAACAGACAGCTTACAGGATCCTTCCACAGCCCAACACTAACTCTTGGATTGGCTAATTCTTCCAAATAGAAATGTTGGGTAGCACTGAAAACCTTGGCAGCCTGACAGAAAATATATGTCCACACAGACCAAAAGAAGACTTCTGAAGATACCCACTGCCTTTAACACACACAGTAGCAACCTTCATTTTACCCTTCCAAAAAAGGAACTGGCTTTTGTCTGAAGTAAATGGCCGGGTCAATCATCTTGGAATAAGATAAAAGCACCCTGGCCTGTTAGATACCTCCGATAGGATCATCAGGAAGCAATAGCTCTGAACCATTCCAAGGGAACACTTACGGCACCGACTACATCGTCGATGGCTGTTGGTAGGAATGCATGCAAAATGAAAACTGAAGAAAAGGCCACCTTTGGATACTGAGTGTAGATTAGAAATATTTACACTTAAACATGGCCTTATTTTCAGCATAGCGCCGATAGAGTGCAAAAGAGAAAATGCCAGACCCTGCCTTGTACAATGAGGTACTCGGGTATGAGATGCAAAAGTGACTCATCCGGACAAAGGAAGGAACGCAGCAGTACAATCCCGAGAACACGGGCCAAGCACATCATCGGCCCAATCTTGTATCTCACTCCAATGAACACTTGGATGTAAAGTTTTCCTGAATGATTTTATGGGAGTCAGCAATCCAGTGTGTAGGAAAATGAGACAAGGCAAAGTTTGCTGAGACTGCAGCAGGGGCACATGACAGTCACACACTGGCACAGTGCTCTCTCCACCTCTACTAGAAAAAGAAAGATGCTGATAGACTCCACAGGAGCTGTGGCAGCAGGGCTCCTCACCAGATGTGCAGGGGGTGATGCCACAGGAAGTTTGCTCTCACAGGGGGTCTGGAAAGATAGAGCTGGCTCTGCAGAGTTGCAGAAGGGGGGTTAGGGGGAGGGTAAAGGTGAAAGACAGAACTCTCAAAAGCACAGAGATAGGACCTGGCAAGGAAACCCCTAAAGGACTCAATTTAGCTGATATGGCGAGAAGTCCGAAGCTCCACCCATGACCAGTAGGGCCGGAGACAGGAAGCCCTTGTCTTACAGGGGCAATTGAGAAATGAAGGGCCACAATCAGTCAAGATTATTCTATCAAAACCATGAAGATAGATGGGAAGGAATAAAACAAACTGAGAGGGGGGCCCAGGCAGAAGGCGGACTCTGTACTGCGCCAGTGTTTTAAGGGTACCAGGACACTGGGGACAATACTGAATGCTACATGGTGAATGTGCAGGTTATACCCTGAATCACAAACGTTCCTTTTATTGCACCCATCACAGTTGCAGCCACAAAGTTGTCGTGCCATCTCAAGATTAAGTGGGAAAGCAAAAGTTTAGTACACAATATTCTTGCTATGTTCAATGTGTGCAACTGTGATTTTGAATTCTTCAAGAATGCAAACAAGGTGTTATGCTAAAAATACATGATATGGTGTTAAAAGAAATGTTTCTTGGTACCAGTGTGACTCAGAGGTAATGTGTTTGTTCTGCAGGTACAAAGCCCTGAGTTCTACACCCAGTGTAGACACCACAGGCAGTGTCTCTCAGAAGAAACAGATAAGACTGAAAAGTATAAATGAGAAAGAACATCGACAACACCGTGCAGAAGCAAAGCACAGTTGTGTGGACACCAAGAACATTCCAGATACCTACGGGGCATCTCAGACTGTCGTCTGTGGAAGGCAAACACTGAGGGAAAAAAAAAAAAAAAACGATCAGGCTCGGGAAGATGACTTGGCAGGGGAAGTGCTTGACACACAAGCCTGTGGACCCACACAGAGCTGGTCATGGTCATGGTGACCCCATGTGTCCCCAGCACATGGGAGGCAGAGGCTGAGAATCACCAGCACAAGCTGGCTGGCAAGACCAGGCAAAGAAACAAGCCTCGGTTCATGGAGAGACCTACCTCAATACATGTGGTAGAGAGTGATCCAAAAGATATCAACGTGCACACATGCACACAAAAAGAGGATCATTTTATGTCTTTAATAAACTAAATAAATAATAGATATAATAATAAACAGTAATAAAATAATGATATATAATGAATAATAAATAATGATATATAGTGAATAATAAATGATGTAATAATTAATAAAATAAATAATAAATATTAAGTAAATAAGTAAGAATACTAATACTTTACAAACCAACAGGAGAGCTGTGGCATTGCCCAACAGGAAACCAGCAACAGGTGAAAATGCAGCCCATTCTCCTCCTCTGTGTCCCTCATTCTCTCTTCCTCCCTGCAGGCCTTAGCCTCAGTGCTATGGTTCCATGTTCTTTCCTGGTGGCGTGCTCTTACTCAGCTTCCCCTCTAATTGTACTGCAGTGGCACACAGCAGGAGTTGGTAAGGATTTATTCAGTGGTCTATCAGTAATAGACATCATTTATCGGGAATCTATTTTATCAGGTTTGATAGTATATTGATAGTATATGTAAAACGTCAATAAGACAGAATTCTTAAGTTCTAACTGAACAAACAGAGGCAGGGGTCAGAGACACCAGGCTGGCACATGTGTCTGGCCTACTTAGTCGGCACAGGGACCCACGGGCAGGGAGCAGTACCTGAAGATCTGCCAACTCGAGGAAGAAAAATACTAATATGTCATTTGACTTGCCAACTTGGGAAGACTTTGTTTTGAAATCTAACTCCATGTAAATTCTAACATACCTCGCATGGGGTAAATATTAGTCTGTACTTGGGCTGGGGGTGATGCCGCAAAAATGGCCCACTAAATACTACAACTCTATCAGTAATGCCAAAACAATAAAATAAGATGAAATAAAATAAAATAAAATAAAACAAAATGCCGCCAAACACTACAAGCCTAACAAGCTCAGAAGTAAGAGTTCAGAGAAAAGTAACCATTTCTTTCATGCCATTTCTACTGTCTTCGAACTCCCTCAGACTCAGATCTCTGGACCTGCCATAACTGGACCGAAACGCCATTATGGTGAAGTCACTGCACACGGAGCACAGTTGTCTGAAATTGCAGCAAAGTCAAATGTGTATCAAAAGGGGCCACGCAGGGAAGGAGAAGTCACTGCTGTGTCATTTAATAAACCCACTGAGCACCGAGGGCTTGGGCAGCCAAATTGAATTTTAAATGGCTCCTACAAGAGGCTATAATCAGGATAGCCACCAGTGGAGATGAGATGAATGAACTGACTTTTTTTTTCCACCAGGGGATCAAAATAGAACACCATCTTTATGTATGAGACCAGGAAAAAAAAAAGAAAAAAAAAAGCCTACAAGAAGTTATGGTATTCACCCTTCACCTTTCTGCCTTTTGTCCAGTCCTTGGACATTTCTGGACTGTATCTTCCCTAAGGTGGTCTTTTGTTAACGGACATTATGCAAAAGGATTTTTATCCCACCTTGATTTCCATTGTGTTCTACTCCAGACAGAAAAAACTACTCCCACCAAGTGAAAAGTCCCCTGTGATCCTGAACCCTCACATAACTGCCAAGCAGCTGGCACTCTCCAGGGGCAGCTTAACATCACCATTAATTCAGTCAGACGCTGCTGATAGACACTGTCCGCCAGCACAGCCAACGTGAGATGCGAACACTCTGCCCGCTTGAGAGTAAATGAAGAAATATCTTCTTACGTGAGGTTTCAAAACCTCAACTCTTGCAATTCTGTGCGTTCTAATCCTGACCATTCTTATAAGTTCCAATCTCAGCCTTCCCAACTTCCCTCTTGACCTTGAGAAGCTGAAACTCCCACCAGAATTTGAACAACAAAATGACCCAAGATGAGCTGACCTCCCTGCTGTCCAACTCTGGAGATATCTTCCTCCTCATGAATGACAGCGACCTTCGGGGAGTAGTCACTTGGACTTGAGACCAGAAAGATCATTGCTACTTTATCTTTCAGTGATGACCAGTTGCCAACATTCCTCTCTATCTCCCTCCCTCCCTCCTCATCCACCTTCCTCTTTGCCTCATATATTTTGCAGAGTCCAGCTCAGAGGAATCACCAGCTAAGGGGGTTCTATAATTGCAGTATGGATTCTGACTGGAGGGTTTGAGAGAAGGGAAATGAAGACAGAGACAACCCTTCTCCCCAAAGCATGAAGGGAGGGTAGAGACTCAATGGTCACAATAGGATTCTGTAGAACACTTTCCAAAGTGGGAATCTGACCAGCAGTAAAGCATTGCAGACTCCAAAGGTATATCCTTGCCTGTCCACCTGCCCCTACCTCTCTATCAATTGTAGCAATACTGAATATTAAGAATAAAGGACTTCTATCTGAAGCTGAGTTTGAATAAGCACACCATGGGCTGATCTTCTGTCCTACCTACCCAAAGGGTGTACAAAATACTCTTGGGCAGATACTGAAAGCTTCCTAGCCCTGTCGGCATATTTGCACAATTTCCGATACCAGAGTTTGGGCATCTTGATGGCAGATGCTAACATCAATATTCAACACAAGGCAAGCATCTGCTGTTCTGGAAAAAAAAAACTTCAAAGAGCTCATATTATACTGAGTTTGGAGCAGATAGCAAATTATTATCACAACTTTCTCAGGCACTTTGCTGGACTCCAAAAATAAGATCTTATTTTAACATTATGACTTTGTTCTTTTCCTTCCTAGGATGTTATGTGAGAATGACATTTGCAATTTAATGATTACAATTAGAGGTATAATATCTTTTTTCTCTGATTGTAAATTTGAAGATAGAGTACAAAATGGAAACAGTTATATCCCCCTAATCAGATAGATAGATAGATAGATAGATAGATAGATAGATAGATAGATAATAGATGATGAGTGAATGATAGATAGATAGATAGATAGATAGATAGATAGATAGATAGATAGATAGATAGATGATAGATGAGTTAGACAGCCACATTAAAAATCTATAATGAGGGGGCTAGGATAATGGTTCAATTAGGAAGGATTACAACAAGTGGACTATTACCACCAACCTACAATGAATTTTTGTGAAAAGTTGCTGTATAATACAACTACAAGGTTTCTGCCAGACTCATAAGCTGAGTCCAACAGAGAAAAATATTCACCTGGAGGCAGAAGAAACAGTTCAGAGGTTGAGAGCACTTGCTGGTCTTACAAAGGACCTGAGTTTGGTTTCTGGCACCCACACGACAGCTCACAACCATCTGTAACTCCAGCTCCAGAGGCCTGATGCCTTTCCCAGCCTCTGAAATCACTGCACACCCATGGCACACAGACAAAACATCCACACATATAAAATAAAACAAATAAATCTTCAAACTGATTACCTGTATTAAAAAGATTCAGTACTGCTCACACTCAGAAACTCTAAATTTAAAATATAACATAAAATAGCTTGTTAAAAGATTTATTTTTGCTTATGTGTATGTGTGCATGAGCACACACTTGAGGGTCCTGGAAGGAGAACTGGAACTCTAGGAACTCTAGAACTGGAACTCTCAGGTGGCTGAGAACCCAATGTGCTGAGAACTAAACTCGGGTCTTCTGCAAGAGCATGAACTCAAGCCATCTCTCCAGCTCCATAAGGCAGCATTTAAACACTTTAATAGGGTAGTGATAGTACTTGTAGTTTAATTGATTTTAAAAAGTGGGGATATCTTTGGTCTCACTCTAAAATTTGGTGTTCTCATCTATAAAAAGAGTGAGTTACTTGCTTAGTTGAGGCAAAATGAAAATTGTACCACAGATTTCTTCACAAGATTGAACCCAAGTTAAATATTATATATCCAGTCCATTCTCCCCAAAGACTGTGTATATGCCTCAACATACCAAAGGATCTATAAAGGTCTGTTGTAATGTAATCTGATCATTTTCATAACTAACACTTGAACTCTTCTTGCTCCTGCTAATTAGATTATTCCTGTTCACACATCTCGGTACACACAGAAATTAATGTTCCTCCGGCCTTCTTGAGGATTATACTTAGAGAGCAGCAAGGTCAATTCTAGAGGCATCAAGGATGAAAATGGTTGGTCTGGTATAATTATTTTTCTGATTTTTAACTCACACCTATAGAGCCACCCTGGCTAAGTTGGACGGTTCAAGTCCTGATGGTGGACAAGGGTACCTTGGTGTAGTGTGCAAACTTTGTGGCTCTTGTGAGGCTATATGGACACAATGTAAGGATCTCAATTGTCTTTCTTGAGCCCTTTCTAGCAAATAGTTATTCATTCACACCCCTCAGTCAGTTCATGGTGTGACGACAAACCTGTTTGCAGCTAATATACTAGAGAGGCTAACTAACCCACTCGTGACTCCAGCCTCAGTGTTCTCCAGCTATGGATGGACTAGCTAGTGGCAACGTAGTGGGCATGTGAAAAATCACATGACTCTCCATTTTGAAAAAAAAATACAGAGGAACTGAAGCAAGTCAGAAATCTCAGCAATTGAAGGGAAGATTGTTGTTGGTGCTGCTAATGTGGCCAGCCCTGTGCCACGAACAACTCCACAGTCTGTCATTTTTAAGAATTATTGGCATTATTATTGTTTATTTCAGAGACATAACATTGGGGGGAAAAGAAAGAAAAACAATAACTCAAACTGGGGTGGGGTGGGGGTGGGGCCAAGTACAATTTTCTCCCCCCCCCAAAAAAAACCCCAAGAGCCTAAGATTCATAAACCGAAAGATTATGAGGTTGCATCACAAGATCTCAAGGTGAAGGACTCGAGCATAGCTCTCAAAATATAATCTTTCCCAAAGCATAGCATGGAAAACAACAGTTGGTTCTCTTTTGCTTTCTAATTGCACGTATTAGGATAACTATCGCCTAAGGCAAATAGGATGATATAAAGAAGGAAACCTCCGAATTAACACATCTGTTTCCACAGCCCCAATTCTAATGTTCTTCATCTCAAATCTTCTTCCCAAATAACAAGTCCGATGGCTCTAAGATCGACACCTATACACTCTACACTGTGACCTATGCAATATGACTCACACATAGTAAAGAATGAGGGTTTCCGTGAGTGGCATTGGCTTGTTCTGTGCACCAACTGGGCCTGTCGTCCCTGGAGAAGCTTGTTAACCTGTTCCACCTTGGCTCAACCTAGCCCTACTGAACACGCTCTGGGGAAGAGCTCTGGACTCTTCATGGGGAACAAGCTCACTGGTGATATACCTCTAGGCACCTTGTAGAACTAAAGGAATGCTCCATTGAATCCCTGCACGAGAGGCTTAGAAGCTCCACGTCATCCAACAAAGTAATGGAAACAATGGAAAAAGTCTTAGATCAAAGCTCAGAAAAGCTCTTCAAGTGAAAACTAGGACTGACATCAATGGCTACACCAAACCTGCCATTCACAAACATTACGAGGTACGGCACTACACACATTGGTGCTGCAGGTTTTATGAATGAGTAGCTAATGTATTATCATTCCTGCATATAAGAAGCCTAGAACTTGGAGCAGGCAGGCTCTTGCATGCACCGTTAGTGTCATACCACACAGTGGGTCTTCCTGCTCCCACAATGTCACACTCTATGTCTCCGACTCAATCTTATTCCTTGTGTGTCATCAGTACACGCGATAGGTGTGATGAGAGGTAGAACTGGGTGAGCGGAAAGTCCTACCACTGAGCAAGAGGGGACCATCTTCTTCCATACGTCTGTTGAAGACCAGGAAGCCCCACCAATCAAATGTCACCCCTCAGGAACCTCCCCAACCTAACCATTGCAAGGTATCCCTGGTGCTATGGAGTTAACCAGCGGCTGCCTGGGCCATCCCAGTGAACAATTCCTTACTGGAGACCCAGACCCACTATGTGCCAAAAACAGAGGCTAAACTATGGTCATGTTTTTAATTTTCCTCCTATAAAGTCTTATTTCTGGTATAGAAGAATGATAAATGAGGGGACGTTTTTACATAACATAGATATCATAAACATATTTTAAAAATGTGTATTATACATTTAAAGCCAATTCCAGAGAAGGGTAACAAGAATGAGACAACTCAGATATACCCAACAAAAACCAGACTGCAAAAGCAGGAACCCTCTTTAGCTGGATTACGGGAGCTTAGATGTGGTCATGGCACAACTCACTTTAAGTTCTCAGTCAACCATTTACCATCCTAAAATAAGAAATGTTGTTCACAAAGCAGCAGTTTAAACTGTGTCCCCAGAAGCAACAGCAACGTTAGTTATCACCTAGAAAGTTGTCAGGAATGCAAATATCAGGTTCTCTGTGTGGGGGGAGGGGAGGGGGAGACAGAGACAGAGACAGAGAGACAGAGATTGCTATCCAGTTAAGGACCTGAAGCTAGGTGTGTAGTTTAGTGGTAGAGCATTTACCCATATGTGTGCCCTAGGAGGCATGATTGACTGAAAATCTCTCTCTCTCTCTCTCTCTCTCTCTCTCTCTCTCTGTGTGTGTTTCTGTCTGTTTGTCTGTCTTTAATGGCTACACAATTTTATACTGGGTAAAGAGAGACAGAAGTCAGACATCTTTTGTTTTTTCAAAGCACACCCCATACATGCTAATATTTTTATTATACGTAATATTTTCTAAAGCCTTTCTACAGACCTTTTAAAAACTAAAGAATGAGTACAACTTAATGCTCACTGTTTTTAAATTATGACATCAGCATGTCTTCTAATAAAGATAGCAGCAATAAAGTTCACCTACAAGATATCTTAGGGAATATGGCATTTATTCGTCCATTGAAATATTCCTAAGATTGGAGGTCTTTATACAGAAGTCCCCATTTTATGTTGGCCTACTGGCTGGAAGGAGACATTTTAGCTTCCCATCAGCCATCATAAGAATACTCAAATTCAAGGATGACACCCTGTCCTTTACCTTGTTCCAAAATACTGCAGGGGTCACACTGCCCGATGTCACACCATATGGGCAGACTCCAGACCCAGCAAGCCACAGGAAGCAGGATGCCTCTGTATCTCGCCATTCCGCTGCTTCCTGTTGTTTTTGGAACAACCCTCACTTTAGCTAAACATAACCCTGCTCGAAGATTCATTTTTAGTAAGAGAGTCTGTCTCTCTCCCGTCAGAGTCTCCTAAATGCTCCGACATTCTGACAGTAATCTCAAGACTTTCAGAACTCCCTGACTCACCATCTCCTGGTCTTTAAAAATACTCACCCACTTTATGAAAAATCAAATAAATCTACTAACCACTTAAGTTTTGCAAATTTAAAAATAAGAAACAGTTATGTAGTGAACAGCTGGAGAAAAAAATTAAAAAAAAAAAAAACCTTCTGAAGGCATTTTGTCCTGTCATCTTTTCTCCTATTGGCTGTTGATGGTTAGCGACAGATTTTCGAACTCTCTCCATACTTCATGTTACTTTTTAACTCTAAATACACAATTTTCTGTGGTAACAGGCTCATCTCTTTAAGAGTTAGATTTTTTTTTAATAACCCTCTTGGGTTTTTACTACCAGATTTTTGCCTGACCTAAGAAACATGCATAGGAAGTAAGGCAATGCCAACTATTGGAGGCTGTTGAGATGGGTAAGAATGCGCACTGCGTGAGTGTGAAGACCTGGGTTCAAGTCCCGGGACATGTGGAAAGCTGCGTTTTCTTGTACATGTACCAACCCTGCAGCATTGCTAGGCTTTCGGGCTGCTGGTCAAATTCCAGATTCTGTGCGAGACTCTGTCTCAAGGGAATAAGGTGGAGGATGAAGGAGCAGGACACCTGAGTCCTTCTCTGGCCCTTGCAGGCACCTACATATGTACACACTATACAGAAACACAAGCACACACCAGAAGAAAACAGAAGAAAGGAGGGAGGGATGGAGGGACAGAGGGATGGAGGGGTAGAGGGACATGGGAGGGACAAGGAGGAGAGAAGAGCAAAGAATGATTTATATATATATATATATATATATATATATCAAGTGTATTCTATATTATGAAGAGTTAGCTCCACATAATTCAAAAATAAATCTATACATGAGATTATGAAACATATATAGAAAGCAAAGCATGGTTAATATATATATATATATATATATATATATATATATATATATATATATATATATATCAAGTGTCTATCCCCTTGGGTATTCTATAGAATGAAGAGTTAGCTCCACATAATTCAAAAAAATCTATACCCAGCTTAGAGAGAGAGAAGAAGTCGTCTCCTGGGTCTCAGATTCACTTCTTGTGGCCTTCCTTCATTACACGTTTAAAGGTAATCAATAAAAGCTGATTTCTCTTTGTAAGCATTTTCCTATTCTGCCAGAAATAATAGCAGTCTCTGCTCTAAAATGAAAAAAAATGAAAAGTAATATTTACCATAAGAGGAGAGAATGGAACTGCCTAAGCGTTTTTTTTTTGTTTTGTTTTGTTTTTTTTTTTTCCTGAGCCAAGTAAAACACCAGCAAGCTCCATTTATTCTTAAAGAAAAAGATTCTTCTGGGTCGCCCCAGCGCTAGCTCTACTCTAAAAGTCTGTGACAACAAGTTTCAAGCACTGTGTTTACAGCTCCACTTTCAGTGACAACCTCCTTGTTTCCTAAGTGTTTTACTACATTTCTGGATAAACATATGTATTAAAGGAATAGGAAAGCAGGGAGGAGAGACTGACAGTCCCCAAAGCACCCCCGGCTCCAGCACAGTCTAAGATGTGAAACCCCAGTGAAGCTAATTCCAGATAAGAAAACAAAGGCGTGCAGATAAATCTAAGACTTTCTGGGAAACACAAAGTGGTTTTGCTGTACCTGTTCTCAGCACACTTACAAAGTTCTATGATGAATAATCTGAAATAAGGGGTTCTCTAATCTGTATCAGATACCTCAAAAATGGCCATTTTAAGGGCCTTTTCTTCTTCTGGAGTCTTCACAAAAGACTGTAAGAAAAATGTCAAGTGGAAGAAGAATAATACACTTTTCCTTTGTTATGAATGTCCACACACATTTTCCCCAGGTTTTCCAAGCTTCCTGTTTCCTTTCCGTCTGTACCATCTATTTCACCAGGCCATATTGTAAGTCATATTTCACCAGGCCATATTGTAAATCAGACAACTTCAGCCAGTCAGATTGAGGGATGGAGGTGAAAAGGCCCCATGGAAAATATATAAAGTGCAATTAGAACCATATGACCAGAGATATTGAAGCAATACTTGTTGGAAGAGGGCCAAGTGAAAGTCAGACCTCGTCTGGTGTTACTGAGACTATCCAGCGCGTTTGGGACAGCACACACCATTCTTTAAACACTGTATTCTTTTCTTTCCCCTCACAGAAAAAGTTACCAAAGAAGCTAAGATCTCATACTGTAATCAGCCTAGAACTGTATTTGTAACATAGAGAAAAATATACTTGCCAAGATGAAATTGGGCATCTGAAACTTACTTCAAAAAGTAGTATAAAATTAAACACGGGTCAGTGTTATAACCACTGAGAGTCTTACAGGGTTTTCATCATGATGACAGTATTGAATCAGACACCTTTGCATTTTTCTATGAAGTCTTTGCCTCTAAAGACCTCAAGTGTCTAGCAAGGCAAAACCAATCCATGGATCTACTGTTGGACAAAAAGACCAAGATGCTATGAAATATCAACTATCTCCCTAGCACATATGTTACACACAGCCCATACATGTTTGTGTCTCATAGGTTGTATACAGCAGGCCAAGGATGCAAATATCTAAGGATGAACAGGCATGAAGAACCCTGACACTGTAAAAGAATTCTGGCAAAAAATCTTGGACTTTGCTGTATCTCTTACCATGGGCACTTCAGATCTATTTCTTCTTGCACTCCAAATGCCAATTACAATCGCATCAGAAGACAAATGAAACATAATTTTCTATACTGCTTTGAGATTCTATGGAAACAACTCAAGTTTGGCAAAGTCACTTACCCCCCAGGAACTGGATTCCCCCAGCCACTCGTCCCACTGTCCTGGAGATGAGTTCCGACACGCAGCAACCCATCAGGGCGGTGAGAGCCACCAGGAGCAGCAGGCCGCAGCCCAGGCCTGTCACTACGGTACAGATCCTCCACTCCGTGCTGGGGATTCCCTGGAAGGAGGCATAGCGCCCACACTCCTCCACCATCACCATCATCTGCCGACTCTCATCGTGAACGGGATAGGAGCACCTCCGGAAAGTGCCAAAGGATACAGGCTTGCCTAGCTGAGACCCCCAGAGCCAGTACGGCATGAAGAACCCCACACAGGAGGTGGCAGCGGAAAGGAAGGAAAGCAAAGCCCAGATCACGCCAGTACAAGTCAGGCTGGACGCCATCTTCCAACGGGCAGTGCAGTGAGGGCCCAATGTGATTGCACTGAAGGTGTGAAGGAAGGCGTGTGGTAAAAAGAAACTCCCAGGTAGTCCACTGTTCTTCAAGGCGTATGTAGCTACTTGCTGTAACAGAGCTTCAGGCTTAACCACGATCAGCTTCTCATACTTTGCAGTGATAATGGCTGATGGCCCCTGGTAAAATGGAATAGAAAACAAGGACAGCTAAGTACGTCTCAAGAAGCTCCACGATTTTCAGTTAAGAAACTTCAAACTTCCTTCAACGCTTCAAACGTGGGAAAAACTAATTCTCTCCATACGCATCTCTATCTAAGTTTTGCCAAACTAGCTCAAAGCTTTTCCACGTCTTTATCTCCTGTAAAAATGCTCCCAAATTAACTCTGACAGCTATTTACTTAAAGAAACGAATGGCTTCTATTTGCCAAGCCAGTGAATTCATTTCACATACTCACATTAAAGGCAATGTAGCATTTTTTTTTACTAGCAGGAGACATAATTCCGGATATTAAAATAAAATGGACCATACAGTAGTTTGTTTATTTGGCTTGCAAGTTCACACTTAGTTTCTAGCCACTCCTCGGCATCACTTGATGAGTGTGCCAACCAAGCAACATGATAGTGGGAACTTCTTACAATTACAGAAGTACTTGTAAACTTAACTAACAGTATTCACCACTCGGGTGTATGCACTGGATAGACCCATAGTTACACACCCCCAGTACTCGATGACACTGAGCACGCCTTCTGTCCTAATTTCCGGGGCAAATGTGTTCATGCCTGCTGTTTTGACTCCTTGGCTTCGGTGCTTTCACCTGCTGGCCATCTCAGACCAGGCACTCACTCTTTTCCAATACCTAATGTCAAAAGTCAGCTATTCAAAAGGGTTCGACAAGGTGGCCTGCTTGCACACCTGGCCGCACTCTCCACAAAGAACACAGAAGAACGCCCCCCCCCCCGCCGGGTTCCATCTGCAAACTGCTTCCAAACTCCAGCTTCAGAACCTGCAGCTAACTCTTGTCTCCTACACTTTGCTCGCCCTCGGTTCTGGATTCTACCCAAAGGGGAGCGCTCCCTCTGGCTACGGTTTTTAAAATCTTGTCAGCTGTGAGCAGAGGCTGAAGTTGAGTTGGTCTGGGGGTTACCAGTCAAGGTGGGGAGTGGGAGGAAGGGGGGCCTCCTTCTCAGCTGGAGTGAGTTGCCCTAGTCCAGATGAACTTAAAGCCACCATCCTCCCCTAAAACTGCTAGACGCGCCCACCGCACCCTGGAGCACACAGGAACACACACAATGATCTCTGGATGCAAAGCGGCACGGGGAAGTTCTTGCAGCCGGCTCTGAGAAAGGGACGGATAAGGATGGGAAGGAGGGCAGCACCCCCCGGAGGCCGACAGCACCTCAGCTGAACCATGCCACTTGGAAAGGCAGGAGGGACCCGGGAGCGGGGCATGGGGCCCCGGGGCGCCGGGGCGCGCTACTTACCCGGCCGGGCGGCGGCCGCGGTCCCTCGCGGGTCCCGGGCGCAGCACAACTTGCTGTCTTTCCCTGGCGGGGACAGCGCGGCACCAAAGAAGACTGTCTTTCTTGCCTTTGCCACTATCCTGACGGAGATCGAGGCGAGTCTGGAGAGCTGGGGTGGAGGGTCAGGAGGACCCGCCCGGAGAGCCCGCCGGCTGCGGCCGTGCGGCCCGGGAACACGGTGGATGCCGGCTCCAGCTTTGGCAGGCAAGGCACGCGCCGCCTCTTCCCCGCCCTCCCTTTGCCGCTGTCCCCTCCCCTCGGCCCCCCTGCGCAGCCCTGGACGCGCGAGAGTGGGGGCGGCAGACAGACTGAGAATCCAGGGAGAAAGTTGCTCGCCTTCCCCGCAGCTCCCTGGGGGCGCCGAGGCCACACCCGACCCCTGTGTGCTTTTCTGGGTCAAACACTGGGGTCTGGGGCTGCAGTGTTCGCGCAGCCTTTATGAGGACCAGGATGGGAAGTAGCCTCAGAGATGGGGAGAGCAATGTCTATGAGCTTTAAGGGGCTCTTGAGAAGTGGTCACTTTGGAGGGCAGAGACCATGACGGGTGTGGACGTAGGAACGAGAAGGCTGGGCACGCCACGCGAGGCTGCTGGATTCCGTGGGGGCAAAGCCAGAGAGAAAGAAGGCAGGCTACTCCTCTGCCAGCCTCTCCCAAAAGCTGCAAACCTTTGGGAACTTCTTTCAAGACATTTCTCTTCCTCTTTTTCCTCTTCCTCTTTCCTGTTTTCCCCCACTCCCTTACCTCTTCCTCTCACCCTCTCTCCTCTTTCCACTACCCTCCTTTCTCCTCCCGTCCCCTTCCCTGCCTCTTACCCACTCCACACACCAACCCACGATCATCCTTAACATCTTTCTACACAACCTTTGTATTTCCTTTCTGAAAATCGGCTCCTTTTGATTTCTTCACAGGACCTGCCCAGTTCTGACTTGCCATCAGCCTTTTTAACCCTTCGGAAGCCAGAGCCGTGTTCTGTGGGTGACTGACTGACCTCTGGAATCTCCACAGAGGACAGTTATTTTAGGAAGCTGCCATCTGGGACCAGCAACTTTTGAAGTACATACTTTCCCAGATACAGTTTTTGTGATGTGCCTTTTTCAAGGCAGCTGGAAGTAATAACTGGGTAGGAATATATTTCATAATAAAATTTCGAGCCCACCGTTTAATTAGGCAACATCAGCTGGAGACAGGTTGTTTCAAGATTGTTTGAAAGGTTGTAAGTGATTGATTCCAAGCCTTTCCTTTGTAGGAATAGGATACAGGCAATAAGCCACCCAGGAAAGCAGTGTAATACACATTAAGCTTATCACAATATTCTTGAGACATTTGGCACAGTCTGGAGATATTTGGGGTAAGCATGACCCTTAGACTGGGAAGGCCCTGCTGGCAGCCAGTCCATAAAGCCAGGGGTCTGCTCTGTAACTACACAGGGCATGCCCAGAATAATCTAGCTTGAAGTGTGAATAGAGCCAAGCCTGGGAAGTGGTGTTTCAAAATGTCACATGGTTCAGCTCACCCATGAATCTCAGGTTTAGAGGTCTGGATTTGAAGTTTTCCTTTGTTAACTTACGTTTTTAACTCTGCTTGTGCAAATCACCAGTTATTGAGCACGGTGGCCATATAATAATAGGTCTGACTTGTAGCTAAATACCACTATCACATATCTCATATCTATGTAATGTGGAGGTAGCAGATACCAGCCTAGACAAAATTATACAGTGGCAGCCAGACTCACCCACACACAGACACTCTCTCACACACTACCCACCGGGTATCCAGTCTAGGACACTTTCTCAGGTTTAGAGGAGCTTTAGAGAGTGACATGGATTGCCAAGGAGGCGTCCATTGTGATCACGCCAACTGCAAATTCTTTCATTACTGCGTGTCAGTACACTGGGTGTATGAATAGATGACTTCATCTAATTCTCAAAAAAAAGGGAGAGAAAATCCATGAAGGCAGTTATCATTTCACAGAGAAACAACTGATTAACCTATAAGCATATGATTAAAACACAGACTTCTAAAAAAAAAAACCTCATTATTTGCATTCTATTAAGTAATGTAAACATTACCGGAGAGGTTTGGCTAATATGAAAAAGGAAGAAATAAAGAAGTCAAAAGCTTAGAATCCTATCAGAATGAAATATTCATTATGTGTGGAGTCCTCGTGTGCTGAACTTCCTGGGATTCGACATTCCAACTCAGATGAGTCTATCCCCTCAATTGTAAAACAGAGCTTGAAACCAATTCCATTTAATGTTTCTGAACTGTCAGTGTGATGGCAATATGGACACTCCTACCTTGGAGCAGGGAGGTAGGGGTCGTCTAGTCTGTGCAAGTGCATGACTGCACAGACGAGGTGACAGGTCTGGATCCTTTCAGGGTCTCACTCAAAGCAGCTATAGAATCACGACTCATTTCTTTTTCATTCCACCATATAATTATCTTCTCAAGCTATAAAATCTTCTGAATTACCCTCCAGATTCTGGCATGTATACTTTACAAGCACATGCATTATACTATCTTTGAAAAACCTTTGCATTCAATTTACATCTTCAAAGGCTCCCTAAGTTTCTTCACAGCCAGAAGTTCCCACACAGCAGATGCTGGTGTACCTCCTGTTCCAGGCTCGGGAGCAGAAGGTTTGGCTTAAGCAGGGCTATTGAGTTGTCAGATGGTATCATGAAGGTATGGGAGACAGTGGGCATTCATGACAATGCTTTCAGTTGGTTATCCAATATTACTTCCAATCCTGCCCCCTTTGTTTAACAGAGGCTTCTCTAACTTCCCTTAAACTCCGTAGTGGTTACTCAACGCCCCTGTCACCAATGAATCTACTAAGGAGACCTTGGGGGGAAAATACTCTGTGCTCAAGCAGGGAAGCCTGAGAGAATGTTTTCCCCATCTTCCTGGCTGTCTTTGCTCCTGTTCTTAAAGCATTAAATGTAATCATTACAACAACCATCTTGTATCCTTGAAAATAGGAAGGCTATAGGGACATGACCCAACACCCTCACAATGGCAGCTCCTTACTTCCTTTTGAATTTTCTTTCTGCTGGAATCATGGGCATGTGCCACCATGCCTAGAGCCTTGTGAATATTTTTGAGTAAACAATAACGTGTTCATATGGTTTAAATCACCATAAGTTGACTGTTTCTTCTAATAACTGTATCTCTCATTAAGCACTATGGATACTGCATATGCTCAATGACAGTAATATACACGAGTCAACTTGGTACTGGCCCGGCGGGTACAGCATAGCCTCACTAACTGAACATGAACAGAAGAATTAATGAACAGATCAACATCATGTGATTGCTATACTTGCTGTGGTGTAAGTGGAATTTCCTTTAAACGAATAAGGTATGCTACATGAAGTCACTTATGTAGTGGCAAAACACAGGGAACAGAACCAAGCACTTCTGGCCTCTGGGGAGAGGAACAAGAGATTTCTTTGTTCCTATCTGTTGGAATCACCATTGCCTAGCTGGTCCGCCTTCACATCCTGTTCTCTCTTCCCCATCTTTTTCTCTTAAGAAAGCAGCAAAAGCTAAAATCTCCTTTTCTAGCCTGCACGTAGGGTCGAGTGTCAATGTCACAGTTCTGAGAAGTGATGATGGGGCCTTTGCATGCAGTCTCTTCTGGGCCAGAATCAGATATGATGGCCATCTAACCACAAAGGGCCTGTGTTCTGGTCATGGGATGATAGGTATGATGATAAATTCAACACTGCAGGAATGATGATACCGGATAAAGAAAGAATCGGGATTCTTTTTTTAGGTTTATTTATTTATTATATCTAAGTACACTGTAGCTGTCTTCAGACATACCAGAAGAGGCCATCAGATCTCATTACAGATGGTTGTGAGCCACCAGGTAGTTGCTGGAATTTGAATTCAGGACCTTTGGAAGAGCAGTCAGTGCTCTTAACTGCTGAGCCATCTCTCCGGCCCCAAGAATCAGGATTCTTGATGCCTTCAGTTGACTACTGGGTTACATCTGGGGCATGGGGGATAGTCATTGTATTTGAAGCACAAGCTTTTCTCAAAGCATAGCAATAGAAACAGGAGTAGTCTTAAAAACAGTTTATAGAAGTCAGACCTGTGAACAATGCAGAGAGGGAAGTTCTTATTGTTGTAAGTTTATCTGATATAAAGGTTTCCCTTGAAGCACAGGCAGGAAGACTGTAGGTACCAAAGAAGACTGTAAACAGGAACAGTACTGATGGGACCAGGGAGAAGTTTACCTGGTTACTCACTCCTGTAATGCCCTTCAGCTTTCCACCAATGAGCAAACACACGTGCATTCCCGAAGGGCACTGTGGATCGCCCCTCAGAAGCTCCACCCTGCACAACTGCAGTCAGTGCAGAAGCTGTGAACTACTACTCTCTTTCCCTCATTGTGAACCAATCCCTCTGCTACCTACAACCCACCTTGAGACTGATTTGAAAGGCTACTGCGAAAGTATCTTACTCCATTTTGTCAATCTTAGCCACAGGAATAAGGTTCCTGGCCCCTATTTGAAGTCATGTGACCAATACTAACATGCCATGCATACTCTTAGCACAGCTATACCAAATGGGGTTGGCCCATCCCACTTCCCATGAATGTCCTTTAGTGCTTTTGTAGACTTGAGTCACCTTACCCAGCAGTCTACTTATGTACAATTTCTAAGCATAGCAATCTGTATGACTGTATTCCCCAGAACACTCGTGGAAATAATGTGTATACTGCCTCTGATCCACTCCCAGCGGTGCTGTCTACAAATTACCTTGGAAATGTAAAATGTCATGTAATTTCTATATATTATCCCTTTACACATTAAAGTAGCAGACAAATCTTAAATCAATAATTTATTCATAAGTTGGAAAATGTGAGGTATTAAATCACATTTAATATACTAAGGGCTTCACACTGAGCTGTCAAAATGGGAAATGACCACAATACATATTTTAGCTAGATGGCCAGTATGCATTGTGCATAGTTAGGTTTCTAATGAATCATGGTTTCTGTGCTACTATAAAATTATTATTCTTTTCTTTCACCATCATCTCAGGAGTTGTCTGTGGTTTCTATTGGGTTTTTGTCTTTTCACAGTATGTAAAGAGATGTATTTTATGAGGACAGTTGACAGTAGATAAGAACTGTTGTCATATTTTGTGGGGTTTTAAGACAGAGTATTGTTAGATATCCTAGGCAGGGCTTTCAACTCACAGCAACTCTCTGCCTCAGCCTAACCAGGTAATGTGGTGTCAGGCATATGCCATCATTCCCTGAAAGAGTTAATTTTTATGCACAATAATAGAGACTAGCAGTCAGTGTTAACTGCTGAGAATTTTGAAATCTTAATTCTCCCCATCACACAATAAAGGACATTTGTGGGCTGATACATTAATAGACTGAACTAACAAGAGAAAGTTACAGTTGAAACTCTATATCATAGTTCCCCAGAGGAAGCCGTTTCCTATTTTAGCTGTAATGAAATGGAAGACCTCTCCCCAGCTCTCTGATTTCCTACAAACCCTGGCCTTTGCACGCATGCCTGTCAACTAGACGAACAGAAGGGTCAGGAGAGGCAATGTACCTAGTGACTCTCCCACACCAGCAGGAGACTCTGAACCCAGGAGTCCTGCTCTGATCACACTGCAGAGGATAAGAAGAGTGACCATTTGTGCTGTGCCCAGGGTTCAGGGCAAAGACATGTTTGCCCCTCACCAGGTGACAGGCTTCGATTAGCTACCAGCAGTGAAATGGACAACACTCTGGGCTTTACCTGTTACTTTGTCCCCTTCAATTTGTTCGGATTTCAGATGAAGAAAATTATTATTTGCTGCCCTCCTTCAGAGACCAAGTGGGATTGATCATGTTCATTTAGCCTTTATTTATTTATTTTGCTGAGAGTTTGCTGGGAGCTCCAGAGCGGGGCCAGCAAGGCACAGAGAAAACAAGGAAACTAATTTTCCAAGTTGGCCTTGAGCTGAACTGCCAAAGATTGTATCCTAAATGCTCTACTTGGTTGACTTGCCAACTAGAGTGAACGGGTGAATGAGATGGAATGGCATTTGGCTAGTTACATCTCCGAAGATCAATATCTCTGCGTGGTGAAAGCTAAAGAGTGCAGGCCACGTGACAAGCGCAGAAGATACAGGGACAGAAATAGAGTTAGAAGCAGGATACAGCCTCCTGGAGTCTAGCTACAGACACCAGGACGGCACGAGGAAGCACTCACAATCGCACACATGCACGCGCGCGCGCGCGCACACACACACACACACACACACACACACACACACACACACACACAGAGTGGGGGGCACAGAAAATGAGGGGAAGGGGAGGCAGACGGAGCATGAGGGGATCCAAAATTTCTTTTTCTACTTGAATTTATTTTGGACTCAAAGCGCCCAAAGGCCTAACTACAAGAAAACTTCTCTGAACCTCAGGAGGCTGACCTTGGCCTCCTACGTCTGCCTTTATTGATGGAGGTGCCCGCATTGCTATTTGTTTCTTGGAGAAAGCTCTCACTGAGCTGTGGGTCTCAGATTTGTCTCACTCTCTTGTACTCACGTTGACTCCAGACTGGGAAGAGAGTTCCTGCTCATGGGTCCACAGGAGCCGATCACTTTAAAAAAAAACGGCAAAGGAGAAGTTCATTCTTTATAACTTCATTACGACCCCCTCAAAGGGAAGCTGTGCCTCGGGAACCTATGGTCCCTTCCCACAAAATGCCCCATACTGTCACCTAATTAGGGAGCTCTGTCTGCTGCCTTTGTGAACAGCCAGGTTGGCTCATCTCCCCAGATGAACCTTTTGTCTTGTGCCTCTTGCCCAGGCTGCCTTTGGAAGCCGAGTCTTGGTTCTAGTCTGTGGGCATTTTCAGCTTTCCCCATTTTTTATCAAGGTTATTCGCTCTCATCCTTGGGGGAGAAGAGCATAGACAACAGGACCATAAACACCTCTTGCCCTGCCATATCTCAAGTAAAGAAACATTTCTCATGATGAGAATTGGGTTGAATATGCCTTTCTCAAACAGTAATTGACTGCACACCAGGGATCTTTGTAAAATCATATAAAATAGAGACTAGAGGGATGGCCCAGTGGTTACGAGCAGTGGCTGCTCTTCCAGAGGGTATGGGTTCCATTTCAGCACCCACATGATGGCTCAGCCACCTGTAACTCCAGTCCCAGGAGATCTGATGCCTGTGATGTATAGAAGTATATGCAAGTAAAACACCCTATACATTCATGAGTTAATTAATTATAATACAAAGGAAACTTGTTAAAATATATCACCAGACTCTAGTCTTTGCTAGAAAAAAAAACAATGGCTTAGTAGGTAAAGTGCTCACTGAGTAAGGATGAGGATCTGAGTTCAGATCCCTAGTGCCCACTTAAAAAGCACAAGGAGCCAGGGCTTGGTGCTGTATGGAGACAGGGAGCTTGCTGGCTGTAATCCAGCCCCAGATAATGAGCTCCAGGCTACGTGGGAGACCCTGTCTGAAAAAGTTAGAGATATAGAGAAAGACACTTAGCATTGACCTCTGACATGCGCACGCGCGCGCGCGCGCGCGCGCGCGCGCGCACACACACACACACACACCCCACAAAAAACAAAGAATAAGGCACATGACTATATTCCAAAGGATATATCTTTAAAGTCCGTAGCTTTTTATGTACTTAGCATATCTTAGATATCTCAAGCTAAAATACTAAAAATAGGAAGCCCACATAATGACAGTAAGACAGAACATAAATGTATCTTTTCCTAAAGAGTCATAACTAACTTCTGGCCATTGTAATCAAAGAATTCTATGAGGAGTCAGCATGCAGGGTCTGGACCTTAAACAAACCCATAATGACTCAGAAGCCGGTTGTAATTATTTATTATTTATTTATATTCTGGTCAGAGCCTTTACCTAATAAGACCAACATGTCCCATCACTTGCCCGAGGAGAAATGGTCAAGCTCTTCCTTTGTTTCAGTTAGGGTTGGGGCTTGAATAAATGCAGGCACTAGGATTGTAGGGAGTTTTCTTCAATGTCCTGTGCTTGTTTCTTGATCCTAGAAGCCCCCTAGTGTTCACAGTGCAGCAAAGGGGGATCATCTTCCATCGTCTTTCCTGTAGGGAGGAAGGAACTTAGTGGACTACAGCTACACTGACATTTCTAGTAATAACTGACTAGCTTCCCAGCACCTCTCTGTTCAGAACGCTTTTCCCTGCAAGCATTGTGTGGCTTAGTACAGAAGTGTTGAAAATACCAAGAAACCACAGGTTCTCAAACGCCTTCTCTGCTATTATGTATCATTCTTTGTCAGATGGGGTTTCTCTGTGTAAGCACTGTCTGTCCCAGGTCTCTCTATGTAGATCAGGATGGTCTTGAATCCAGATATCCACCTACCTCTACCTCTAGAATGCTGGGATTCAGTGTGTGAGCCACCATACCAGGCTTACAAATGAACTCTTATTTTGGTCCTCGATTTTTGTTTTTGGTTGGGTTTGTTTTTCAACCTCCCTGGGCTTTTCTTTCAGAGTCATGATTCTTTTTTTTTTTTTTTTTTCAGTTTTTGGAGACAGGGTTTCTCTGTATAGCCCTGGCTGTCCTGGAACTCACTTTGTAGACCAGGCTGGCCTCGAACTCAGAAATCCGCCTGCCTCTGCCTCCCGAGTGCTGGGATTAAAGGTGTGCGCCACCACGCCCGGCCAGAGTCATGATTCTTAACCAGAAATTACACGTATTATGCTTACTGATAAATTGTTACATTCTTTCATACCAGCTGCTGCGTTGAGACTATCATGGGTCTTATTTGAGCATGCGCGCAGCTCAGAAGAGAATGGTCCCAGTGAGGGAGAGGACCCGATTACCTAGATTAGAACAAGTTTGAATCTGGTGAACCGGAAGAGACACGAACATCTGCCGCTTGTGTGATGCCCTTTCATTTGCATTTTTAAGTGTAAAGAAAAAAAAAGGGGGGAGGCACAAAAAAGATACTTGTGAGATTTTAGCATAGTTGAGAGGCAGGAACACCCAGTTCTGGGTTTGAGTTAGCTGCCAAATCGCGATCCGACCTTGGACAAGTAACACTGCAAAGTGGGGCATCCGATTATCCCGTTTCCCACTCCGGACACAGTGGGACAGCAATCTGAGATCCACTGGGCTGAAGAAACAAAATCCAAGGACCCCAGAGATTGCTTAACAACACAAAGGTCTTCCTCATAGTTGTGGTGGGTGTGGAGTTCTTCAGAGGACTCCGTATCAACCGAAGCTAGCTTCCGGGCTCACAGACAGCTGTCCTCTTATCTTTCTCCAGTTCGCCTTATCTAGCAGAGGGGAGGAGGTGCCTTGCTGCCGCAGCTGCTTCGTCATGATCATCGTGATCTCCTTCACCTTCTTCTTCTCCTTCCTTTTCCTCTTCCTCCTCCTCCTCCTCTTTCTTTCTTCCTCCTTTTTCTTCCTCCCTCTTGCTCACTCATTCGTTGGGTCTGCATAGGGCAGAGAAGGCATGGGAGCTCTCTGGCCTTTTTATTTTTATTTATTTAAGCCCTGATTATAAAAGTATTTCCCATATATTTGTTCATCTCCTAATGACCCTCTCCCAAAACGCCAGTGGGTCCAGGACAATTAGAATGTGTAATGAGCCAGACAAGGCTGATGGCCAATCAGGCTGGTAGCAGATTTCTTGCCTTGGTGTGCCAGTAAAACCAGATGGAGAAAACCTTGACAGCTCAACAACCTAGGAGAGACCCAGGTGAGCGGTCACACACACCCGCGAACCCCAGAAACAACCTAGGAGAGACCCAGGTGAGCTGTCACACACATCCGCGAACCCCAGAAAGGGAACCAAAGCAGACCAAATAACTACTGAACCAAAGCACAGCTTGGCAAACCAATGGGTTTTAGTGTAGCAGTATGAGCAAGGGGTTACAGGAGCTCGGTGACTCAAAAACAGATACATTACTGAAGAGCCGACTCATTTAACACACCGTGAACTCAGACAGCTCTACAGAGCCAAGAGGTCACTACAGTTAGGTCGATTGATCTCTTCCCCTGAAGTGGTTTACTCCTTCTACAGCTGGGGAGGGAGTGGCCTTGTAGACCTTGCAGGCTTTTACCTTCCCAAAGTGACAGTCTGTTGACGCCAGTCTTCCCTGCCCCCACCTCACTCCACCTTGCCCCAGGGAATGTTTCAGCTTGGGGGAATTTGCTCTAAGAGAAGGTGACAGGCCATTTTGTCACCGACTATCTTTTCCTCTTTGCCTTATTCCTCCCTTACTGACACGGAAATAACATCATGGTTATTTTTAAGGCCATAATAATAGTGACATTGTGGTAGGAGTACTAACCACTCAGAACTAGGGAAATTGTCTTTTTCTCAAAGTTTTTTTCAAGTCCTTATTTCAGATCATCTGTTCTATTTTTTTTTTCCTGCTGGACAGTTTTTGTGGAATTCTTATAGCATTTTAGAGTTTGTACATTAAAAGAGCATCCAGCTCGTTCAAATCTACATTTAAAACTATGTATAGAGGCTGGAGAAATGGCTTAGTGGTTAAAAGCACTTGGTGCTATTTTGAAGAACCCAGGTTCGCTTCCCAACACCCATAGGGCGGTTCACAAGCATCTGTAACTAACTCCAGTTACAGTGTATCCAATCTCTTCTTTTGACCTCCCTGGGTACCACACACACTTGTGGTGTACATGCATACATGAAAACAAAACACTCATACATAAAATAAAATAAAGAAAACTAAAAGAGTTTTAAAAAAAAAACCTGTGTACTGTTCTGAGAAATTTCAGGTTTATTTGCCAGATGCTTACTAAGATCAAGTCCCAAAACACAACCTGGTGCCATAAACGTAAACCCTACATTTTCTTACTAAAAATATTTTTTGGCCAAACATTTTCCCATGTTAAAGGGTAACCAAGGTCAGTGGTAGAACAGGCAGGGCAGCACAGTGAATTCCTGCCCCCACAACTGGATTGGCCTGGATTTGATCATTCAGGATGTATAGTATCCACTCACTGGCTCTCTGATTTTTAGGTAAGTTGTTTAATAACGTTTACCCATAGTGTTGTTTTGAAAACCAAAAAAAAAAAAAAAAGAATGTAAAAATTTTAGCACATGGTAATTACTCAATAATTGATAAATAATATTTAATAAGACTTTTACTATCTTAGAAACATCTGGTAACAATACACAACACATCCAAGCCTGTCTCATCTATCCTTGTAAGATACATTACTATATAGAATTAGGTGATGGTCAATAATCTATTATTTTCCATGACTTATTTTTTAATTTAGTATTTGTTGATTTTATGTGTGCATATGTGTGTACGCATGTGAAACATGGCATGTCACCCATGTGTGGAGATCAGAAAATTCACAGGAGTCAGATCTCTCCTTCTCTCCCATGGCTCCTTAGGACCAAACTCAGGCAGTCAGGTTGGAAGGGAGTGCTTTTCCCAGCTAAGTCATCTTACTGGCCTGCCGTGATTTAAGGGAGACACATTTAAGGAGAGGATTCACTCGACAGAGTTCATGAAGAATCCAGGATTTGGTTCCCAGTACCAGGTATAATTGTGCATGCCTGTAACCTCAGACCAAGGAGATCAAGACAGTTGGACAGTGCAAACAGTAGTTCAAGGGAAGCCTGGGCTATGTGAGATCTTTCTCTAAATAATAAATTCCAACCACATAAATAATCAAAATGCATCCTAATTTTAATGTATTGTTGGGTTTACAATATTAAAATGATGATCAGGAAAAAAAAATTTCCTCCTAATTGGTCTTTGACAATCTGGTATATCTATGTGGTACGTATATTTGTATGTATGTACGCATGTATATGAATATGAATATATATGAATAAATGTTTGCCCTGTGTTCGTGAAATCCCAATGTGAAGGCTTCAGAAAACTTTCCTGCTAATGAGGCTTTTGTTCCTCCCGCACTATCTCTGAACCATCTTGTCAATCCAGTTTAGCAGCCACCTAAAGCAGCCTCCCCTGTAACTTGAGGACCAGGTGGTCACCGAAGTAACTTAGAAAGGTAAAAAAAAAGCCCTTTGGGTCACAGAAAACATTCATATGATCCCCCGAGTCCGTACTAAAAAGCCTTAGGTCAAAACCACATACAACTTATCTATTTTTCTCAATTCTAATAATTATTCTTGAAAATGATTACTGGGTCAGATAAAAAAAATAGTTTGCAAAAATATCAATGATCTTCAATTTTTTTTTTTAGTTTTAAATTTTACTATAAAATAAAATTAACAAAAAGCTCACACACTGAAATTAATCAGATCCAGTAATCAGACCATAAGCTCAATGAACTTCTATGCATTTAGAGAAGCCATTTGGACCAGAAGCTGTGACGCTTCACATGATAGTTTGTCATTTCGGTATCACATCTTATTTTATACACTTACCCTTCTCTTCTCCCTTGAGTAGAGATCTGAGTTCTAAGCAGGAGGAAGCCAGCTGAAACAGTACTAACTTTGAAGCTGATCTAGAAGCTCACATACACCATTTCATGTCGACCAGGTTTGAGAATGTGAATGTTATTTTGTCTTACTTACTTAGAAGAGAAATCTTTCCTGGAGGAAGAATAAGGAATATGGTACTTTGCAGGTCTATCAAGGAGTTCAGTGTTCAGCCAAAGACAGACTCAATCTCTCTCAACAGCGACACCTGCTGGGGTCTCTCGGGTATAGTTTGGCACTTCAAGGAGCTCGTCAACTTTGTTTCCATTATTTGATGGCTTAAAAAATACTAGTTTAATCCCAGCACTCGGGAGGCAGAGGCGGGCGGATTTCTGAGTTCGAGGCCAGCCTGGTCTACAAAGTGAGTTCCAGGACAGCCAGGGCTATACAGAGAAACCCTGTCTCGAAAAACCAAAAACACAAACAAACAAACAAACAAAAAACGAAAAAAAACCCTAGTTTTTCTGATAGAAAAATTCCAATGAATATATGTAGGTATATCCCTCCACCACAACACACAAACACTACTACTATCTGTTCTCTACTCTTCCCCACGGGTATAATTTTATCCTCTGGTCCTCGAAGTCCGGCTTGTCTGAGTGACCACACCCACACTGGTATATAGAAAGGGCAACAATGTAACTGCAGTGGAGAAGTCGATAAATATGGCTTCACCTGGGTGAGTAAGTGAACATCCCCACTGATGCTCTGCAGATACCATGTGTCCTTGCTGCCATACTGATAGCCCAAACCCAGGCTAACCACATGGTGGAGACTGGGGCCAGTATACTAAATACCTGCAAGTTTGCACCTGTCAATCCAGGAAAAGTAAAAGGAAATTCAGAGGAAATTGCTGTGCTGACTGCTTTAATGTCAACCTGACACAAGCTAGAATCATTGCAGAGGAAGGAACCTCATTTAGGAAAATACCTCCAGGCTAGAGAGATGGTTCCGAGATTAAAAGCACTGACTGCTCTTCCAGAGGTCCTGAGTTCAATTTCTAGCAACCACATGGTTGCTCAAAACCATCTGTAGTAGGTCCCTCTTCTGGTGTGTCTGAAGACAACAACAGTGTACTTACATTCATAAAATAAATAAATAAAGTCTTAAAAATAAAAAAGAAAGTGCCTCCATAAGATCAGACCGTCGGCAAGCCAGTAGGGCATTTTCTTAATTAGTGATTGATGAGGGAGGGCTCAGCCCATTATGGGTGGTGCCATCCCTCGGCTGGTGGTCCAAACCATGGGCAAACCATGGGAGCAAGCCAGTAAGCAGCATCCCTCTATTCCCTCCAGGCTCCTGCCGTGCACTGAGTGCCTGCCCTCACTGCTTTTGATGAGGATCTGTTCTAAGGAACCGGGAATGAAATAAACCCTTTTCTCTTCAAGTGGTGTTTGGTCATGGAGTTTCATTGCAGCAGTAGAAACTTTACAATGTTTGGTTAAGGAATATGAGGATTGAATTCCGCATCCTGAATGGATCTTTGTGCTGAGAAGGACAGTAAAACAAAAACCAGGGAAGTCCGGTTGGTGAAAGTTTGGTATTAGTTAATAAAATACCAATGTCACTTTCTTGGTGTGCACAAACTTACCACAGGAATATAAGATTGACAATTTCTCTCTCCACTCAAATTTAAATTTAGTTGACACGAGAGAGGACGCCAACGTGGGTCAAGGGGGGATGTGGGGGCTCACCATGTTATCTTTGCATCTCTCATAATTTGCAAATATTCCAAAATAGATTTTATTTCAGGAATATTATTTTCTCTATGTCCATCTCCATGTTGTGAGTCCTAAGGATTAGTTAAGCCTCATCTTTGAGAAACAAGTTGCAGGTCCGTGTGTTTTCAAGACAGGCAGGCACTATCTCTTATTTAAGTTGCAGTAGTGGTGCCCGGTGAGCGGAAGGATTCTTTCCATCCACCAAAGAGGAAACAGACTCAGTGGTTTTATTCCATATGACTGATGTCATGCCAGGAGTAAGAAGCCGAGGGCCAAGCATGGGGCTCTTACACGTCATCACGAGTTCTGCTCCAGCCACAGGTCTTGTGTCACGTGTCACATGTCACATGAGTTCTAGCAGAAGTGATTGTACTGGGGGTGACCTGTACTGCCAAAGGCCTGCTGGATTTCACACATCTATGCTATTTCACTTCTTCTTGTGGGGATTTAAGTGCTGAAGACAGAATGAATGTTGAGAGGGAGAAGAAGAAGTGAAAAAACAAGCCAAACTTGAGCATTTATTCCCAGACTTCACCCTGACATCATCAAGTTCTTCCTGGCAAGGAAGAATCCTCCACGGTCCCTCTGTGTTCCACGGAAATGTCTTTGTTGAGTTTTCCTTTCTCTATCCATGCATATCCGCAGTGATATTGAGTCATGGCAGAAGGAAAGTTAAAGACTGAGCGTAAACAATTCATGTTTAATTACATATAAAATTCCTCCCCTTAACAATTTCTCTTTCTACTCAAATTTAAATCTAATTTTCAAACATATTTTAGCAAAAATGATTTCATTGCAGATGAGTATATTAAATTCCTTGGAAGTCTCAAATTATAATTGTTTCCCAAACCAGCTATAGGGTAAATAAAGGAGTCCCAAACACAGGGAAAGTCTAGATGTCTTCCTTATCTTCCTTGTTCAGAATCATGAAATTTTCAGATCTTAAAAACTAGCCTTTTTTTTTCTTGCTATGAGTAAAGACAGGGACAGGTGGCAATGGTCATTGGTGTTTGTTCTCTGTGTGGGGGCACATCAGTGATATGTGTTGGTGATTAGGAGCATAGGTTGATTTCCTGGGATATCACCACCGCAGCACATACTCAGAGCAAATGGACATACGGGCCAGCGTGGATGTGTTGACCCCAACCACATCTGGGACAATTTGAGCATTTAAAGAGCATGCAGGAGCAGACCATGAGGTGTCAATAAAGCAGGGACCCACAAATCATAAAAGAAATAATTTGGAGAGTATCTAAATGCAGGATATTACATAGTTTCAAAGAACCTAGATACTTATGTAATACAAAGGGTGAACTTGATCAAGTCAAAGAGAACTGTGTGTGCCACCACACGAGGTCTGCCCTCCACCGGTTGAAACAGGAGGTCCTGGGCACCTCTCCAGCTGTGACTAGTAGATTTCTTACTTTAACCATTGTGCTTTTATAACCTTCATGTGGCCTTCCACTGAAGTGTAGTGGACCTACCAGGGATCACACACTTGTGTCCTGGCCTTCTCCCAGCAACTATCAACTGCCTATTGTTCCTCAGCTAGAGGTGTAACATGGGTGAGAGCTTTTAAGGTCACCAATTTTAAGTCTTTATCCAACAAGTCTGTGATCACAGAGACTTGAGAGATGCCACATGAGTGTGGGCAATAAAACCTGGGTCTTTCAGAAAAGCAGCTAATGCCCTTAATTGTTGAGCCATCTCTCTAGGTCCCTCCCTCCCCCCTTTAAAAGCTGTACTTTAAAATTTGTTTGCTAACTAGTAGTTTTCTGTATTAGTCTGGGTTCTCAGAGGTACAGAACTGATAGAATTAATCTACATATAAAAGAGGATTTATAAAGTGGTTTACAGGCTGTGGTCCAACTAGTTCAACGGCTGTCTCCAAGTGACAAGTCCGAGAGTCCAGTAGTTGTTCAGTCCATGATGCTGGATGTCTCAGCTGGTCTTTGGGATATGCCGGAATCCCAGAGAAGTAGTTTCTAACGTGATTCAATTAAGTGTGAGGGCAAGCAGGCAAAGAGCAAAAGCTGTATTCGTCCTTATCCTTTTTCTAGGCCACGACAAGAGTGTAGACTAGATATAGTGTGGGTCTTCTGACCAAATTCCATCACAGGTATGCCCAGCGACTGGGGTTTTTATTTAATTCCAGGTGCAGTTAAGTTGACAACCTAGAAGAGCCATCAGTTTCCATAAGGGTGTTTGTTTGTTTGTTTGTTTGTTTATAGGTCTTTCATTTTGGTAAACCCCTCATTACCTCCTCCTCTCTCTCCTATTCCCTCTCTCCAAGTTAGTCCTTTACCCTCAGTATTCACACCTCATCTTTCAAGTCACACGTGATCCACCACACGGCCACTGTTTTAGAGTCGGTCTGTGAGAAAGTAGGCTCCATACAGTTCTAGTTATGTCTTCCACACTCCCATCCCCCTTCCTGGTTATGACCTTCACCCTCAGACATCCACCTGAATACATTTGTTTCGCCTATTGTGTATGGCTCCCCTTCACATAACCACCAAGGCCTCTTCCTAGTCTACTGGCTTTCACCAATTGAAACAGGCGAAACAAAACAGAAAAGTGAAGGTAGGATCCACTCAGGAGAGAGAGCACACAAGCTCTGTCATTCTCAGTTTGAGGTTTTTTAACTCAATATATTTTCCCCAGGGACTTCATCCACCTGCAGATTTGATTATTTCATTTCCAGTCATAGTTAAGTAACATTCTCTGTATATAGGTATCACATTGTTGTTATCCAGTTATCTGTTGATAGACATGTAGGTTGATCCCATTTCCTAACAGTAGTGAGTAGAGCAACATGGATGTGTTTCTACAGTAAAACACTGTGTCTCCATAGCAAAAGGTAAAGGTCAGTAGCTACATGCTTTATTAGAGTTCTCTAAAAGAACACAACTGGTATATATGTTATAATTCTATATGTAACATCTACAATTATATAAAATATAAAAATGTGATATGTAATATAAATATGTAAATAACATATGAAATATAAATGTACATAATAAATATATAACATATATAAATATAAAAATAAATTATAGAAATATATTGTGTATTATATTGTTATGTATTATATTGTATATCATATGTTATATATTATATTTATGTTATATGTCATATATTATGTCATACATTGTATGTTATATACTATATACTATATTATATTGTACATAATATATTGTATGTATTATATATTATAATTCTACATTATATAGTATATAGTATATATGTAAGCATATATATATGTATGTATGTATGTGTATGTGTACATATGAAGAGTGTGTGTGTGTGTGTGTGTGTTTGTGTGTGTGTGATGTGATTTATTAGACTAGCTTATAGGAAGTGGTCAGGGTAGTCCAACAATGGTTGTCTCACAATAGGCAGATTATACAGCAGTTGTTCAGTCCATGAGGTTGGTATCTTTGCAGTTCCAGTCTGGTGTTGGACTCCAAGAAAATTCCTGGAGAGATGCTAATTTTAGTCTAAACTTTTCATTTTAAAATCATGAAGAAGCAGTGAAGACTATTGGTGAAGACATGCCATGGCACCAGGACAGATGGACTTACTAGCACCAGGACAGATGGACTTATTAGCAAGAGCGAGAGCAAGCAGGCAAAACACCAAAGTTTCAGTTTTTATGTTCTTGTACGTGGGCTGCCATGGGAAATGTAGCCTGTATTTAGGTGTGCATGCCTGTCTTATGCAATATGATTAATACCTTCTCTCTGGAGTGCCCAGGGGCTTGGCTTGGGCTTCACTTGATTCCATGTATAGTCAATTTGAAAATCAAGATCAGCCATCATACAGCCAGGTGTTACAGTATATAGCTGCGCCATATGGCATTTCTAGTTCTAGGTTTCGAGAGACTGATTTCTTCAGTGCTGCCTTTGTTTACATCCCCACCACTGGCATATGAGAGCTCTGTTTTGGCACACCCACACCAGCATAGGTTGTCATTTGTAGTTCCTGACGCTGGTACATCTTACTCCAGTGTTAGCTAACCCAGGTTCACTCTGTCCCCAGCAACTTTCAGCCCATCTATTAATCAGGCTTCTCATTGGATGCTGGATCGCAGAGGTTGCCGGTCTATTGCCACGCTTTTCCCAGACTCCTCTCTGTGCTCATCTCTCTCTAGGCTGGATTGAGTGACAGTGTCCATGGCGCAATGATTGAGTTGCTTGACCGTAATAAAGCAGACCATCTTAGACACCAGGCAGTTCTTCGAGCAGACTGGCCTCAGACGACCACCAAGTCAGGCCAGAATCAGCTATTTACAATGCGTGTGTAAATCCTTCATTGTTATCTAAAGTGATTGACAGTTGCTAACCAGTCACTGTTGAGGCTTTGCTCTCAAATCTATGAGAGCACAGCAGACTAAAGTCTTGCTGCTTCTGGACAATTATGTCCTTAAACTGACAGAATTGTACAACATTAATATTTTCAATTAAAATCAATGCTTGCTCTAGCACAGTGACAGAATGCTGCTGTTGGATGTCATTGAATTGCTCGTTAATATTAATTTGCAGTTGTGTAGAAACGGCTTAACAACCGGACTACACATATATAATTTAAATATTGATTAACTAGGCCATAAATCTGTGCTCATGAAACAAATTGCTTTTAGCCATCTGTGTTTGGTTTTTGTGGACCTACTTAGCATTTTTAAAATTCATAATATTTTAGTAACTTGTACATTTTTAGGAGCTTCATTGCTAGCAAATATTTGCCAATTTTCTCATCAACCTAAATTCTTTTAGATCGGTGTCATAAAATTCTCTTTAAAAATTTTTCACTAATATATATCATATATTAATACACTTGGTATCAATAGCATCCTTATCACCTGTAGTTTATTGAATATGTTTTAGGAATCAGAGGTTGACTTACGAATTTGATTTTCCTTAGGAGAAAATAATGAAGGTAACTGAGCCCAGATTAGTAGGATGCTAAATGTGAAAATGTATTTTTCCCCTTGATTACAGCCAACAACTTGCAGTATGTTTAAGATACTAATATGCATAGCATCTCATGTTTGTAACACCCCAGGAACATGTAACACAAAGCAGTGATCATGTTGCAATACTGAGTCAGTGGGTTGTAAGAACCCCGATGCAAAGCTACAGCGACAGGATGATTGAACTGGCCAGGCGGAGTGAGGACAAGAAAGCAGAAAGCAAAAGCTTCCCTCTTCAGTGTCCTCTAATGTGGGTCGCCACCAGAGGCCTGCGCCAGGTTTAGGGTGGGTTTAGTTCCTGCTTCAGATAATCTGATGAGCAAATTCTTCACTGGAGTCCCCAGATGCTTGGGTTTTAATCCACCCTCCGTATGATAAGTTGACAACCAAGTTTAGCCATCACATGTTTGTGTGTCCGTGAAAGAAGGAAATGTGTAAATGTAGAAAAAATTGCATATGAGGTGTTTTGTACTATCCACAACTTCGGATAGCTACTAGGGATTTTAGAAGTTACCCCTTGCAGTTAAAGTGAGGGCTACCATACTGTCAAAATGTGCCTATTAATTCTGTACCTTTAAAAATTAAAATTAAAACTTTAAGAGCTGAAATAGCCTAGCGGTGGTGGCGCATGCCTTTAATCCCAGCACTCGGGAGGCAGAGGCAGGTGGATTTCTGAGTTTGAAGCCAGCCTAGTCTATAAAGTGAGTTCCAGGACAGCCAGGGCTACACAGAGAAACCCTGTCTCGAAAACAAAACAAAACAAAACAAAACAAAAAAAAGCTGAAATAGCTCCCCCACATATTTAGCAGATGTGCACCTCAGTCTTCATGTAGGTCCCCCAACAACTGGAGTGGGGCCTATCCCTAAAGCTATTGCCTGTCTGGAATATACTCCTCTAACTGGGCTGCCTTGTCTGGCCTCAGTGGGAGAGGATGTGCCTAGCGCTGTAGAGACTTGATGGTCTAGGTGATATGTTTTATAAAATGAAGTATGATGCATCGGGAAGGGGAGCCTTAGCAGGCCCATGCTTGAGGCATTACCCCAAGGTGTCAGCTGTACAAGAGGTGACAGGCCTAGTATAGGAGGAAGTTTATTTGGGACTTGGGAAGGGGGTCTGAGGAAGGAAGAAGAGGCAGAGAAAGAAAGGGGACAGAGGACAGAAAGAGAGGAGAGAGAAAGAAGGGAAGAGACCAGCAGGGGAACATGTGGGGAGAGAAGAAAAAGATGAAAAGGGAGGGAGAGGAGGGGAAGGGAGGGAGAGGAAAGAGGAAAAGAGAGAGAGAGAGAGAGAGAGAGAGAGAGAGAGAGAGAGAGAAGAAGAAGAAGAAGAAGAAGAAGAAGAAGAAGAAGAAGAAGAAGAAGAGAGGGAGGGAGGGAAAGGGGAGAAGGGAGGGAGAGGGAAAGAGGAGAAAGGGAGGCAGAGAGATGGAGAGAGGGAGAGAGAGGAGGGAGGGGGAGGAAGAGAGAAGGGAAGGAGGGGGAGGGAGTGGGGAAGGGAGAGAAGCCAGAATAGTCCTTATATGCCTGGCCATTTCTAGGTAACAATTGGGTATGGCCTTGAAGAAATGCTAACTCCAGGGTTGGGGGGATTCCTAGGTGGGGTCTCCACCCTCTCAGAGGACAACAGGCTGGGGGATGGGGAGAGGAACTGTGAGAGGGGGGATACTGGAAGGGGACAGTGAACAGAATTTAAAGTGAATAAATAATTTGTTTTAAAAAGAAAGAGAATAAAAAATTAAAATAGCAAGTCCAGTGTGCCAAAATTAAGAACAAAATCGCTCATACTATTGTGATATACAGATACACTGTGAAGACCGCTTCTTTTCCTTCTCATGTATTTTCTGTGTCGTGTAACCTAGTTTTGCCTTTTCCGTTCTAAATTTGGCTCAAGAAGATTTAGACTCCTGGATTTGATTCAAGCATTGTCTTCATCTGTGCATATCTTCGCACCTAGCCCAGAATTGCTAAGTTATTTATCTTCCATCTGCTAAGTTATTTATCTTCCATCTGTTCAAAAAGTTTGAGGTAGTTCTTAGTGATTCTGGACAAAGACCCGGATGGAGCCTATTTCTCCAGAAAGTCTGACTTAGGTTTCACGTTATACATAGAACCCATTAATGTAGAAAAGAGGCTCTTCAAGTCCTTTTCTTGCAAAAGGCTTCATCTGGCTATTTTATTTTTACTACGACTTCCTACACAAGTCTTGCTCTAACCCCTCTCATCAATCTAACTGCCTAATTTGGGTCCTTGGCATCTTATTGCTAACTCCCCTCCCTCCGAGTTGCTATCAATCTCCACTGACTGCTGAAGTTAATTGGTTCTTACCCTCCTACTTCCTGGTGCTAGTGCTGTGACTAATATCTTTACTACCTAGTTGGATTTTGCGCCTTTCTTATATGGATTACTTTCTTCCCTGTCTCACAAACCACAAATTTATGGTTATTACATTGACTAGAAATAACTCTCCTGAGTTGTAAGGTGTCAGGTTGGGTCTGTAAATCACGGATTCTTGATCAATAGATGGGCACGTGGCCAAAGTGAGCTTGTGTCCAGACTTTGAATGTTGTGCAAAAGCTGAAAAATGGCCAGTAGTTCTAAAATCTGTCCAGTGGTTCCTCCCCAAGACCCCACACTGCTGGTTAATTTCCATCCAGGTCTTCATCATTCCTGCAGTTCTATGACCTGCCTTCTTATCTCGCCAATAAATCAGCCTGGGGATCAGCGCGCGCGCGCGCGCGCGCGCACACACACACACACACACACACACACACACATTTTTGAGTCCTCTGAGAGGCCACACTACAATTCAAACATTAACATGCCACCAACTCTGAGTATCCATCATCCTTATTCCTAGTTACCCATTGGAGCCCATGCACAAAGTAAAATAGTGTTAAGAGTATGGATTCAGGGGGCTGGAGAGATGGCTCAGCAGGTAAGAGCACTGACTGCTCTTCCAAAGGTCCTGAGTTCAAATCCCAGCAACCACATGGCGGCTCACAACCATCCGTAATGAGATCTGACACCCTCTTCTGGAGTGTCTGAAGACAGCTACAGTGTACTTACATATAATAATAAATAAATAAATAAATAATTAAATAATTAAATCTTAAAAAAAAGAGTAAAGAGTATGGATTCAGCAGCAGGTAGGTCTTTACACCTGTCATTCACTATTGAGCACCCAATTTACAAAGGGCAGCCAAAGCAGAGCCTCTGAAGATTCACATACACAGGAGGACTGGCTGAATAGAATAATTAGTCTTCTTCTCTTAGGGAGGGAGACATATTTTGTTCTTTTAGTCATCCTTTAGGGTGCTAGTTTTCTGATACTCACAAATTACTGAATACTTTCTACTTCACTATCGTTTCATATACAACTTTCTTCTTACATTAAAAAAAATTCTTGGGGATGGAGAGATAACTCAGAGGTTAAGAGCATTGGCTGCTCTTCCAGAGGTCCTGAGGTCAATTCCCAGCCACCACATGGTAGCTCACAACCATCTATAACAAAATCGGGTGCCTTCTTCTGGTGTGCAGGCATAGATGCATGTAGAATACTGTATACTAAATAAATAAATCTTTTTTAAAAATTCTTTACCATGAAAGAAGTATTAAACCTATGAAATTCATTAGTCTTATTATGTATTTCAGTTTGAAGAGGAAACTATCAACAACCTGCTAGCAACAGCCAAGAAATGGCACCTCATTAGTCTAGGGCCCATGCTGTTCCTAGCTAGAGTTCATATTGATTCATTACCTCTTATAGTCAGAATATATAAACTAGAAACAAAGCAAGCTTGTGCAGGTGTGTGTGTGTGTGTGTGTGTGTGTAGAATGGGACTTCCCATCATATTGTTCTTTGTCTGCAAAAATATATCATCGTCATAACACCAATACTGTACCTTAAACCAGCGGTGACATCTTGGTGTTTGCAATTGACAGAAACGAGGTCTTGCATTGAAAGATATTAGGACATTAAGATAGAGCATCAGCGGGGACTTATTGATCTCCTCGTGATGCTGAGTGACCAATCCAAGAGAGACTCGGATGGCTGTATGACAGACCCTAAGGAGGAACTGGAGTCAGCTGCAGAGTGTGGGAGCAAGGATGGGACCTAGAGAATCACCAGACCATTTCCTAGAACTGCCATGCTCTGGGGCAAAATGAAAACCACGGAAACCTCCTACAGACAGAACCACCCAAAGGCTCTGATTCTTTTTGTGTGACTGTGTAAGTCACCTCACCAGATATCAAAACTTAGTCAGCTAACAGTCTGGAAAAGACAGAAATCTTGCATCCCAGCAACAGCTTAGTGACAGTTGTGGGGATAAGAACTATAGTGTTTATCCATTTTATTCTGCTTTCTTTCTTGAGGAACAGCTTCTATAGGATTGGTTATTGATGGTTACTTTACTGCTACTGAGGCAAAAGTTGGTGCACAGCAAAAGCTTGACTTGAGTGGAGTACAAATACAGATTGAAGTAAGGCCCCTGCCCATGCAAATACTGAACAAAAATGTCAGCATTTATTTGTTTGTTTATTTATTTATTTACAAATCATGGGGAACTTAGGAGTTATACATTTTTGTTGCTATAGACTTTGCATGGGGGGAATTAATCAATTATTTTAAAGAAGTGGTAGTAAGAAAGTTGTTTATTTGAAGAGAATATAAAAGGCATATAGAAGTTGATAAGGGTTACAAGGTCTGACATCCTTGGAAGAGTGGTGCTGTAGTCTGAATGCTTGTGTTTCCCTAAAATGCAGACAATGAGTTCCTGGTCTCTGCTGTTTGGGGGGCTGAACCTTGAGCTATGATTAGGTGAAGAGGGCAAGTTAGTTATGATCTTATAAGATAGCTCTCAGAGAGCCAGCTCATGCCTCCAATCTATCAAATGAGGTTAACAGCACAAACATGTCCATCCATGGACACAGAAAGGGACCCCAGCAGAACCCAGGGCCGTTGGTGGCTTGACTCTGGACCTCTCATCCTCCAGAACAATCAGAAATAAATTTCTATAGTTTGTAAGCTACCAAGTATATAGCATTTGCTATAGTAGCTGAAAAGAATTAAAGAAGATTGCAGGAATTAGTATATAAGAGACTTGAAATTTGGGGTCCCTGTGCCCAGTAACATGTTATGGAGAGAGAGTTGCTACCACGGAGCAACTGCCAATAAATAAGACCAGCTCAATAATGTGAATCTGAACTTGCAGGTCTAATAAAAAAAGATCCATTAACACTATCACAGTATGGCCATTATTAATAATTGCCACCATGTTTTGTAAATCAAAAAGTGATTATCGCAGGCTGGAGAGATGGCTCTGTGGTTAAGAGCACAGCTGCTCTTGTGTAAGACCTGGATTCAGTTCTTAGGACCCCGGCTTGGAACCATCATAACTCCAGCTCTAGGGGGACATGACGCCCTTTCTGGCCTCCACTGGGACTGCATATACACAGTGCACAACCATGCATGCATGCATGCATACACACACGTGCATGCATACAAGAGAAACACTTTCTTGCCCACTGCTTTCCAACTACACTGCCTTTGATCAGTTTGTGAGAATGCAAAGTTCCTTGTTTCTGGGTCTTTACATGTAGGCTTCCTCCTATTTGGAGATTTCTCACAGCTCTGGATCTCTTTTAAATCTGAGATTAAAGGCCAGGTCCTTCCAAGCCTTCTTGAGTAACCACTTTGGCCTACATTTCATTTCTTTCCTCTCTCTCTTCATTGCCTTCTGTTTACTGTCTTGTTTATTATTTATGTCAGTGCACACCAGCAGCCCTGGAAAATACTCTAGCATCGATTGATGCTTTTCACAAAGTTTGGAGCTAAAAATGAAAGGTTGGACCATCCAGAGAATGCCCCACCTGGGTGGTCCATCACATAATCAGCCACCAAATGCAGACACTATTGCATACGCCAGCAGGATATTGCTGAAAGGACCCTGATAAAGCTGTCTCCTGTGAGGCTTTCACAGTCCCTGACAAATACAGAAGTGGATGCTCACAGTCATCTATAGGGTAGAACACAGGGTACCCAATGTAGGAGCTAGAGAGAGTACCCAAGAGCTGTAGGGGTATGCAACCATATAGCTGGAACAACCATATGAACAAATCAGAACCCCCAGAGCTCATGTCTCTAGCTGCCTATGTATTAGAAGATGGCCTAGTTGGTCATTATTGGGAAGAAAGGCCCTTGGTCTAACAATGTTTATATGCCCCAGTACAGGGGCCAGTACAGGGGAATGCCAGGGCCAAGTAGTGGGAGTGGGTGGGTAGGGGAGCAGGGCAAGGGGAGGGTATAGGGGACTTATGGGATAGCACTTGAAATGTAAATGAAGAAAATATCTAATAAAAAATGTGGGAAAAAAAGATGAATTCAGATAAAGGAAATTTAATTGCAATCAGTTCTGTTGACCATGCAGCTACTGGTTTCGGCGTATTTTACATATACTGCATTATTACTTCGGCTTTTTTTTTTTTTTTTTTTTTTTAAGATTCAGATTCCTGAAGTCTCTTTTACAACCTCCAACTCTTCTGAGCCTGTCCTTCGCCTCCCAGGATTTTAAAGTAAACCCGGCAGGTAGAGCGTCTCGGGTCGCGGTGCGCATGCGCGGCCAGGTGTGCGCATGCGCGAGCGAGTGCACAAGCGCAGTGCTTCCGTTACGCCCGGTCTTTGGGCGATGGCAGACGCCAGCGGGGAGGTGGCTGCGGTCCCCGCCTCCGGGGCCCCCAGTAGCTTCAGTAATGGGGCAGGCGCGACCCCCGCGCAGCCCAACAATCCGCTGTCGCGTAAGCTGCACAAGATCCTGGAGACAAGGCTAGAAAATGACAAGGTAACCGGAGGGGGCGGGGCCGGACCCCAGGTCTGGGGCAGGAGCTGCTGCTGTCCTAGGCGCAGGGAAGCGCTTTTGGGGGTAGCTGTGCCCTTTACTTGAACTCCTTCCCGCACGCCCTCCCCCTAACTGTCTAGAGCAGTATTTCGCGGCTCTTGTCAGAGCTGGCTGTGTCCCCCTGCAGCTTTGAGGAGCCAGGTATAGGGGCTGTGTCTACTTGGCACAAAAGAATACAGTAAAGTGGCAGCCGTAAAGACGTGGGTAAAGATGTAGGTAAGTGAAAATAAGCTGTCAACAAAAATTTGACTCCTGTGTGTCAAAAACAGAACATTAACATGCTGAGTTATAAATAAAGCCCCGGCCTAGATAGGGTTGTGACATTCTACAAAAAGCATATTGAGTAGGACAGCTTGGGATGACAAGTCCAGTGTGAGCGCATCAAGAAGAAATTACCAAGCGCTTCTCAAAGCTGACTTTGGTCCATAAAACAAAAACGTCATGGTCGCTGATTTGAAAAGTTTGCTGCGCGGGTCTGATGAATAAAACTTTCTGAATCCTAGTGAACCACAGTACACATGAGAAGTGTCCTGCAAACCCTGCTTTAAGGACTGGTCAACATAATAGACCCGTTTCTCCAGAACTCCCAACTGCCAGGCACACAAGCCGCTCTTTGCAATTTGAGTGAATTGAGCTATAAAGTTTTGCTTGTATTTATCTGACTTTTTGCCAGTTGGCTTTCACTTCTTCAAACATCTTGACAGCTTTGTGCAGGGAAAACCACGTTCACAAACAACTGGAAGCTCCCTAAGAGTTCACAGAATCCAGAACTCATTGGCAAAAATGTGTCCGTTGTAAAAGTTTCTGTTTTAATTAATAAAGGTGTTTGAGCTAATGATTTAAAATTGACATCCTAAAATCAGTTTCTTTTACACCAACCCAGTATAAATGTACATATTTTTATCTCATGATAGTTGGTGCTATAACTTTCTACACTTGGGCAATTCACTTACAGACTCTCAGAACATATACTACATAAAGAATTGCCTTCTCAGAAATGGAGGAGGAATGGAGGGAGGGAGGGGGAGGGGCTGGGAGGAGAGTAGGGGAGGGGAAACTGGTCAGGTTGTAAAATAAAGTTAAATGAAAGAACGGAAATTACCTTCTTTTAAAAATTAACAAATAATTAAAGTTCAAAACAATTCTGCTGTGTATTACCTTTACATATATAAGTATATGTAAGTATACTGTTAATTGTGTCCTGGAAGTAAGTTTACTGCTTATTAATTAAGTTAGATATTACTTTTTGAGTTATTTAGTGGAAATAAGTCAATTGAAAATAATTTCATTGAGTTTTGGCTGGATATCAGGAAACCACTGAGAAGTCAGCCCCAATGATGTTCCTCTGTTGTCACTTGGGTAGGAAATGTTGGAAGCTCTCAAGGCCCTTTCAGCCTTTTTTGTTGAAAATAGTTTGCGGACTCGAAGAAATTTACGTGGTGATATTGAACGTCGAAGCTTAGCCATCAATGAGGAGTTTGTAAACATCTTCAAAGACGTGAAGGAGGTATGTAACTTCTTTTAGTGTTTATGGAGAGATATATGTTTGGTGTTTTGATAATTTTTTTAATTAAATTGCAATGTTATCTGATAATGTACTGGTCTACTAGAAGCCAACTTAAATTCTTTTATTTGAATTATTGTCATTTCTAAATTCTTTACCTCTATTAAAAACTTACAATCTTTATTTTGAGAAATTATGTTAAGAATTGTAATTTCTTAATAAAAATAATCCCATTTTTCCCCAATGGTTTTCCAGAGGAGCTATTACCTCATTTAATGCACTCCCTGAGATAATCACTTCTTCCTTGGAAATTAATTAGTACTCAGTCACTTTTGTTATCTCCTAAAGTGTGTAATTTCCAGGTCAAGGTGATTATTTCAACATGAATAACAATTCAGCATGCTTGACTGTGGCTTATTCAACCATAGGATGAAGATAAATGTTATTTATTATGTTGTGATTTCTTTATTGTGTAATATATCATGGCTATTAATATTATATTGTTAATGTTGCTATATACTGACATATTAATGTAGAAATCAGATGGAAGTGATAAACATGGTCTTAGCGAGGACTTGATAAAAGAGTTCTAAAGTTACTAGGTTTCGTTGATTGAAGGCTAATAATCTGAGAGGTGGAGAGGAATGCTTGGTTTTCTGAGTGACATGAGGATAAGTAAGTACATGGAAAAAATTACCTTTGGAATGCCCGAGAATAACTTGGTTTATAAGGAGAGAGGAAACATGGATGGGGAAGCGGGCAGACACGGGAAGCAGGAATGGCCCCGAGTTGATGCTTGCTGAGGTCTATCGGATGGAGTGCGTGAGGATTCACAGTGTTGAAGTCTGTAAGAAATCGTTCCCTATAGTGGCCTGTAGCCAGTAGGCTTGTTCAGGGAGCACAGTGAGGTAATTCAGTAAAAGTTAAAATGAAGACTTTATAAATAGGGCTATGTGTGTAGCTCACTTGGTAGACTACCTGCCTAAGATCACTCAAAAGTAACATCATCCTGTTGTATTGAATTGCTTCCCTATATTTTGAAAATGAAAGTAATTTTTAAAAGAAATGATGGGGCACTGAGCGTGTTAGTTTATGACTTTTAACTTTATGTAGATATCTTTGAAAAGCACTGATTCATCACAGCTGCTAATCCATGGTAATTCCAGGGTTACCTGAACTGTGTCCCTGTCAGTTTGTTTGGAGACCTCTTGACTGTCCTGCATGTGTTGTTGCACATTTACTGTTTTGTTCAAAGATCTTTTCTTTTTTAGAAATTAACAGATAGAACACACACACATATTATTTTACATATAAATATAAATTTGAAGTACATATAAATTTGGAATAATTAGGTCTATCTACTAGTATACTTATTAACTATATGGTTATTCTTAAGTTTTTAAGATAGGTAAACAGATATTCATCTGTTTAAGTTTTTTATTTTGTTTTGTTTTCATATACCTTCTAAAATAAATGGACCAGCATCTTTTTTTTTTTTTTAAGATTTTTAATGCAGCAAACAACAAAAATTGCGGGATTTGGCTTTAAAATGACATTTTTCTTTATACTCTGTACAGTAGTCAATGTTACTTTTTCCCCTTTCAGGAACTTGAAAGCATCAATGAAGATGTACAGGCCATGAGCAGCTGTTGTCAGGACATGACAAGTCGCTTGCAGGTACCTTACAGTGGCTGGATTCTAAGGTAGCCCCTGGTAAGAGTGAGGTTTCAAAAATGTATGAACACCTGACATGCAATGGCGTGTAGGGAGCTCATATCACAAATGTTGCGGTTTTCAGAAGAGCGCAAACACGTGAGAGCCCTTGTGTTTCCTTACCGAGCCCGTTCACTGGCGGCTGGCCCCTGATTGGTTGTGTTCTGCAGTTTGGGCTTTTGAGATTGTTGTTGGGTCACTCGTGCTTTCTTGGGATCTGCTTCATAGATGGCTGGCTACTCTTCAGATAACTTGCTGCTCTTCACCAAATGTCACTTGTGGTTTTTTGGTAATGGCTCAAAAAGGGGGCAGGAGAGCATTTCTTGGTAGGAAACTTGGGCAGGAGCAACCAGGTCTGTCCCAGCACCTGTTCTTCAGGTCCTTTGTTGCCTGGCTCTGAGACTTGATTCCCATCACCTGCGCTGTTGAGATTCGTACCCCTGTATACCAGCGATATAATGTACAGCCCCATTTAGTGGTTTTATAGTATCCAGTCCTGCTGACCTGGAGTTTCAGCACTCTGCGGGTACACTTGTTAGAAAGGGAGTTCAGGAGCCCGGAAACGTCTGTGCCAATTTCTTGTACCTTTTTGAGCTACTTGCTGTTTGTCTGAACTTCAAGACGTGGGGATATTAGCTTTATGAAATATAATGAAGTTGGAATATACTGATGTTGGGTGTTTTTACAATTTTAGGCAGCAAAAGAACAGACTGAAGATTTAATAGTAAAGACCACTAAGCTGCAAGCGGAAAAGTAAGTCACCTCTTCACTAATGCAGATTACGTGGGAAGCTGTAGATACTACCAAGTCAAAATGGCGCACGCCTTTAATCCCAGCACTCGGGAGACAGAGGCAGGGGGAATTCAGCCTGGTCTACAAAGTGAGTTCCAGGACAACCAGGGCTATACAGAGAAACCCTGTCTCAAAAAACCAAAAAAAAAAAAAAAAAAAAAAAAAGGAGTAATGGGAAGTAATGTAGAATGTGATTCAAGGCTCACGGAGCACACAGGCTCCTAAGCTATTGATGGACAACGTTAGCATGGAAACAGTCATTAGAAACATTATGCCTGGTTCTTGGTGTAAGAGATTCCTTTGTTTGGGAATAGAGGGTATCTGGTATTTGGAATCAGTTGTAGTGATAGGATGTATGATCAGTGAAGACTGCAGGGGCACCACTTTAATTAATGAAACCAAGGAGAGCGGTTCTTTGTGCCTGGTAATTGGTGCTCAAGATGAATCTAAAGACAGCTCCAAAAAAAGTTGTTAATAAAATGGTTAATTTCTGTTCAAGGAAATTTATGAAGTTTTGTAATTACTTTTAAACCTGTGTGATGATGGTTGGCCCTTTATCTGAAAATTAAAATCTATTAGATGACTTTTGGATAGTAGGACATATACCTGTCAGCTCTATGTAGAATTAATTAGGGGTTACATGATTGGTTCAAGTAAATACCTGGATTTTGTTTCCCTTTTAGAATCTTGTGTTACTCATTACAGAGACATTTGCTTTGTGAATTGAAAGTCTTTCAACCTAAAAATATAAGTAACACAAGGCAGACATACCTTGCCATGAGTATAATTATAATACTTTATTAATTTGAGACAGAATGTTTTCAGTGTAGAATATTGCTACTCTTATGTACTGGGTAAAGACTCTGCCACAGATATATCCCAGCCTTAAATTTGCAGTCCTCCTGTTTCCCTGCCTCTCAAGTGGCAAGTGTTATAATCATAGGCATGTGTCACCGTGCCCTGCTATATACTCATTATGCATACAGACCTAGGGTTCAGACATTGGGAGTGTTGAGTTGCTACATAGGGAGCTCAGGCAGTGCTGGCATTTAGATAGAAACTCTTCCAGTCCCTTGGTCACCGCAAACTGCCTTTTACTCTAGAATGTTCCTTTTCCTAATTGCCAGATAGCCCATCTCTTACATCCAGATTGAATAGTTTATTACATTGTTTTTATTGTCAAGCAGAAAGAGTGGTATATTAGGGATCTCTAGAGTAACAGATCTTATAAAATGAATCTCTGTCTCTATGGAAAAGAGATTTATTCGAATGCCTTACAGGCTGGGGTCCAGCTAATGAGCAGTAGCTGTCTATGATGGAAGGCCCAAGATGTCTCCGCTGGCTCTCAGTATACCTGGAGTCATGAATAAGTAGTCTCTAGTGGTAGTGAAGGAATGGGCTTGGTAGTGAAGGCTGGAGCAATTAGGCAAAGAGGGAGAAAGAACTTCCTTCTACCATGTCCTTTATATAGGCTGTCAGCAGAAGGTGTCCAGATTAAAGCTGGATCCTCCCACCTTAAAGGATCTGGTTTAAGGGTCTATCTTCCCACCCCAAAGATTTGAATTGGAAGTGAGTCTCTGCATTTCAAATTATTTAATTAAGAAAAAAAAAATCCCTCACAGGTGTAGTCAGACATTTGGGGTTTAGTTAATTCCAGATGTGGACAAGTTGGCAGCCAAGAATAGCCACCACAAATGGGGAAGGCCAAAGATGCTATTACAGGCTAAATCTTTGTCTTCCTTATCTGAAATATTCTCTGTAGATCAGACTGGCCTCAAACCCCAGAGATCTGACTGCCTTAGCCTAAATTTGAAAATTAGGTATATATTTTAATTAGAGACATAGCTTTTTTGATTTATAAATTCATTATCTCTTTGTAACATAAAATAAAACTGAACGGAACTAATTTTTTGTTTGCTGTGTGTTTTCTGTGAAAACTTTGAGGTCAGGATATGTTACTAAGTAAGAGAAATTGCTTGAAATCAAGAGTGTATTTCTGTCTTGGAAAATACCCTTGGTAAAAGACTGTAAATTAGTGCAGGTGCCATTTGTGAACACATTTCTTCTTTACCTATGAACAGTACCCCTTACTGTGTGCAGATATGCAGGGCAGAGCACTAGCAACTGCTTAGGAGTCCTGCCTGCTGCTGATGATCCCGCACCATCCGAGATGGGAACAAGGCTTTCTTGTAGCGCATCTTTCACAGTTTTGCTTTGTTCTCTAAGATACTATGTCGGCTATTTGCTTTGTAGTGGTGCAGAAGCATAATAGTCTTCATGTTTCTTCCTGTTACAGCCAAAGACTAGAAATTAGAGCACAAGTTGTGGATGCATTTTTGTCCAAATTCCAGCTGACTTCGGATGAAATGAGTCTCCTCCGGGGTACAAGAGGAGGCCCCGTTACTGAGGTATGTTCTTGTCTGCCAGGATCACTTAGAGCGTAGCAATTACAGACGCTACAAGGAAGATGCCATTTGAAAAGCTGAATTTTCTCATCTAATAAGTGATAATGTGAAAATATTTCTAAATTGAAATTACGGCACATATTTTAATTAATTTGGGGTTTTATTTCAAAGTTGTTCAGTCTGGTGTGGTGGCACACAGCTGCCATTAGGAGGCAAAGTTAGGCAGATCTCTGGTGTTTGAGGCCAGCCTGATCTACATAGGATATTTCTGACATGAAATACAGAGATTTAGCCTGTTATATCACCTTTCAGGGGAAACAATGCATATGTGTGTTTTCCTTATTCCTGTTTTCATTAGGATAAATAATAATACATTGTTTATTTTTTCTTTCATAACTTTATCCTGCTTAAGTTGGAATTTGCTTAACTTTCTCTCTCTCTCTCTCTTTCTCTCTCTCTCTCTCTCTCTCTCATGCTTTGCCACATTTTGCAGACTTAATGACAGACCTATAAAGCCTCTTAAATGCTGTTTCTTCTTTTTTTTCCTTAAAGTTATGCAGTTTGTCCAGAAAGGACTCTTTCGGTCTCTTAACCCCTAAGACTCTGGTATAGTCTTCCTGCCCAGAGTCCTGTCTGTTTGATAAGCATCTTCTAATCTCTCCTTCTGGTGAGGGAGCAGGAATGCACACGGAGTGCAGATGTAGCAGGGACATAAGGCTTGTAGTCCAGGACTGCAGTCTTCTCACTCGGCTGGCTGTGTGCTTGCTGAGGACAGGGACTAAGTCTTTACACATCCCCTATTACAGGCAACTAGCATAGTGGGCACTAGATTAATGTCAGGCTTAACATGAGAAGAAATACCTGTTATGCCTTCTATGAATGCAGATGAAATCTGTAAGACTTCATTGGACTATAATAGAATACAATTTTGTTTGACCTTTGTAGTCATCTTTTAATGCAGAGTAGTGTACTTTTTCCTGAAAACAAAGTTTTTTCTTTTTTTTTTTTAATGATATTTTTAATTTTAAAGGACTTTTTCAAGGCTTTGGGAAGAGTGAAACAGATTCATAATGACGTCAAGGTTCTTTTGCGAACCAACCAGCAGACAGCAGGGTGAGTAGACGCTTGGAGAGCCAACTGCCGTGCTGCTTGTGTTTGTAAACGTTAGAGTCACTCGGCTTCTGAAACGATGGTCTTTGAAATAGGGATGCAATCTTCATTAGCCTTTGGGAAAGTTGGAAGTGGATAGCCTCATGTGTTTGACTGAAAAAAAAACAAACAAACCCAAAACAGTGGGGGTTAGCTGATGGAATTAAGTTACAACTGAATTGTAAACAAATTACTGAAAAAAATTACATAAAATGATAAAAAGTTAATAAGGGTCAAATTGTTATGTAATTAAACCTGAATAAATTGTTAGGTACAACTGTTGGCCAAAGTTTGAATTGTAATAATTTTTAAATTTTCATTTAAGTTTGGAGATTATGGAACAGATGGCCTTGCTTCAAGAAACTGCTTATGAAAGACTTTACCGGTGGGCTCAAAGTAAGTAATTTTTTTCATGTGTATTAGTATTGAATTCTTAAAATTTCACTTGGCCTTTATTTGATTTCTTACAAGGTGTTTGTATGTGTGTGGAGAGTATGCATGTGAGTGTGTGTGCCACAGAGGCCAGCTAGGGTGTGGGGTCCCCAGGAGGTTGAGCTCAGGTAGGCTCTGAGCCTCCCAACATGGGTGCTGGAACCTAGCAGCATGTTCTCTTAGCTGCCGAGCCGGCTCTCTGTCTCTGATACTTTTTACAAAGCTGAGCAAACTTTGCATGTTCACATACCGTGTTTATGTGTTTATCAGGAACATTGCTCGGGAGGGGTTTAAATGAAGACGGTGTCTCTGCTCTAAAGGAAAACAGCAAAGTTGATGCTTCTGTCCTGAATAAATAAATGAGGGCAGCAATTGGCTGGGCAGCTCTTGCTGTTTATGTGGCTGTAATGTTACGAATGGTGAACTGTGATTAATTACCGCTGACTGAGATGCAGTAGTGAGGGTGTCACCTTGGCAGTCTCGTCAGACGCCAGGCGTGGTTCTCATGGTGCTGACATTAGTGTTGGAAAAGCCCTGTTCAGGTAGTTTCTCGCCTTCCTTGGTCTCTGTGTTGGACTGCTTGGCTGCTTGCATTTGCAAGAATGAAGTCTTGCGTTTTCCTTGCTGGCTGTCACTAGGGTTCTCACTACTTGCTTAGTCATGTGATCCATCTTCATCGTTGCCTTCTTCCATCTTCACAGCCCACAAGGCTGGCCAGTTCACTCCCGCTTTTCATTTCCCTGTTTCCTACTTCTGGCTTATTAATGGCATCCTCTTCTATGTTAGGGCTGGTGATTACCTTGAACTTACTTGGGCACTTTGAGAACATGCTCTAATATCAAGGTCTTTTACTTTCAGGCCACCTACAATGTTCCTTTTGCCATGTAAGGCAGTAATTTATAGGTTTCAGGAACTTGAGTTGTGGCATCTTCAGAGCTTATTTTGCCTAGACCCAAAAGTCCTATGGGTGTCTCCAGTGTTGATTCAGGTCCTGGTGGTCCTGTGAGATAGACTGGTGTTTGCAAAATAACATGTTAAATTGGGGAAGGCAGATACATTGAGTGGAGTGTGAGTGTGTACTAGATTGGTAGTAAGCACAGCTGACTGGTACAAGTGGCTGCTACTGTGTCCTGGATGCCTGATCGTTTGTTGGTTTAAGGTCGAGTTTCCTTGTTTCTCTACCTCTCTTACTGTTTATACAGTCTGCTCTCATGTGGACTGTTCTTTCTCTGTCTGTATCCAAGCCTTAGTCTTTAAGACAGCATGAGGTTCCATGCACCCCTGGAGTGGTCTACACCCACCGTGGCACAGTGACTGTCACTGAAAGGTGGCCACTGGGGTATTTAGCATGCATTGACATGCTGCTATTTTGTGATACAACTTTTCACATGTTTGTATTATCCTTGTGGCTGGACTATATTTCCTCAATGATGGGACGTTGCCTGAGATCTCTTTGTGCTCCCTTAACTTTTAAGCTACTGTTGGCCAGCTATGCAGCCATGGCTCCCAAGGATGGCAGAGCCATATTTAGGTGCTTCCGCATCTCAGTCAGTAAGTCCTCAGTTTTTTGAACATAGGGATTTGCAGGCATTTGGTAGGAAAAACTGAGGCATAAGGTAAAATAGTGGTTGCTGTGGAGGAAAGAACGGGCATCGTGAGCAAACTGCCAGAGTTACAGTGCTGATTGTCTTCCAGGTGAATGCAGAGCACTGACTCAAGAGTCCTGCGATGTGTCTGCCGTGTTATCCCAGGCCATGGAAGCCCTGCAGGACAGGCCTGTCTTATACAAGTAAGCCGGGCTGCTGCTTTGCCTTCTGTTACTATCTTGACTTATGGCACTCGAGCCCAACTGCTGCTCAGTGAGAGTCGCTCAGTGTGTGTTGTTGGGGCACCAGGTTATTTGAACACTGCCTGTAATAAAGGGAAAACCAGGTGTCCCTGCAGTACAATTGTCTTTTGGTTATGTGGCAGCTAAGTGGCTTAGTCAGTTTGCCATCTCATCAACTCCATTAGGAGTGTACATCACTGAAATCCCTACAGCAACACAGCCCTGGAAGAAGATGATCATGTAGAGATATTATAATATAGTTTCTCTGAGAAGAGAAGAGAAGAGAATATTTACAGTCAGGCATTTTTTTTTTAAGGTTCAGGTCTCTGATCTTATAACTGCCAGCTAAGATCATCAGACTAATGCTTTGGGTGGGGACCGTATGCATTTAACTTGTTGATTTTTAAATTCTGTATCTTACAGAGTAAAAGCTGCTGTGGGGACAGTAGGCGTTGATGCTCTGGGGACCACCAGGGGTTCATCCACAGCCACCTCTGGGGGGTCCCCTTTCATCGATGTTTCCATGATTCCATCACAGAACTTGAATGCTGGGCCAGGCCAGCTGTGTGCAGTAACAACCTCGTGCAACTTACAACTACATGTTACAAGATAGGCCCTGTTCTGAGTGCTAGGGATGGAGATCAATCAGACGCTTCCCTCAGCTCCTTTAATCTTGGAACATCATAGAAACAAGCCAGTCTTAATAGGATGAGTCCTTGATGGTCTGTATGCCATGTTCCAGGTGGCCCAAGTGTCCTGTGATAGGTGAGGAGGATATCCATCAAGGTGCACTTCTAAGGGAAATGTGTATATACAGCCCCACCTGGGTTGAAGAGATGTTTTCTTGGGGGGGGTGGAGCAGAATATTCTACTTGGAGGGAGTCATGGGTGTGAAGATGTTTGGGGAGGGGTGAACTGGCTGTGCACATACAAGCCGGTGCTGAGTGCTGAATAGCAGTTTTGCAGTCCCCTTGCAGTTGCTAGCACTGGCAGTGATTGCCACAGTCTGTGGTTCCTGGACATGTGGGCTTGATTCTAAGCGAGTGCTGTGTGAGCTGCTGTCTGTCCTTGTTCAGAGGTCAAAGTTTTCAGTGCTTCACTGCGGACTCCCAGACAGGCACTCCGTGTCTACTGGGGCCATCTGTCTGTCCTACTGCCTTTGCCCCGTCAGTTCCTAGCAGACCTTGGTTCAGGGGAAGGGCTTTTAGAGGTGGGGGATTATTTTACTGTTTCCTAATTTGGCTATCTGTCTGGCTTATTTTGCTTAAAATGACATCTTTGGTTCCATCCATTTTTGTTGCAAAGGAAAAGGTTTCATACATCTTTGTGGTTACTAATGCTCTGTGCTACATATGTACCAAATTTTTAATGTATTCATCTGTTGATGGGCACCTAGATTGATTTATGTCTTAGGTCAATGTTGGGTATCTAACCACTGAACTTTGTTTATCATCATTATTATTGTTGTTGTTGTTGTTACTACTACTATAATTGTTGTTTTTGTGAGATGGGATCCCTCACTTACTCTAGAACTCACACATTCAGCAAGACCAGCTGGCCAGTGAGCTGCAGGAATTCTCTGTTTCTCCTTCCTCGGTACTGTGACTTAGGTGTTAACTGCCATGCCCAGCTTTTTTACGTGAGAACTGGAGGCCTGCACCTAGATCCTTGTGGTTGTGTGACAGGTCCTCTTTCGATGAGCCATCTCCCCGGGCACCAGGTACTGGGCTTTCAGAGTAGACGGTTGAGGAGTCAGATATCCTGCAGGAACCCTTATCCCTCTGTGCACCTTTGTTCCTCGTTGCAGTGAAGATGGAAATGGTGCCTGTTTCCCAGGGCTGTGGAAGGCTCGTTTCACAGGTGCTTAATTAATGCTGACCATTTCACTGGATGTCAGACACTTCTAACCAGTGTGGAGGCAGGCAGGCAGGCCGAGACTGCAGCCTAAGCAGGGTCTGTAAGCCAACAAGGACAGCAGAGGAAGAGAAAAGAGCACAGACCACCAAGAGTGATAGGACCTGGAAGGTTGTAAGAAATGTCTGGAGTTGAGTAGGAAAGTAGGTTTCAGGCACCACTCATTAGGCTATGGTGAATGCTGAGAAAGGGAAAATTGCCTTTTCTTAAGGAGTCATTGCTCAGTGCCTGTGTCAGCTGTAGGATGTTTCCTGTTCCAGCCAATGCAGTGTTGGAACTTCATCTGAGTTAAGTTTCCTGTTAACAGCAGGTGGCAGTGGAGGAACTTCATCTAAGCAGTGTGTAGCCCTCTCAAGTGAATAAATACCACACACAAGAAAATGTCAGTTGAAGTCCTTGAGAAAGTTGCCTGGTTTGTGTTTCTTAGTAATTGCAACTGTATGCTAATGTGCCCTGTTAATAAACCACTATACGAATCACTACTTTTTCATTGTTAACACAACCTGGGGCCACCTGGAAAGAGAGCCCCAGAGTGGAATTATCCACATCATGCTAGCTGTGGCATTGTCCTGACTGTTAACTGCGATAGGAGGCCACCTGGATGTGGTGGCACCAAATGGACTGAGTATGAGCGGGGTAAGAGGGAAGAATGCTTGCTGAGCTAAAGCAGCGAATGAGGCAGCATAGGTGTATCTTCCCACTCAACTGTGGTGTGGTGTGTGGTATGAACTCCTTCAGGTTCCTGCCTTGGCTTCCCAGAAGTGACGGACTGTGAGCTAAAATCAAGTCCTTTCTCTCCAGATTTGCTGTAGGTCAGGGTGTTTTTATCACAGCAACAGAAACTGAACCCGAGCAGCTGTGCACACATACTACTTTTAAAGCTCAGTATAAATGGATACTTTTAAAACAGATTGCTAACCCTTTCTCCTGAAGAGTACACATTACCTCAGGAGGTAGAACTTGTACAAAACTGATGCTTTATTTGTTTTATGAATTTATGTTGCATTCTAAAAAGGAGATTCTCAGTATTCTTTTCTTTTGATTTGCTCTTGGAACAGAAGTTTAGAATATTTATGTATTTTGAACATTCAGTCTTATAAAAGCTACATTTTGAAATTTTGGCCTTTGTTGGGAAAGTCCTATTTAGTTTTCATTTGTCTCTAAGTAAGATGTTCCATGTCTAGAGATGGTTGAAGGATCTTTCTGCCTCATGCTGCTTTTTCCTAAATTATATTTATCTTGCAGGAGGATTGACCTTAATGTTAGTGAGACTTCATGTTCTTATACAGGTTAAATCCCAGTGTTCATCAGGCTTGATACACGTGTCCCTTCTGAGCACTGAGTAGTTTCAGTGTGTAATGGAAGTGAAATTTTGGCTCTAATTTGTCTTAAAATATAGAAAGCAAATGGAAGACATTGTGCAGAGAGCAAAGCTTTGTCTGACCCCTGCCCTTCCCCTCCCTCTGCCCCGATGTATCTGCAGAGATCTCAACACAGGAGAGGTCCGTGTCTGTCACTGCACTCTCGTCCCTCTCAGTTGGGAATCACGTGACTAGGAAGAGCACCCAGCAATGCTCTTACATTGTTGGAGTTTTCCTTATAGCTATAAATAATTCAGAAAGCTGCGTAGCCCAAGAAAGTAATTCTTTTAGACATCTTGAGGAAACTTTGGTAAATTTTGTTCATTAGTTATTGAATTTATTTTTAATATTTAGGCTGGTAGAATGCTGTTTAGGGATTTAAAAATTGGTGGTATGGAATTGCTGACATTATGCTATTAAAACTTTTGCTGTGTATGGAATATTAAAAAAGGCATAAAGAATGGAAGGTATATTAGGATACAAGAACAGATTCCATCCATTCCCACACACTTAACCCAGATCTCCCTGCACTCTGGTTCATAGCCTTCCTTCTCTGTCAGTTGAGTTCCTCCACCATAGAAACATTTCCCCCATCTTCATCAATGATGAAAAACTTCTAATGTAAAAGATACTTGCTGTGCATACATAGCCAGTCAATAAATGTACTGAACAACTAATATGTCTCGTTTGAGTCAAAATAAGCTTTCAAAAACCAGCAGTTTGGGATCTATTTTGGATGCTAAGTGATTGTAACAGAAGGAAAATTTTTAATATGAAACAAAGGCCTTGGTATTTGGTCTGCAGCATTCTAACGAGCTTCTGAGAACTAGGTGTGTGCTTGAAGCACCATGCTTAGCCACTGTGGAACCAGGCCAGCTGTCCCCACCGCCGCCACTGACACCACTGCCGTTGCTCTTGGTCCAAAGCATTCCTTCTTTGAAGGAGCAAAATTTGTGCCTTTTGATTGAATTTTCAACATGTTAAAATGACTCGTAACTTTTAGTTGCAAGATAGTACTTCTCGAGGAGGGTGTGCCTAATGAAGCTCTCCTGTCTTGCTCATCTTAGATACCAGTAGACTGAAGTGTCTGTTAGGGGAAAATAGGGACTTCTCACATCATGTGTTTCTTCTAGGTATACCTTAGATGAATTTGGAACGGCCCGACGAAGCACTGTTGTTCGTGGGTTTATCGATGCTCTTACAAGAGGAGGGCCAGGAGGAACACCTAGACCCATTGAAATGCACTCCCATGACCCGCTGAGGTATAGTGATTGACACTAGGAGAGGATTTGACTGTTTCCCCTGGGGCATCTTTACTAACAGGTGGTTTTCTTTAGGTATGTGGGAGACATGCTGGCATGGCTCCATCAAGCTACTGCCTCTGAGAAGGAACATCTGGAAGCCCTCTTAAAGCATGTAACTGCACAGGGTGAGTACGCTGGCCATTATTGCTAACTCCTAATAGAGAAAATGCACAAGGCTTCTGGGTTTCCCTTGCTGACTTCACAGAGATAAACACTTCACACTTAGATGCCACATGAACATCTTGCTATCCTTAGAGACCCCACCCCCCTGCCCATTTTACTTAATAGATTTCTGTGCTTTCATCTATTGCTTGGCCATTCAAGTTTAGGGTCTGCCTGTCTTCAAGTGCCCTGCTGCCTTCTGGTAAGACGTGGCAGGAGTGCCAGGCATCCATTGGCTCAGACCCTCGGCATCAGGCTCAGAGGCAAGGATGCAGTGAACAGCTGAGTGTTGCTCATGGCAGAGAAGGCATGGGAGCTGGAGTGGAAGGTGGTTGGTGATAGTGGTCCACAGTCAGGAAGCAGAGAGATGATGATGATGTTACTCCATCATGGTCATCCACAGTCAGAAGCAGAGAGATGAGCTGCTGTGCACTAGACACTGTTCCTTTTCCCACTGGAATCATTTTGGGCCCTGTCTACACCTAGAGTCTTCTGCCTCACTTAAATCACACTTGAAGTGCCCTCACATATATAACAAAATATTTGCAATTATAAAATCCAGTCAAGTCTATGAGAATAGCCATTACAAGAGGCTTATTTTAGAGCCTGGGGGGTTAGTGTGTAAGTTGAGGGTGTTTTGATTTTGATAGAAAGTAGAGAGAAATACTATTCCTGGTATTGTCTGACTGGCTGGTGTAATGTGGACATACATTACTGTGGTCACAGACTTAGCTCTTCAGTACTGAGATTTGATGGAGCATATATCTTAGATTGGTACAAAGTTTGCAATTTTTTTTTGTGAGAGACATGGTCTTACATGGTCTAACTGTGTATCCCAGACTGGCCTCAAACCATCACTCCTGTCTTATCCTTCTGAGTGCTGGGATTATGGGCATGAGCCATCGTGCCAGCTGAAGTCTGCACTTTTTTCTTCTGTTACTATCCTTATCACCCAGGTGTAAAAGGATGCATTTCCAGATGGAGCACAGTGGCACGTGCCTTCAATCCCAGCACTCAGGAAAAAGAGGCTGGTGGATTTCTGTGAGTTTGAGGCTAGCCTGATCTATACGTAGTGAGCTCTAGGCCAGCCAGAGCTGCAAAGTTGGCCATGCCCCCTCTCCAAAGGAAAAAAGAAAGAAGGGATGTGCTTCCTCCAAGGTGTCTTCAGAGAAGTTTATATGATAGACAGTGTGTAAAAGCTTGAAGATGAGTTAGAGTTAGGTGAAATTCTAAGCCTCACTCTGAAAATGAAAGTGGTCGCCTGTCTGCCTCACCTTTTAAGTGTATCATGTCTGGTAATAGTAGGAGCAGTGTCAGCCTTTCCTCGGCTTGCCGTGTCAGTTCTCAGCCTTCTGCTCTCTCCCTGAGCCACGTGCTGCACCTTGAGACCTCCTCCAGCTCTCGGGTCATACTCGGGGGCCTCACAAAAACGTTAACATCACTCACGTGAGTCGCCAGCATTTGTAGACACATGCCAGTCACCAACACCATCAGACATGGATTAGGAATTACAACTTGTAGTGTCCCAAAGACACCTAGCCTAACAAAGGGTTGCTGTTTATTTTAAATGCCATTTGTGAGATTACTCATAGGTGTTTCTGTTGAATGGTTCTTAAAGCTTGTAGAGTCAGGTATAACTTGGGAAAGCATAATTATGTTGTACTCAATTTTAGGTGTTAAAGAAAATATCCAAGAAGTCGTTGGGCATATCACAGAGGGTGTGTGTCGGCCTTTAAAGGTAAAGATTCTGTTTTCATTGTGTTCTCAGGGATCTGACCACGAAGTATCATTCTTAGGAGCTCAGTGAAATCAATGAGCGATGGTGTTAATCCAAATATGAACATATTTACCTGTCGCTATTGCTGCTAAACTACTTGCCACGCCAGGACAGGATCTAGAATCAGCAGGGCCAGACCTCATTTCAGCCCGTCCCAGTGCTGAACTCTGCAGCCCGTCCCAGTGCTGAACTCTGTGCTGCTGCAGAATGCTCACGTGGGTCTGTCTCGAGGGGCGAGTGAGGCAGACGTGGCACGTGGTTCCCAGAGTTTGCATCTGCCACAGACCTCTTCCCACTTACATCACAGTCTCTCGGGAAAGTCGGGAGAGGAACTCAAACAGGAAATTAGAGGCAGGAGTTGAGGCAGAGGCCATGGAGGGGCTGCTTACTGGCTTGCTCACTCAGGCTTGCTCAGTCTGCCTTGTTATAAATTCCAGGACTACCTGCTCATAGATGTCACGGCCCACAGAGAGCTGGGCCTTACCACATCAGTCATCAACTAAATAAACATACCATAGGCTTGTCCACAAGCCAATCTGGTGGGGAGATCTTCTCATTTGACGTTCCCTTTTCCAAAATTACCCTAGCTTCTGTGAAGACTGACTAGCACTGTTTATTTCCAGGTTTTCTGTGTTTTGTTTTTTATTTCTTTTTTTTAAGAAATGTGTGGTCTAAGTTTATTCCATTGTATGTAGGATGCTGTCTTGTCAGCATCACTTACAAAGCAGAATCATAAACAAGGCACCAAAATTTGACCTGCCCTTCCTCAAGTCCAGGGGTTACAGCCCTTCCTTCTCATAAGTGTTCCATTTCTTCTAATAAAATCCTTAATGTGCCCTGTGCCCCTGACCTCCATCAATTATACATTCTGTGAAAACAGATGTGCACAGAGAAAAGAGGCGTGGGAAATGGAGCTGCGTGGCACGTGGCTTGGACTGGGCCTTGTGTGTGCCTAGACAGATGGCAGCAGCATGGAGGGAGCTCATCAGCATCCCCTTCCTTCTCTCCTTTCCTTCCTCTCTTCATCTCTCTATTCCCCTCCTCTCTCCCTTCATCTCTCTCTCTCCCCCCACCCTTGCTCTGACACTAACAGGACACACTCCCCACCCTGTGTCCTGGCTTTGCTGCTGTTAGATTGCCTGCAGCCCATGTGCCTTTAAGCATCGGCCTGAGCCTCCCTTGCCCCTTTGTAAGGACCATGATTCACTGAGTACTTGGATGTCAGAGCTGTGCCACGAGATTCCTGTCTGTTCTCTGCCAGCCGGCCGGGGTCTTGTCCTCCACCACCAGCTCCATTCTAACCGCAGCCATGGCAGTCTTCGTCTCCTAGTTTATCTTTCCCTTGTAACAAGCGTTGTGTATTTTCTAAGACTTGGTTTGCTGAATGGCTGGTATCTTCTGTGGCCTCTGGGAGAAAGGACGTTTCCTTGTGTGCTGTCACTCTCCACTGTTCCATCTGTCACTGCTGTGACTCCAGGGTGCTTTCCCTTGAGCTCTGGGCAGCATGCAGTGGGCTTTTGTCACTCTGCCTTCCCTCTGTCCCTTTCTGCCTGTCTCTACCCCTTCACTGTTCCCATGTTCTTTCTAAAGGGAACAGGAATATGAATTTTCTTGTTGTCTCTAAATTCTGTAAGGCAGATGCAAGAGTTGGTGTTAAGCCTTCATCTGCAGGGAAGCCTGTCTACAGTTAGTGTCCTTTACCTGCTCAGGAAAGCCTGTCTACAGTCAGCATCCTTCTGGTTTAAAAATACCAAGTTTGCTGATGCATGTGCAGTGGTGCTGGTCCTCAGAGTGGCTCTGCTGTAGTTGTTGCTATCACTGTGCAAGCCGAGTGCTGCAGATACTGAGTCACTTCTAACAGTGTGTAGTAAACGCGTTAGCTTATGACTTAATATGCAGAATTTCTTTAGAAAGCATTTTGTGATTGCTACAGCAATGAAATTGTGTCTTGAGCATTTTTATGATATGTATATATATATCCCATCATTGATGAAGAAAAGGTATATTTTTAAGGAATGTTTAAGGTTTTCTTCATGTTTTTATAGGTTCGAATTGAACAAGTAATACTTGCTGAACCTGGGGCAGTGTTGTTATATAAAATTTCTAACCTCCTCAAGTTTTACCACCACACCATCAGGTAACAATAAGCAGTGAGTGTGCTTGTGTCCCCTGAGCTGTCTGTCTTATTCCTACTGTGCGTATCACTGAGTGAGACCACGCATGGTCAGTGTGCCAGCATACCTTAGGGCCATCATCTTTTCTCTTCTCCCTTCTCCATGAATGACCATGCACACGTGCGCACACACATGCACACACACACACACACACACACACACACACACACACACACACACACAATGTACATAACAAAATAGACCTACAAAGTCAGCCTTTCTGCATCAATAAGTGAGACCCATGACAGCTAGAGCCCCTGCATATCTGCAGACCAGGACATAATGAGTGAGCTGTGTCATTTGGGCACCAGTGTCCTTAGTTTGTCATTAGTGTTTAGTTTTGCAAGCATGATAGAATAGACATAGCTTAATCTTCTCTCCAGAAAAGTAACTTTATAGGATTTGAATGTAAATTAAATGATTAATATTGCTTATATTAATTAATGTTGAAAATTAATATAGTGGCAACTATTCTTTAACTAACTTTTCCCCCCAAAAACATACAAAGACCTTTTAACACTTCAAGGCCTTAGGCCTTAGCTGGGCATATTTTCAACTAGCTCATCTAAGTTAACCCACGACATAGCCCTGCCCACCCACATGGTTAGCTATACATTCCAGGCCTTTAATCATATCTGTTTCCTCCCATGTCTCCTTTCCTCCTTCTCATTCCCAGAATTCCTTTCTCCCTCTCAGGAAGTCCCACCTTACACTCCTGCCCAGGAGTGGCAATCAAATTTTAAAGCCAATCAGAGAATGCCTTAGGTAGGCGAGGAAGGACAGAGACACAATTTCACACAGTGTACCTCAACATTTGAAACAATGTATCTTAGCAAAATATATTAAAATTAAAATTCCTTTCAGAATATCAGTGAACAAAATACATAAGCATACTTTTCTCCTTGCAAAAGTGAGAAATCTCTTTGGATGGATATAAGAATCATTTTTAATAGAAATTTGAAAATTACCAAATATGCTGATGTAATTAATTATTTCAAAATAGCAAATATTCACAGTCTAAATATACTGGTCTCTAAGCGGCAGTAAAGAACTGAGTACCTATAGTTTTTAGGTAGGTTGTTGATAGGATAAGCTAGTTTTAATGAAAAGAACTAAGTATTATGCAATCTAATTATCCAGTCACTAAGAGCTATTAATTGTCTTTCTTAAAATTAAAACCAGACTTTGCTGTGTGATGAAGATGTGTGTGTTGTTGTGCCGTAGGCGACAGTGTTTGCATGTCACAGATGTCAGTTCCGATTCACAGCCTTGCTGACATACGTTATGAAATATTAGGAGCATAGTACAGGTTGACTAAACCTTACCCAGAATGCCTGAAGCCAGAAATGTGGAATAAAAGCCTTTGCCAACCCAGCATCACTCAGCTGCGTACCCAGATCCTGATTCTTCTGAGTTCTGAAGCTTCCCTAACGTGATGCACGCGTGTCCACATCCCTGACTTGTACTGTGGATGCTCAGGCTTTAGCTTGCTTCTTTCCCTTTCTAACCCCCTTACTCAAACAAAAAGAAAACTGACATTTCTATATAAACCTAGAGTGATTAAGTTTAGTTTATTGAAAACACACATATGCCTATTTAAGTCTATTTTTGTTTTAGTTGTAAAGTCATTATTGTAGCCCAGGTCATTCAGTCCGTATCTTCCCTCCCCTCCTTCCATGTCTGTGTGGTGTACATGCATGCATGCCTGGGTGTGACATGTGCCTGTCCTGTGTATGGAGGCCAGGGGAGAATGTCAGATGACTGTCTGCCTCATTCCCTTGAGAATCAGAAACTTGCCTTTAGGCTGGTCAGAGGGCACCTGTGGCCCCCAGTGCTGGGGTGGCAGGCACCTGCAGGCATATATGGCTTTTATGTGGGTGCTAGGGGTTCAAAGTCAGGCTTTCAAGCTTGAAGAGAAGCAGTCTTCCATACTGTGCATCTCTCCAGCCTCCAGATTTAGATCTCTTTAAAGACTGCTCCATGAGATGAACTTTGTTGGCTTTTCTTCCTCCTGAAATGAATGTGTTTGCTTCTAGTGGCATCGTTGGAAACAGTGCAGCTACTCTCCTGACAACAATTGAGGAAATGCACTTGCTAAGCAAAAAAATCTTCTTCAGTAGCTTGAGTCTCCATGCAAATAAACTGATGGACAAGGTAGGTCCACCTGGCCTCCCTGGGCCGCGGCCATGCGAACGGGAACTACATGTGTGGAAGTTAGTGATATTTTTTCCTTTTCAAGTTCATGTTGGGGAAGTTTAGTAAATCTCAGGTCATAGTTCATCTTCCAGGATTAGCATAACTTCACTCTAATGTGAGAAAAAAAAAATCTCAAGGTGAGTTCACTACTTTGTTTTCTAAAAATTTTAATTAAAAAAAAAAATGTTTTAAATACAGCATTTACCGAGTATGCCTGTGTTAGAGCTGACGTGACTCAGGAAGCCTGGAGCTCCTACACAGGGTTTCCAAACAGTCGCGTAGTCTCATGTCTTAACAGTGCAGCCTGTCGTCTGTATCATATACATAAACACTATGAGAGGGATAGAAAACCACCATGTAATATAAGCAAACAGCGAACCCAAGAGATCCGTATGGTCTAGTGTTCTAAGTTGAGCAGAGTTCTGTAGCAGGAATAGTTAGTTACTCCTTGTCAGCTTCAAGTTTGGGTTCTGCTGCTAGATGCTCCCTTGGAGGTAACTATTGTAGCTTCTATCACATAGTGAACTTTTTAACTATCATAAAATGCCCTTTATGTAGTGGTCCGTCTGCCGTACTGTGTCCTGCCTGGTGTCGATGTGACTGTGCTGGCTTTCACTTGAGTATTTGCAGAGCATCTCTCTCTTCTGTCCTTTTACTTTGGCTTGTTAGGAGATCGCATACAGTTTGATCATGGTTTGATAAACAATAAGTTCGTACTTAGTCTTTGCCTTTTGATGAGTATGTTTAACCTATGTACATTTGGATGGCTTCCTGACACTTGAATTTGTTCCATTGCTCTTTGTTTTCTGTATGTCTTAAGTTTTCATTCCCCTTTCTGTCTTTCTGACACAATGGTATAGTTTCTTAACAGAGACTTCAATTGCCAAATTTTGTTTCATTTACAATCTTATCTGTTAACTATTCTGATATTCTTTTAAAGTTTCATAGGCAGAATCTCATACTTGCATAAGACCTTTTAATATTAAAAAGAAACAAAATTAAAAAGTCTGTTCCCAGGAGCCCCCTGGTGGTGCTTGGGAGCAGCAGTGTTGTGTTAGGCGGGGCTTCCACTTCCTGAGGTAACACATGGCTCTGTTCAGCAGCTAATGCAGGAACTCCTCCATCCTGGCTTTCTCAAGTGACATGATAGACCATAAGTGGTAGATCCAGGATTTAAAACCAATCTTCCAAATTTTTAGTGGTTCTTCCTTCCTGAGAATCCCTTTTCCAAGTGAGTAACCTGTGGAATTGTCCAGTGCCTCTCAGTGAAGAGTGGAGCCAAGAGCCCCGACGGGACACTAAACCCCGAGAGTGGGTAATCACTCTCAGTGACACGGCTGTTGGCGTCTGTGCTGCTTGTGGATTTATTTATTCTCAGAACTTGGGCTAAAACCAAAATAAACTGGGTTATTTTTCAGTATGTAACATGTGTAATTCTACAATTGAAGGGAATGCCAGCTTTTCTCATAAGATCTTGGGCTTTAACTAGAAAGTGGTAATGGTAGCCCTGGGTAAACCTTGTCACCCTGAGGGCATCCGAAGAACCAGCTGTTGCTAACTTGTGAGTCTGGACTATATTAGACATGGTATCACGTTACATCTGCGACTTTATCATGAGCCCTCCATGTTTTACACAACTGACGAGTACACAGGCAGTGGGTAACTGCTCTTTTTGTACAGGTTGAGCTCCCTCCACCTGACCTCGGACCCAGTTCTGCCCTGAGTCAGACCCTCACTTTGCTGCGGGATGTTCTGGCGTCCCACGATTCTTCAGTCGTCCCCTTGGATGCTCGGCAGGCTGACTTTGTGCAGGTAGTTTATAAGTCCCTGAGTGCCTCCTCCCCTCCGCACACTCTGTCACACGTTGTGTGTGAATGGCCATGCACTTTGTCACACGTTGGTGTGAATGGCGATGCACTCTGGCACACGGTGTGAATGGCTGTGCACTTTGACAATCCCTTTAGTGTTGATTTTCCTTCAAGATTAAATCAGTTCTTGATTTTTAAAGGTAATTTGTCAATGCCTGTTTTTAAGCTCTCTGGCCTTGTTATTAAATCTCTCCTTCATGCACTTGTTTATAAGTTAGCTGGCTATCTTCAGTTAGTTTTGCACTTAATTCTGAAAGGCTATCCATCCAGGACCATCTCCTGATTAGGAAATAATCCATTTCCTTGTCATTTGCAGGTTTTGTCCTGTGTCCTGGATCCTCTCCTCCAGATGTGTACAGTGTCAGCCAGCAATTTAGGCACAGCTGACATGGCCACGTTCATGGTCAACTCACTGTACATGATGAAGACAACCCTGGCTCTGTTCGAATTCACAGACAAGCGCCTAGAAATGCTTCAGTTTCAGGTGAATTTGGCTAGAAAGTGGATTCTCTGGGATTTTGCTTTTTCAGCATACCAGCTTTTGACAAATGTCAATGACCTAACTCCATGAGTTCCTTAAGGTAGTCTATCCAAAGGATGTAAACACACATGCATGCATGATTGCATGCACTCTCGAGCACACTCACAATTTTGGTTTTCAGTTTTAGAGATGCCAGAATGTGAGGAACTTGATGAGATTGTAGTGCGAATGGTGTCAGGAAGCTCTCTGATGGACTTGAATGTTCAGTGCTGTGCAGATGCCGTGTTACATGTTATGCTGTATTTCTCCAGCAGTGCACTATGTACAGCAGGTGTTACAGAGGACAGAAGCAGTATCAGGCAAACGCTAAGTATTGTTTAACAGTCACTGTTCCCATAAGCCAGCTGGTGTCTCTCAAAGACTGAATGATGGCTGAGTCAGAGCCATCTGTAAGTTACCTAACACTTGGGTACTGATTCACTGACTGGTAGTGCAGTCAGTGTTCAAGGGAACAAGGCTGAAGCAAAGACCCCGAATGTCCTATTATAAAAAGCACAGACACTTTAGCAGTGAATATAGTAAGTTTGATTTGTTGCTTTGTGGTTTTCTGAGAAGTAGCTTTCATATATGTAAGTTGTCTAATTTCTAACTTTTAAAAATACTTGAGGATGATCAATAATAATAACATCTTAGTAATGTTGGAGTTTGTTGTACAAAGGCACAGTTGTGAACTAGTGTCTCCCATTCACCTATTTGTACACTCATTTCTTTTAGAATATACATTGGCAGCTCTAAATTCTGGTGTGTGACACAAATAATGGGCTTCAGGATAGCATCTGCATGAGTGTGTGTGTGCATGAGTCCATGTGTGCGTGTGTGCATGTGTGCATGTGTGCATGTGTGCATATTCACTGCCCTCTCCTCTGTCCCTCTTCAGCTGCCACCTGCTGCTTCCCCCTCAGCCCCTCATGCTTATCTGTGTCTTCTATTCCTCTCTCCATGTCCCACTTCCCTCACGACCTTGTCCTCCTGTCTCATGGTCACTTTGGCCTTCTTGACCTACAGTATAGTCTGAGGCAGGAGATGGCCTTCCTTGGAGTCTCTCTTCTTTTCAGTGCTGATCCCTGAGCCATGTAAGAGAGAACGATTAATCTCTATACTTCATAAATATGTTTTGCATATTTGTTACTGAGTCAACCCCAGATCTCTGCCACTTGTCTCAGATCCGTTTTCTTAAAATGTTCATTACTTTGCATTACCAGCAGTTACACGCTTGTCTTCAGTTCTGTACATTTTCTGCATGGCACAAAGTTTCCTGTCTGTTAGATGGAGTTTGTTAGTTTGTCCAGAGTCTGTATGCTGTCCACCATGTATGATATGTGCACTGGACTCTGCACACATACTTGTAGAGACATACAGGGGTGAAGCTAGACTGTGGTTCATGGGGTCCTCCAGCTACAGTTTGTGTTGTTGGGTTGAGGCTCCAGATCCCACCCGTCGCCTCACTCATCTCCCGCTGTCACCTAGCTTTCCCCAGCAGGGCTGCTAAGACCAGGGAAGTCTGAGCCTCCTGGAATAACAGGGTCTGTCCACCTAGAAGCCTGTAAGGATTTTTCTTTGGGTTCAGATACTTCTCCAGAATATATTAGGTATTTCTTTTTTCTGATTATTCCCATCATAAACATTTGAGAGCCATTTCAGTTCAAAGATTCAAACTTTTCACTCTGACTGTCTACCTGTCTGTCTGTCTGTCTCTCTATCTGTCATCTCTCCCTGTGTTACTCTCTTACGCTCTGGAGATCCTGTCTTTGTTTCATTTTATATCATGGTCTCCTCTCCAGTTTACTGAGTCTCTCTGTCTTGTTTCTTTGATATTTTCTCTGTCTTTTTCTTTTTCAGTTCACTGACTTGGCTGTCAGCACTGTCTTCTTTTTCACTTTCATTAAACGCTTACATTTGAACGAATTGTTTTGTTTTTTTTTTAAAGATTTATTTATTATTATATCTAAGTATACTGTAGCTGTCTTCAGATGTACCAGAAGAGGGCATCAGATCTCATTGCAGATGGTTGTGAGCCACCATGTGGTTGCTGGGATTTGAACTCAGGACCTTTTGGAAGAGCAGACGGTGCTCTTAACCACTGAGCCATCTCTCCAGCCCCACGAATTGTTTTTCTTAGGTTTTCAGTAAATCCAGGAAGGACTCTTAATTATACTTCCTTGGGCATTTACATGAAAAAGAAGGACGTGGGAGGCTTCTTGGTAGGAGGGATGCTGGTGCTGGAATTGCTTGAACTAGGCAGGTTTTGAAACAGCACAGAGATGGGAGTTGTGCTCTGTGTAGTTGGCAGATTGTAAAATTGGGGATGCTTCGCGGTGTGTAAGGGAAGGGGAGCCTGGCAAGTGGGAAGAGCAGCTTCTTTTTATTGGGGTGCTTTCCGGCAGGTGCCCCATTTCTCAGCTGCAGTGCTGATTCTCACCAAGGTTCTTCAGAGATTGGGCTGTCCAGGGAAGGGAGGGCGGCTCACAATGGAGCCTTCGAGCCCCTCTCTCTCCCTGAGTAATTGATTTCAATGGTTGTGATAACTTCTGAGTTCTGCTTTTTTTTTTTTGGTTTTTCGAGACAGGGTTTCTCTGTGTAGCCCTGGCTGTCCTGGAACTCACTTTGTAGACCAGGCTGGCCTCGAACTCAGAAATCCCCCTGCCTCTGCCTCCCAAGTGCTGGGATTAAAGGCGTGTGCCACCATGCCCAGCTGAGTTCTGCTTTTGAAACAGCTGAGAGAACATGCACCCATATTTCCTAGCTAGTGGCCAGCCCTGGAACTGTCGTTTAAGGAAACTGTTGTAACTAAGGGAAGCAGCAGCTGTCTCAGACGGAGGCTGCCAGTCGGTGCATGATGGCTGCCCGCCCGCCCGCCCACCTGCCCGCCCAGTTGCTCTGCTCTTACTGATCGTTCTCTTCTAAAGTGCTTCTTCTGCTGTGCTTTATCTTAGATTGAAGCCCATCTGGACACTCTTATCAATGAGCAAGCCTCGTACGTTTTAACTAGAGTTGGCTTGAGCTACATCTACAACACTATACAGCAACATAGACCTGATCAGGTATGTACCATTGGCCTGGCAAAGGGGCAGCCGGGGTGGCTTCTGGAGATGACTCTAGATTTTAATCGTGGCCCTGCTATGGATTAGCTGTCTTCTGTGTTCATGTCCTGCACTGAGGCAGGCAAGGCACATGACTGTCAGGGCTAGGAGAACGCCTGAGAAGGAGAATCATTCTCATTGGTGAAAAGTCATGAGAATATTTAGGAATTAGTGTCACAAGATGTGAAGACAGAGAAACTGGTGTAACAAAGTATATACAATGTTCATACTGATGGATTTTTTTTAAGTCTCTTTATTTTCAACCAAATGAATGTATAGATTGCTAGACAAGTAATATAACTTAGCAGATCAGTAAAGAAAAATGTTCTGAACTGAAATAATCTTACAGAACCCCAATACTAATAGGTCCTGGGGTGATGGAAAACCCTAACACAAAGTAGCCATCCTGCCTTGAAAATTAAGCAAAGAATTAGCAGCTTTTGTCCTGGAATTTTTCTGAAATGGATTGACAGTGCGGCACTCTTCACGGTGCTCTGCTCGCCGCCCCACCCGGCCGCAGCCCCCAAGTGCTTGTCACTTTCCTTTCCTTGCCCCGAGTACATCTCAAGGGTGGTGGTATGTCCGTGTTGACAACTTGTGTCTTTGCTCCTCAATTACGGCCCTGCTCTTACTGCAGTTAGGAGAAGCCGCTTTTCTTTGGAAACAACTATGTGATTTTTCTGAACTTGGGCAATCTTCTAATGAACCATTTTTATAACTTTCTTCTAGGGTTCTTTAGCCAATATGCCCAACCTAGATTCTGTGGCACTGAAGGCTGCAATGGTAAGTACGTAACAACATTTCAAGTGGGACTTCCTTAGACAGGGCTGGCCATGGCTTACTGTGTAGTGAGAATGTCCTAGGTGACAGCTCTGCTCTCTCGACATTCAGCTGGAGCCCAATCACACACAGCTCCTGAAGGTGTGCTCCTTTTATGAGTTCTCCTAGGATTTACTGTGTACTGGAATCTTCTATCAGGCCTCAGTCACATCACCAGCACAGTTTAGAATTTCTGTATTTTCAGAGTGTGGTTCCTATTCTGGCAGAGAAGCAGGAATGGCAACAGATGTGAAGTCAGGCTGTGAAGTACAGACTTTGTACTACTGTGGTTCCTGCTCTAAACTTGTGCTTTTTCCCGAGATGATAACTGGGATTTCTGTGTGTTATTCCTCTGCAGGAGACTCATGACACCTTCAGTGTATGTTTCTCAAGTGAACAGCTCCAGTTGGAGCACGCACACACACATTCACATGCACACTCAGACGCAGTCACATACATGAACACACACATACACAAACTCACAAAAACATACACTCATGTACATTCACACAGGTATACACATACTCAAGCACATTCACACTGATAAACATATCCACACTCTACATACACTCATGTACTTATACATACACTGATAGTCTCATGTAAGTACAAATAAATAATCATATGCATCAATATACACTAATGCACACTCAAATTCATACATTCAGTCACTGACACACCTATATATTCATGCACACTTCCAAACACACGCACCCATCTGTATACTAACACACACATGCACAGTCTCAAGCACATACACAGGAACTTATTCCTTTTAGGACGAGCACCACTTTGGGCAGCATACTTTTCTGACATAAGCTTGTTCTAGGCATATGCCACAGATGTGCATGTATGTTCTGTGCATGACTTGTAAGTCATGTAGCCCTGCACTCATAAGTGAAATTCTGCGTTTCACAGCGCACAGTTGCTATAACTCCTTAGTTCCATTCACCCAGGAAGTGAGCTTCCAGAGCCTGGAGGCTTGTCTGCTGCAGTTGCTACCTGTCCTGAGAACAATTCTGATACCAGAGATGCCCTCTGTATTTCTGTCTCAGTTTCTTTTCCTGATAGACTACTCTGACAGAATCACGTTAATGAAGAGAGGGTTTGTTTTAACTCACAGTTAAAGGTACTGCCTACTCTGATGGGGATTTAAAACAACCGACCAGATGTAGTCCATAGTCAGAAGAGAGCAGTGAGGATACATATTCGTCCCCACCCTATGAAATGTCATTGCCCTAATTCAATGTGGGTCTCCTCACAGTTAAGACTTCTAGCAGGCATGCCCATAGGCCAGCCTAATTTACATAGTCCTCACTGAGACTCCTGCCCAGGGGACTCCAGGCCCTGCCAAGCGGACAATTGACATTAACCGTCACAGCCATATTCCAGGACTGAAAGTAACTAAAAGGCTTGTGCTAACAACTCTGCAGAAGATACAGGAGGAGGCAGTGCTGCTGTTGGAGAGGATACAGGAGGACTGGCAGTGCTGCTGTTGGAGAGGATACAGGAGGAGGCAGTGCTGCTGTTGGAGAGGATACAGGAGGACTGGCAGTGCTGCTGTTGGAGAGGATACAGGAGGACTGGCAGTGCTGCTGTTGGAGAGGATACAGGAGGACTGGCAGTGCTGCTGTTGGAGAGTCTTTAGTTGAGAGCCCTAAGTGAAATGCATAGGGTACATTATGTCATGGAAAAAAAAAACCCTCCACATAGAAAAAACAATCATCATATATACTAAGGTAAAAACTGTACTAGAAACTGGAAGTTCAGAGAAAAATTCATGTTTAAAAATTCTGATGACAACGAGTAGATTTAGGATTCACTTAAAAAGACCTAACTAACTTTCTTGGAAAGATATTTATAAGGTTCAGGGATGGTGCAGTCAGTAAAGTGCTTGCCACCCAAGTCTGAGAGCCTGAGCTCAGTCCCTAGCACCCACTTAACACACCAGATGTGGTGGTGCATGCCTGTAATCTGTAATCCCAAGTGCTAGGAAGAGGAGGGAGAGCGCTCCGGGATCCGTGCGGTTCACTGGCCAGCCTCGGCCACTTGGCAAGGTCTAGGCTACTAGAGACTCTGTCTCCGCGGGGGTGGTGGTGGGGGGGGGGTGGTGTGGTGTGTGTGTGAATGGTACCTGGAGAACAGCACCCAAAGTTGCCCTCTGTCCTCTGTCCACACATACACACACACACACACATATATATATGTGTATATATATATATATATATATATATATATATATATATATATATATATATATATATATATATATATATATATATATATATACACACACACACACACACACACACACACACACACACACACACACACACATATATATATATATATATATATACACATACATACATACATACATACATACATACACAGGCCTCCACAAACGTGTTCACACAGAAACACGCACACATAAAATGAAAGTTGTATGTTAACTTATACTCTCTCTTCACTCTATTCTGCCAACCTTTTTAAACCCTGGTGCATGTGTGTTTAATATAGGCGCTTTAGGGTGTTAACGTGTTTTAAGAAATGCTCTTGTGATCACATATCCCTAGACAGCTGTGGTGGGGACCGGCTGAGGTTTTAACGCTCCCCAGGAGCAGGTGTTTGGAGCTCCGTAGCCTTCCTTACATCCCTTGTCCCTCTTCTCTCAGGCTCAGTTTGACCGCTACCTCTCGGCCCCAGACCACCTCCTGATGCCACAGCTGAACTCCCTGCTCAGTGCCACAGTGAAGTAAGTTGTCTGCTCCGAGGATAGGGGGAAATGCAAACACTTTTAAATATCAGAGGGTTTTCTTAAAATAAATTATTTTTAAGACTAAGATATTTGCCTTTGAAGAACTATAGTCTTCAGTAGTTTTCCTGCCTTAGTACCCAAAGAATTAACTTAGCCATACTTACTCCTTGTCTATATTTCCCTTCAACCTCTCTCATTAATCATTAGCATAAAAATTGCTAATGATTTTTAATTGCTCTGACTACAATTGAAGTCAAATAGACATGACACCAAATCCCTATATATTGTAAGCAAGGCAAGGCAGCGTTGATAATTTGGACCATGTCATACATATTTTGCTGTGTAGATGACTGTCTTATGGTCTACTTTGCATCTGGTTTTCTGTAGATTTAAAGCTCTTAAATATTGTACATGTCTCCTTAATTTAGAGTGGGGATACATTGTGGTAAACTCATCTGAAGTTAAAATTCAGTTAATATATAGTTCGGAACATGACACACATGGGTCCACACTAGCATGGCGACCGGGCACAGCTTGCAGCTGCCTGGTGTAAGAGAGTATAGCAGTGAGGAGACAAGGAGGTTAGAGCTTCATCAGGGAGGGGGGGCTCCAGCAGTGAGGAGGCAGGGAGGCGGGGCTCCAGCAGGGAGGAGGCAGGGAGGCGGGGCTCCAGCAGGGAGGAGGCAGGGAGGCGGGGCTCCAGCAGGGAGGAGGCAGGGAGGCGGGGCTCCAGCAGTGAGGAGGCAGGGAGGCGGGGCTCCAGTAATGAGGAGGCAGGGAGGCGGGGCTCCAGCAGGGAATCCCTTTGTGTGCACAGTGCTCCACTTGAACTTGTTTGTCCCAAGTTTTATCTTTCAACAGAGAGTTTGATTGGACATTTGGTCTTGAAGTAAACTACTAAGCAGATATACTTATACGGGACCAAGAAGTTAGAACATAGGGAGAGAAATAGAAAAATACATGGATTTAAAGATGTTTTCTTTTTCCCTTTGGATAAATTAGAAAGATTTGTTGCCAGACACATTGTTCATCTTGAGCATCATAGTAAACTGACTTAGGACTCTGCCAGTATCAGAATACATTCTGTAAGGAACTTAAGAAACAGGGAAACGTGTGTTTCTAAATGAACATGGAGGAGTGTATATATGATTTAAAAGCTATTTTAGTTTTAGGTTCAAATTTTTTTCTTATATTTATTAAAAGTAAAAGGTTTGAAGGAAGTGGGATGTGTTTGGTTTTAAGGAAGTGGGGTGTGTTTTTCTTAGAGCTAGCAACTGTATTCATTATCTGTATAAACAAATAACCTGTATAAACAAAACCAAACAAGTTCTTAATTAAGTAAAGGAAAAGAAACACGATAGAATAACTTCTGGAAACTTATCTGCAAAAAAGCAACTATAGCCTGGACAGTGCTCAGGAGACCCCGGGAAGTAGGTTAAAGCTAGGTTGATGGAGTGCCTCGCTCCTGAGCTCAGACTAAATACCGTGCTAATCTTGAACTCAGCTCACTGCCTTCCTAGCAGAGCTCACTGCTTTGAAGGATGACTGAGAGTGTCGTATATGAAGACATGAGTCCATCCAGAATTGTAGGAACGTGAACCCAAAGGAGAAAAATGATCCATTAATAGAAACAGACCCACAGCTGATGCATGTAGCATGAGCAGATATTTACAGCAAACATCAGAAACGTGTCTGTGGACTAAAGGAAAGCATCAATACACCGAGAGAATAAGGAAGGAAATTACAAAGACTGCTGCACTTACAGCCATCCCTCCTGAAGGACCAGGCAGAGCTTATTAATGCGAGAACTTTCTCCAGATGCAGCCAGAGGGAAGAGCGGTACTTATAGGAGATGACTTTGGGTTGGAGACACTACAGGTAGTGTTGTCTTTAGCAAGCTGAATGAGTGTGTGCACGAACTGTGTGGTCCTCGGGGCTCAATGGTAGAGAATTTACCGAGGGTCTAGGCAAACCCTGGCTTCAACTCCTAGCCCCAGTAAAAGCAAAATGTATTGTCTGCACAGCCCTTAATTGTTGAAGTCTTTCTCCTGGTGTGCATTTGATTGCACCCCAGGAAAGCTCACTCTCCATGGTCTCAGAGCCTGAATGTGGAGAGAAGCTATTTTTAGGAACAGTAGGTTTGTGGTAATGCTGAGGGTTGCTAGGCGACGAGAAGCCTAAGTACTGAGTAACAAGCTCCCTGATTCTAAAAGCAAGCAATTCATTTGGTAGCTCAGTGCTTTAAATAACTGTTTCAAATACAACCAGTTTACACGAGCATGTTTTAATAAGAATGATTTCTCTGTGCAGTTCCTTAGTGATCTGTACTGAGAGTTTTGAAATTTTGACATTTGTAACTGGGTAAACGATTTCTTAGTGTTCAGCATTTTGAAGGACCTAAGAAGTTGGTAGAAATGTGAAGATGATCAACCTTTAGTTCACTCACTTTTCTCGTGCCTAATTAGCTCCGTGGTTATTCCATTATCTCTGTGACTTACAGTGTGGATCATTTATAAAGTACTCTCTAACATTGAGATGTGTTGGGGAGTTTGTAAGTCTTGGAGAACAGCCTGGTTTTGGGGTTTTACTTACAAGGCCCCACAAGAGAAACTGGTACAGAGATGACCCTTTACTTTACTCTTTGGAGATTAAATGTATTTCTTCTCTCATGTATTTTTAGCTTGTTTCACCAGATGTAAGCCCATTCTAAGTCCAGGCACATCTATATGTGAGGCAGTGTTCTGTTCCTGATGGCCAAGCAGTGGGTAAAATGCAGCCCCTGGCTCGGGAGCCTGCATGTGACGACAAAGACTTTAATAAACAGTAAACACTGCCCACTAGTAGGACTGGGCACCATGGGGCTGAAGCACGACTTCATCCAGATGTGTGTGCTTAAAGTTACTGGGCTTATGTTATATTCTGGTTTTGTTTGCCTATCCATAGGGAGCAGATTATAAAGCAGTCTACAGAGCTCATCTGCAGAGCCTACGGGGAAGTGCATGCAGCCGTGCTGAATCCAGTCAACGCATACAAAGATCCAGAGAGCATCCTTCATAGGTCACCCGAGCAGGTGAAGACACTGCTCTCTTGATGGTGTCGATGGCATTTGCAGATTATTGCTGCCTGGCAACAACACCGAGGGTGGTTAGGGTTTTTAATCTATGAGTCTTTACTTTGAAGATTGAGAATTAATAGTTTTCCTAGTATGAGGTTGTAGGTCAATTTCTTTCATTCTCAGCTAACATGGAGGTAAATCAATATTGACTTGAATCTGTAGGGAGCAATGTTCTCTTGCCCATTAGCTGCCTCTGCATAGCGGCGTAAAGGTCCCCTTGATTTGGGACTATAAATAGAGGCAAAAAGTCAGCTGGAAGATTTCAGGATTAAGTACAATGACTTGTAAGTTAGTACTGTGTAACATCTAAACCACAGCTTTATTGGTAATGAGTGTCCACTTATGGAAGATCCCTCTGCTTTCCTCGTAATGAATAGCTTCTTGAACCTAGCCCATGTCTCTGATCCCAAAATAGGTGTTGATGGGGTTGATGGGGAAAGAAACATTCAGGCTGTTGTCCATTTCTGCTTACTTCATGCCTGGTGCAGGTTTGTATGTGTTTAAATAGACACTTAGCTGAAAGGTCGGAAAAGAGGGAAAGACCCTTGATCAGGCTTCCTGTGCAGACAGCTTCAGCCTGTTCCAGGATGGGCAATCGCCATACATTGTGCACTCAGTCTGTCTCCCCCCACCCCACCCCACCCCACCCCCCAAACTCTGTCTTGCACGCAGAGCAAAAGCAACTATGCTATCCACTGTGGTATCAACCTGCCAGGTTGGTCTGTTCAATGAATTTATATGGTGTGTTTATCAAAACAGTATAATACAAGGCAGGAACTTACATTGTACATAATTTATTTCTACTGTGAAAAAGAGATTGACGCACTTAGCACTTTGTTTGCTAAGAGAAATAAATATTTTTTCTTGTTATCTGGTTTTCTTAATATATATTAAACTATTTCTGGAGCAGCAGTCTTTGTATTATTTTTATACTTCTTGCAAATGTGTTTTGGAACGAATACTGATAGAAAGGAAGTACCACAGAGGAACAGATCCCGCTGGGATGTGGTGGATGTAGGCTGAGACTCTGTAACCACGGCTTAGAAAGGCCAACATCAGAACAGCACTTAGGCCTACTGAGGGCCAGGCTTTATATTTTAGACTGTATTGATTTGCATAAATATAACCTAATTAAAGATAGCTTGATTCATGAGAGTGAATACATGTCATCTGAGCAGAACTAGAGGTTCAAGGTGGCAGTACTCCCCAGTAGCCAGATCATGGAATCCCTGTGAAAATCCCATCTGCCTCTTTTTTCTTTCAGAAATGGACTGTCAATAGCCAAAACATCTCAATTTTCAAACCAAACACAGTGTAGCAGTACTCAGTGTAATATATTGCCACCTAGATGGGCCTACATAGGCTCTGTTCATCTCACTATAGGGTTACATTCTAATAAGCCCAGACTAAGAGGACAGTGCCCAGTGGAAATGCGTTCCATTGACCTAACCATGAACTGCAGAGGTTACCACACTGCATGAGTGTAGAGCATCAGTGTGATGGGCTGGTTATTATGGGATGGCTCGGCTTGCTGCTGCTGTCAACACTGACAGGTGCAGAAGCCCAGGAGGAAAGTCAAATTCAAAATGGGAGGTATGAGCTTTACTGAGTGGGTATCACTATCATAAGGCAGAGAATTATAAGTGTTACCTACTACACACCAGGACTGTGGTTGAAATGGAATTTAGAGTTCAGATGTAAACCTGTATATCTAGACACAGTTAATGTTTAAAAAGCAAATAAGTCTGCCAGGACTCTTCAGTAGATCATTTCACAAGTGGCTAGAACAACTATAAATCCACCACATCTCAAACTATATTGAAAAAATGAACCAGAGTGGATGGAAAACTGAAATATAAGAGCCAAAACTGTAAAGAAAGAACTTAGTATAAATCTTTATGGTCTCACATTTAACAAGAGCTCACTCCTCCCTCCCCCTACACATATACTTTTTATTAAGAGTTTCTTTTCAATGACACCCAATTGAAGGGGGATGGATTTCATCAAACATTTTTAAAAGTGTGTTTTAAGGGCAAGGCTTGTGAAAGTTAAGCCAGAGAAAACACAGTGTAGAAGAGGAGGTTAGCATTCAACCTTAAGCAGATGAACTATTCATCTTTGAGGGGAAGACAAAGTCAGTTTTCTTTTAACACTGTGACCTCTAGTATTTTTGCCACACTCAAGGGCAGATCCCATACCCAAGATTAGCTAGCCAGCACAGCACAACGCAGGGGATTTGAAACGGAAGATACGAAGTTGGATCGGTGAGGAGGTAGGTCGATCGACAAGGAATTGGGAGAGGGTAATAAATGGCCAACTTCATTCTATGAAGTTGTCAATGAATAAACAAAATGAAAAGCAAGCCAGACATGATGGCGCACACCTTTAGTGCCTGCACACAGGAGGCAGAAGGTTTCTTTGAGTTGGAGGCTAGCCTTTTCTACATAGCAAGTTCCAGGACAGCCAAGGCTGCACAGAGAAGCCGTGGGAGGGGAGGGGAGGGAGGAAGAAGGAAAGGAAGACAGTGGAGAAAACCCTTTGCAGACCATGCATTTGACGAAGGCCTGTGGTGCTGACACTGTGTCTTCAGTGTATAATACACAACTCCAGGAGAGTTGAGTTGTTACATGTGCAGTCAGCCTAAGCATGTCCCTAAAGAAAGAAGGAGGAGGAAGAGGAGGAGAAGAGGAAGAGAAGAAGAAGAAGAAGAAGAAGAAGAAGAAGAAGAAGAAGAAGAAGAAGAAGAAGAAGAAGAAGAAGGAGAAGAAGAAGGAGGAGGAGGAGGAGGAGAAGAAGGAGAAGAAGGAGAAGAAGGAGAAGAAGAAGAAATAATCACTACTAACAGGATCATGAAAAGAAGGTCAGGAACTGGCTAACAAGCTATTAATTAGTCTTTAGAAAAATGCAAGTTGAAGCCACAGAGAGACGCCACTTCTCAAACACCAGGCTAATGATAACATTCACAGTGTCTAGAGGGAAGTAAGTGTGGAAGTGAAGAAGCTGAAATGTCATTCATGGTCGTGAGAGTGGAAAACAACTTGATTGCTTTTTTAAAAATTAAGTAGGATTGCCATATGACTTAGCCACTCAATAAGCCAAGAAAACTAGAACACCACATCTGCACACAACTTTTATAGGAAGATATGGCAGCCTTTATAATTGCCCTAAGTAGATCGTACCCAAAAGTTCATCAAACACTGCCATTCACCCATTTACAAATGGAGTGAGCTTCTCATATGTGCTACGGTGTGGGTGAGTATTGATTGAAAGGAGCCGGCACAGAATGCTACATCTAGCTTGACTCGTGAGTATGAAATGTGCAGGAGGGGCCCGTGTGGAGATGCCCATATGCTGGCAGCTTGCAGGGGCTGAGGGGCAAGGCAGTGGGAGCTGGCCACTGATGGGTACCTCTTGGGGAAGACAGAAGTATTCTGGGATTAGTGGTGATGGCACCACAGTATTGAATATACCATCAAACCACTGTATTTTACTCTTAAAAGTTACCATTTGGTAAACTTAAATTTTTGATACATTTTATTTAAAAAAAAAGTTGCAGAAAGTGAATCTGTAACATGCCAGTTTGCACATCTCAAATTCAAATATTGACATCGTACGTGATTTTGAAAGGTAGAAACACCACCACCTGGCAACCTATTTTGAAAGCAGAAGGTAAGACTTTTTTTTTCTGAAAACTGTCAGTAGGCATGGAATTACTTGTCCAGTTTATCTATCTGGAGTTTTATCTTCTCTGTATGATGTAGGTTGAGCTCTTGAGTAGAGTGTGCAGTCAGTGCTACTGAGTCCTGGCAGTAGGCTATTTATCTCGTGTGTGAGAGCAGAGCCTGTGTGTAGAAGCCTTCCAAAGCCAGAGGTGTATGCCCGGTATCTTCCTCGCTTGCCCTCCACTTTATTTTTTCATGGAGTCTCACACAATTTGGAGCGTACCAGTACAACTTGGCCAGCTGGCCAGCAAAGCCAGGACCCTCCTGACTCCTCCAGCACTAAGACTGCAGGCACATGCCACTCAGCCTGGCTTTTACAGGGATGATGGGAGACCCAAATTCAATTCCGCACACTTGCTTCACAAACTCTTTTAGCAACTATCTCCCCAAGCCATTTTTTAAGTTAGATATGTTGTTTAGATTTTATAGCCAGACCTACACATATGGTCATTTGGGGGTCATAATTATATTTAAGGATGATTATCAGTTATGATTATGAAAAGACTGTTTTGCTTGAATTACTTTAGAAAATAGATGCTATAATATAGGTCCAAATATAAATTTGACATGTTAGCTAAGAATGTAACAGTTGCATTAATAACAAATGACATGCCAATCTATCTAATCCAGCTAACATTAACTCTAATAAATATTGAAAATGAAAACATTTTGCATTAAAAAATACATAAAACACATCATAATACTAAGCTTATATACATAAGCTGAACTGGAAGAAATTCCATATAGGGGCAAAAGTATTCATAAGAAACATTTACTTGCTTCAAGGGATATATAATTTTCTGGCAAAGAGTTTGGGATTTTTACATCTAAAAACAGTAAAGTCTGAGCCAGTCTAAACTTTTCAAAGATTTTATATTTATGCAAAGGTTATAGCTTTACCATCAGGAAAGTAATTATATACTAGTATGAATCATGTACTTATGTATTGTGAGTTTTTTTTCTGATAATCAAAACATAGCATATTAATATTTCCTAATTAAGGTAGTTTTACTGTATTCCAAACAATTTTTGATAACTCTCCCCTTACAGGTTAAACAAAACGTTGTGGTTTTCTCTCTGTGTTATGTACAGTTCTTTAGTATGGGTCTCATGGGTTTATAGTACATTGTCAGTGTTTGTGCTGCTCTGCAATGAGAAGGAATGATTTCATGCATGTTGAGTATATCCATGCGGCCACCTTTCTAACTCACCATGCTTCCTCTGGTTTGAGTTTTCTGCATATACATTTATATTATTTGCCCTTTACCTCTTATTTAGACTATAAAGCTTTCTTTTTTTTTTTTTTTTTAAGAAATACGTGTGTGTGTGTGTGTGTGTGTGTGTGTGTGTGTGTGTGTGTGTGAGTATGAATACACTGTAGCTGTCTACAGAGACATCAGAAGAGGGAATCGGATCCCATTACAGATGGCGGTGAGCCGTATGGTTGCTAGGGATTGAACTCCAGACCTCTGGAAGAGCAGCCAATGCTTTTAACAGAGGTCTGGAGTTTTAATTAATGCTTTTAATGATTTTAGCCATCTCGCTAGCCCCTAAGGCTTTATTTCTTTTTGTGTCCTGTTTGGTAAATTTCATTTCAAGGTGTGGCTCTGCTCATCTAAACTTAGGGCTATGATGCTCTGCTCAGCATCCCTTTACCTCCTCATGATGACAGTCTGTAGCTTCTGTTTTGATTTGCCACTTCAAAGAAGAAACTTACTAAATGTTTATTTTCTCTGTTGTCTTTAATTGTTCACTTTTGCTGTCTTCATTCTTTCCTTCTTTCTACTTTGCATTTTACTTGGTCTTTTTTTTTTTCTTCTTCACTTTGTCAAATGGCCCTAAAGGGATATTTTCATTTATATATATAACCATTTAACATGTTAATCTTTACTTCCACCTATGTTTTCTTATATACATAGATCTTTATATGTTATGTCTTCCTTATCCTTTTTGTTCCATTTACTTTTAAATTTTTAAAAAATATTTTTGAATTAAAATAGAATTATTTTACTTGCCCTCTCCACTTTCTCCCGATCCCTCCTTCCCAGATACCCTCCCCAAGACCCCTCCACACTCACAAGCTGGTAGCCTCTTTTTGCTTCTTATTGGTGTGTGTGTGTGTGTGTGTGTGTGTGTGTGTGTGTGTATACGTGTGCACACGCACAAACCTATAAAAACATAGCCCATTGAGTCTGTTTTTGTTGTTTGTGTGTATCTGGGCTCAAGAATGGCCACTGCATTGAATGATCAGTCAGGGGGCTCTTCCTGGGGAGAGGCTAACTCTAGTTCTCCCAGAACTCATGAGTTTCCTGTAGCTCTTTGTCTAGGATAGGGAACTCCTCCTGCCTTCACACTAGCATGTCCACTAAGATTGCCATTGTTCTGGTCTTGGTCATGCCACCATTTATAGGAGAGGCCTCCTGGTATTCTGGCTCTTACAATCTTCCCACCCCATCCTCTGAGATGTTCCCTGAGCCATAGATGTGCGAGCTGTGATGTGGGACGTATCTGTGATGCTGGAGCTGTGGCACAGATGTATCCTTGACTCTGGAGCTGTGGCACAGATGTATCCTTGACTCTGGAGCTGTGGCACAGATGTATCTGTGATGCTGGAGCTCTGATGCCAGAGCTGTGGTGCCGATGAATCCGTGACTCTGGAACTGTGCTGCAGATGTATCTGGGATGCCAGAGCTGGGGCACAGATGTATACCTTTGGGGCTGAGCTCTCTTTCTTATTGGTTGATCTCACTTTAAGCATTTTCTAATTTCCATAGTGAAGTTGTTTTCCTGTGATTTCCTGGATTGATTGCATGTATTTTACAAACATAAATATTTCTGTCGTTTTATATTTCTTTGCATAAAAAATACATCCTATATTTCAATCCTTTGAATTTTTTTATGCTTACTTGTTCTGGCATACAATAATTGTAGTAAATTATCTTCTTCAGAATGAAGACATGAAGTCTCTTGTGTAGTTACTATGTAAAGCGCTGTACATGTTCAGATAACTTCATTCATGCCGATGGCAATCATCTTTGTGATGTTTGATCTGTGAGCGATATAAGCTTTTGCAGCAATCATGAATTTTTGTTTTCAGTCTGTTCGTTGTTTGCTTTATGAATTTTCAGGCTTGTTTGTTTGTTTGTTTGTTTGTTTTGTTTTTCGAGACAGGGTTTCTCTGTATAGCTCTGGCTGTCCTGGAACTCACTCTGTAGACCAGGCTGGCCTCGAACTCAGAAATCCGCCTGCCTCTGCCTCCCGAGTACTGGGATTAAAGGCGTGCACCACCACCGCCCGGCACTTTATGTATTTTCATCTACTTCTCCATGTTTGAGTTAGACTTATTTCTCCGAAACGTGATCCACTTGGAAGTATATTGTTTGCATTTTTGCCATTAAAGTTTTCAACAAGGAAGCATAGTGAAGACAAGTCCTCCTTACAAAGAACGGGCAGTGAGGATAGTTTCCTTTGCCCCTGCTGTGTATCCGCTCTCATTGCCTCGGCCCTCAGCCATTAGATGGGTGCCAATGGAGCCAGTCTCTGTGAACTACAGGCTGCGGCGCAAGCTGCTGCGATCCACTGGTGCGTCAGGCCACACCCTCACAACACAACAAGGATCCAACCATTTTGGGTCTCTCTTCTTCTTTCTGTCCGTAATCAGGTGACTTGGAATCTGCTGGCTCTGACTGGATTTTAGCACGTGACTTTCATCTGTAAAAGATCCTGGAATCTGACACACTGGAGAGGAGCTAGTCTTCCATCTTACAGCTGGGGTACTGCCTCATATAAAAAGAAGGTGCTATCTGCCACATTGCTTTCCAGCCCCCAGGTTTTTGAGATAAAATGAGAATCCCGGTTCTAACCGGATGCACCATTTTCCCCCTCTAGGAGTTTTTGTCTTTATTTCTGTCGCCTTAACAAGTAGGGAAGCACTTTTCTCGTGCGGTGGATATCTTGCTTATTTTAAAACTATCTCTAGTCCTGAGCCCAAGCTTAGTGTAAAACTAACTTCGATTCATACCCAGTAGCCTGAGAAACTTTCATAGAACTTGGGTGGTCAGCAGAGGAATGAGCAGAACCCAAACTTCACAGCTCACTGCTGTGTGCAGATAGTTACCGAGTATGACGAAAGAGTCGCTTTCTGCTGAGCATACATACGTTCTGAGCTATCAGCCACCGAGGCTCCAATACCGAGTTACTGCTACCAGAATTTAGCAGCCAACCCTTGCTTCACTGACCAGAAGGGGGCGCCTAGGATCCTTGATAGCTGTTGGCAGACAGGCTGAGATGCAGCAGCTGCTGCCAGGCTAGACTCTGGCTGGGCTACACACCTCTGCCCTCCTTACCCATCTCCTTGTCCCCGGCCTGGTGCTTGATCTGTGAGGTCACTTTCCCAGCTGAGTCACGACACAGAGCTGACATCACACTCACCTTCCTATGCCTCCAGCAACAACACCCCCACCTCTTCTCTAGCCTGGCAGTCTGGAAGGAAAGGAGTGCCAACGTATTTTCTAACATTTCAGGACCTCCATTCAGAGGCTTCTGGGGTGTTCTGGCACTCAAGAAAAGCCAGAACAGGAACCCAGTTAGATCCTTCCAAAGGACCGCAGCATCCAGCCCACCCTGGCCTGCACCAGAAAATCTGGGGGAACAAGAGGAGTCTTTGTAACTCCCACATTCCATCAAGATGGGCCCAAATTGGGTTCTGTCAGCCCCCACAGCACCCCGTTTTCCCCTGCTCAAAGCCAGAACCATTAAATAGCTCAACAGACTTTTATTCAGAACTGAGGCTTTGTTAGCACCAAGGATTTGATCCAAGATTCTCTCTTTCTGTGGGAACTTGCATGGACACCTCTTCCCCATGCACCACAGCAAAAGCAGATGGCCGTCTTGGAGGGGGTCAGAAGTCTGGGACTTGGACAGGTTCAGAGTTCTATTTGCCAGGTTGAATTGCTTGTAATTAAAATGCTTCTCCTCCTCCTCCTCTTCCTCCTCCTCTCCTTCCTACCCCTCCTCCTTCTCCTCCTCTTCCTCTTCCTCTTTTACCCCCTCCCCCCTCCTCCTCTTTTACTTCCTCCTCCCTATCCTCCTCTTTTTTCTCCTCTTCCTACCTCCTCCTCCTCCTCCTCTGATCTCCTGAACTTATCCTAGGAATCAGCAGCATTGATTGATGCATAGAAACAGATCTAGCCCAGAAGCAAACGCTACCACTAACGTCAGAGACATCCAGTAGAGATGTCAAGAAAGCTAGTGGGTCTGTGGTGAGCAAGTAACCTCCCCCCCCCCCCCCCCCCCCCGGGCTCGATGTTTCCTGCTTTTCAAGGCCATGGACCACAGTCAGGGTGCTGTGCTTGAGATGGAGCTGGCGTATGCACCCTCTTGTTTCTCGCCTTTTTGACTGTTCTCTCTCCATCCCGTTGCATAAGCCATGCCTACAATCAACATTCTGTGTGTTTTGAATCTTGTTAGTGACACTTCATGACATCAGTTTGTTAACATTTATTTGCTTTCTAGTATGGGGGGGCAGGAATAACTCATTAGTCTCCACACTTTAGTAGGTGAGGGCTCAGAGACACAAGCTGGCTTACTCCTTCCCTACTGCCTTGTGCTGTCAGGCTGCTCTCCAGTTGGAGAACTGACAACAAGGTGAGGCCAGGCCATGTGCACATCTTGAGGCAGTATGGACGGCAGGAGTACCGTCAGGTGGTCAAAGCCTTCCAAAAGAAGCAAGCAACTGAGCTTTTCCTCTTTGAGGGAGTGTACTGGCTGGTTTTGTGTGTCAACTTGACACAGGCTGGAGTTATCACAGAGAAAGGAGCTTCAGTTGGAGAAATGCCTCCATGAGATCCAGCTGTGGGGCATTTTCTCAATTAGTAATCAAGGGGGAGGTCCCCTTGTGGGTGGGGCCATCTCTGGGCTGGTAGTCTTGGGTTCTATAAGAGAGCAGGCTGAGCAAGCCATGAGAAGCAAGCCAGTAAGGAACATCCCTCCATGGCCTCTGCATCAGCTCCTGCTTTCTGACCTGCTTGAGTTCCAGTTCTGACATCCTTTGGTAATGAACAGTAATGTGGAAGTGTAAGCTGAATAAACCCTTTCCTCCCCAACTTGCTTCTTGGTCATGATGTTTGTCCAGGAATAGAAACCCCGACTAAGACAGGGAGCTCCTCTCGTAGGAGCGATGGCACTCTTTCAGGTTGAATATGAAATGATCTGCGAAGGGGGTCATGCTGGGACTATGGGCTGTGCCCAAGCAAAGTCTGAGTCCCGTGCAAGCTTCCGGCACAGGGAGGGAGGCACCCTTTACAGAGTGCAAGCGTAGCTCTGCTGGAAGAGCCTCGCTCTGATCCTTAGACTTCCCTAGTTTCAGTTCTGAGTTCTGTCACCATCGGTGCCACAGTCCGTTTGCCACAGCTGGCTGGAGTGGCCATGTCTGGGAGAACTGTGGAAATAACAGAGATAGAGCAAGGGTCTCCTGCACAACAGCTAAGGTTCCCCCAAATGAAGATGAGATCCGGGTTTCACACACCGCCCAACCCGACTGAGAGGAGCCAGGGTCTCTTGCCACCTCGGTGCCACCTGGGTGACACTGGCTGGCATTCTCAGATCCCTCCTGCTCACAGCCATTCGCTTTACGTCTTCCTGCACTTTCACACGTGCGCCTGCCTTCTTCACACAATGAGATTCAGTAACCCGTTTTAATGAGGTAATTATATTTTAGCTCTATTATGTACAATTATGTTCGCCCTGAGTTGTTTCAGCCAGAACATGTGGGTGTTGACCTGTCAGTCGGTTTTGCTGCCCCACTGGGCCCAGTGTCTGGTCACAGGCTCGTGCTGATGCTACACCTGCTATTGCTCTGCTAGGGGTTTGGTGCCAATACAGGGCAGGGACAAATGTAATTTCCTGTCCCACCCAGAGGAACTCCTGATTGCTATGTGGGTGGCCTACATCTTCCTCGTCTGCTTTCTGGGCTAGCAAGATTACTTATCTAGGCTCCAGAGCCCCAGGTAGTCCTCTAGTTTGCAGGGGCTGGAAAAACAGGCCTGGCTAACCACCCGGGAGCATCTAGTGTTTATTTCTTAGCTCTCTGTTGTTTGCCGGGAGGGACTGGGGCTTACTGATGCAAGCCCTGAACTGTCGTAGAGTAGAGTTGCCACCATCATGAAAGCTCACCACAGTTGCTCCATAAACACCTGAAGTGTACTTTCTCAAGGTTAGTCCCTGGAACCACAGCGTCACGTCCTGGCTCAGAGTTCCGCTCAAATGTCCTGGCCCAGTCTGAAAGCTACAGTCTTTGCTCTTAAGAATCGTTCAAGTACTTGGTTCATCATCTCTCTTCAGAAAAAGCACATCTCTCTTCCACCTTCAGCCCTTTGGCCCCCACGGAGGGGGCAATGAATTTATGAACCATTCAATCTAGCACCTCGAGTCAAAGAACAGCCCAGCTGGTGAAGGCCTGTCTCCTGCCTGCTCCCAAGGCCTGCCTTTACTCTACACACCTTCCATTTTGGATTGCCAGTTGGGTGTAGGCCCTTTGTATCTTTGATGGCTTGTTCTCACGCCAACTCCACAAGGCAGACACAGGTCTTGGCAGAAACCAGGAGGGTTGGAAGGCTGGAAGGCTGGCCCGGCAGCAGCCCAGTGGGGATCAAAGCCATGTCTATGCATCTCATACTCTTTCTTTCCTCTCTATCCTCCGTCCACCTCAATGCCAGGAGAGGAAAAAAAAAGGGAATAAGCCTGTTTCTAAAGCCATCAAAGAGGTGTCTTTCAGGGTGCAAGTCACTTGCTGCTCCTGAGGAGTCTTGGACTAAGATGGAAATAGTATGTGCTTTCCAAATTAACTTCCTGGCAGTTTGGGGAGAGGACCTCAAATGATTTAAGTTTCCCTCACAGTGGGCTCATCAAACACAGGAAATTCCGGAAATTGTCTGTTCCTGAAGCTTCTGATACACAAAGGGAAATAAAATTTATTCTTTTTTTTTTTTTTTCATTTCCCCATTGAAGTTTGGTTCTGAAAACATACCATCCTTTCTGGTTTATATTTTGAATATTTGTTCCCTTGACTGTGGTGAATTCAATACTAATATGCATGATAAAATCACTTATTTTGAGGCAATGCTCATCTCTGCACATCATTATGAAATTAATGTTATTGTATTGAGATAATTTCTAGGGAAGGGGTTGAAAACTCATTATGAGTGAGATATTCTGGTAGCTTGAGGCAATGACATCAGAACATTAACCCTCAGACACGGGGGGAAGCATGTTGTTACACGACCCGAGAGGTAGGGAAATTATAATTTTTTTGGTACTATTGTTTGCATTCTTACTTTATACCTTGTAGTGTCTCGATATTAGTGACACAGACTTAAACATTTCTCACACAAGGAAACATGAAAGCTGTCAGAAGTGTGTGCAGTCACATAAATAGGTATATGGTGTGGCTGGTGTGCAGGCTCAGAGCTACTCCCCGGTGTTCAAGTCAGGGGTACAGAATTGTAGAAGCAGCTTTGGGACACTGTTTCTTTTCTTCTTTTCAAGGTTAAGTGAGGGCATGCCAGTGATAGAATTCTCATCAACCAGCTTCATGTTCCTGTCTTCAAAAAGAAATCTTAGTCATGACTTTCAAAGTTTTCCACATTATCTATTGTTTCCAAAACTGCATGTAATTTTAAGGCTTTATGAAGCCTTCCCTCTGCTGGTGGAAAGATGTTTCTATAAACTGCCAGGCCATTTGTTTCTGTTGTTTAGAACAGAATATCAGATACTCATTAAACTGTGGGAGGAGGAAGAGAGTTATATTTAGATTTGATATAATTTATATAATGCCCCAAAGATACGATCAGTGAGAGGATAATATGAAATCTCTTTTCACTTCTGTGTATTTTTATACAATGTGGCAGGTGTTCTTGTTTATAATTATCTAGTTTGGAGGAAGATTTTTAATAGTTTTTTTTTTTTATATATTGAGATAGTTTGTAAAAAGTTAAAATAGTGGCAATGCTCATATCCATACATCATTATGAAACTCATGTTTTTAATCTTAAGATAATTCCAAAGAACGGAGGTTGGAAATTCATTATTAATGAGATATTCTGATGATACAAAGCTGTGGTTAATGACATTGGAACATTGGCCCTCGGACATGGGGTGTAGGCATTTCTATGCTCTTGTGACCCAAGAGAGAAGCCTGACTTACAGAGAGACCATCTGTTATGATGGGTGGAGTCCCATGCCTGACACCTGCCACTTCACATAGACTAGCCTGTCAGAGGATGTTCTGACCCAAATGGATTAAGACATAAAAATTATTGAACAACTCAGTTCACAGAATGAGGGTGTGTTGAATGTTACTTGTTGGCATTTTCATTTCTGTCATGTTGCTTGAACTGGATTAGATAAAACAAAATACAGCAACTTATTGCCCCTACTAGGGTCTAAGCAATGACAGGAAAGGTCATGTGAAGAATGACGACACACCTGGGACTTGGTTTCTTCTTCAATAAAATGGATCTTTTCTCAGGATGCCTTTTTCTTCCTCTTCTCACATCCTGAGCTCTTGTTCATACAGTGTGCAAAGCCCTAAGCACGTACTCATCCCTTTGGTATCACAGCATTAGGATTAAGGCAATATAAAGCGTCCAGCAGGCAACTAAAGTAAGAAACACCAGTATCCTAAAATAATCTTATGAGAGATGTTTCTGGAAGATGTTTTCTAGGCAAAATTTGGATCAACAAAGAATTGGGGGAAATGGCTGTATTTTTAAAAGCCTTTTAAAAAATCAGCTGCAGGAGACCAGTAATATCAGCTGTTTTAGTGTTCCGCTTCAATTCTAGGAACTCTTAGTTGAACACAGGCAGGGAAGGGAGGAGGGAGAGAGGTCAGCACGAGGCAGGAGGAACAACGTGCAGCTCGTATGTTGTGTGTGGTCGTTATTTCAAGAGAATTTATTCTGACCAATTTTATTCGAAGAACAAATCAGCAAATACCCAGAAGCCTTCTGCCCTGTTTTCTTATTTCTAGTATAGACCCAATAAAAACAATGAAGACATGTTGTTTCCAGGCTGCCCCTGTCTTCCCAGGGTTGTTGTTGAAGATAAGCCACTCTGGTTTTGCAAAGTGCCTTGGCTCAGTAATTTTAGATACATAAAATTGATGCCATATACTTTGTCCTGGGTTGGGAGAAGATGAACAGAGTAGATGGGGAAAGAGGTAAGGGGTATTTTATGGATCTGCTGTAAGGACTTTATGAAGGAATCTGAGAAACTGAAGATGCAAACCCCAACCCAGGCAGTAGTCTGATGGCTAGCTTTACCCAGGCAGTAGTCTGATGGCCGGCTTTGCATCTGTCTGGTTTTGTCTTTAGTGACAGGTTTGAGGAAGTTTGTCACTTCCTTAGCAAGGCCTCCCTGGCTGCTGGGAAGGTTTGCCGGATTTCCCTTGCCTTGTTTAATGAATGTTCTTGTTAGTCTCATTTGATTCAGGTCCCTTGATTTCCTACCACTGTTTTAGAGTCTACATTGATTTCTATACATCTCTCTTTCTATTTCTTATCCTTCAACTTTTCCTCTAGTCGTTGCCCTGAATGGGTGGCCATTAATCATTGATTTGGCTTCAGACTAACAACAACAGCCAAAACTGCTTGTGAAGGGGCAGGTGGAGAACTTTGAACACATGATCTTTTAAAAAATTTTTTCTTTTTTTAAAAAATATAATATATTTATTATTTCTTTGAGAGTTTCATTATGCACACATATTCATATTCACTTTTACTCCTCCCCTAGCTCCTCTCAGATCCATTCTCATGCCCACAGTACTTCCCAGTGTCATGCCCCCTGCATTCTGTACTGCTCGGATAGAGTGTGGGCACATGACCATCCGCTGAAACAACCTACCAGGGTCCACACCTTTAAAGAAAATGTAGCCTTCTTCCCTCAGAAGCCACCAGCTAACCACAGCTCCTCGTCTAAAAGTTGATGTTCATGAACTTCTCCCCATCCATGGAATGCTGACTGGATTATGCAAGTATTAATGCAGCCAGTGCCAGTTGCTGTGAGTTCACTAGTGTAGCAGTGTAGCCAGACTTTTGCTGATTTATGCATTCATTTTCCTACCACCCTTCCAACCCCTCAACACTAGGCCAGAGAGAAAGAAGGTTGGAGGGGGAAGGTTGCATTGATATCATTAGACTACTTCCTGTTGATTAGGGGTGCTGGGTTCCTTGGGGCAAGTTTGATCTTCATTGTCAGGATATTGCCAACCAGTAACCAGTAACCAGTAATCATCGCCACCACCACCACTACCACCACCACCACCACCATCATCATCATCATCATTATCATCATCATAGCAGCAGCAGGAAGAGGGGCAGTGCCACACCCCTCGGACCTCTAGCATTTTTATACCCTCTCAAGACTCCTCAGCATTCTAAACGTCATACACTTGCAGAAACTATCTGCAGCTGGCAAGATCACAGCCCTGCCAGAGCACGAGGTAGATCAGAGTCTACCGCTGTGACAATCCAAAGCAGCCCCATGTCCCACACAAACATACTAAAGCAAAAACACATTCCTATCGCATTTCCGTGTTTTTAAAGAAACAAAACAAAACAAAAAATTCACTACACAGCAATCCTGTCATGTCTAGAAGACACCATTTCATTCCAGTTCTCCTCGGCCTCTGGCTCTTATAAGGGTTCTATCCCTCTTCCACAGTGGTCCTGAGCCTTGAAGGGAAGAGATGTCTACAGCTGTCCCATTTGAAGCTGAGTACCTTTTCTCTCTATACTCTGACCAGTTATAAGTTTCTATATTAACTGCCATCTATGGCACAAAGAAACTTCTCTGATGAGAACTGAGTTTATTGCCTGCAGGGTAACGAAGCGTTCAATCAAGACAGCCAGAACATGGAAAGAGCATGTGCTGTCTGCAGAATAATACTAGGAGGTGGCGTGGGGACATCCACTCTAGCAGTGATGAGGTCCAAGAGCAGAGTCAGGTTGGGTACAGTGAGTGATACATCAGGTTAGATGACCACTTAGCTGAATCCTTAAAGAGTAAGATTGACTAAGTTAGAAGGGGGTGTAAAGCTGGAATGAACTGTGGGAACAGGACTAAGAATGGGATGGGGTAGGGTTGAGAGGCAATGAAGCCACATGATGAATACTGGAAAGAACCAGCATAGGGGTACAGATCTGAGTTTATTGTCCAGCGCATACACTTATATAAAGTGTTTGAGCCATTCCCAAGTCCCTAAATCCTCAGCCAATCATATCTCACCATACCATCACCACACTCCAATGAAAGCCCTGCTCGATGAGGTAACTCAGAAGGAGTGGGGGGTATGGTCACCTATGAGGACTTCCATGTGAAGACTCAGTTCCTTTTTTGCTGTCCCACCTGCGTGTGGTGTGCTGGAAGCCATCTTAGATCTAATGCCGCGTGCAGCAGGCAGATTAGGACTCTGAGGAGTCACGGGAGCCCGTGGTGCCTTGCTCTCCAGCCCACTTTCTGACTTCCACATCCCCCACAATGAATGTTTGTCAGGCGTTATTAGAGTGGAAACCATGGAAGTTACTGGAAGATAAGGGAGGCCAGGGTCAGGGATGAAAAAACGTATCACTTAGGGGACACTGACTCTGCCTAAGGCATAGGCAGGGAGCCACATGGCTGCGATGGAGAGGTGGCAGAAAAGAGTTGATGTCTATCCAGAAGATGACGCATGTTGATATGTCAGCATCAGCTCAACACGTTGTCACTATCCTTTGCACACCATGAAGGCCATTTGTCCCTGTTTAAATATGGAATTTCCCACAGGCTTAATTAGGTGTTAAAGCCTTAGTCTCCAGTTGGTGGCACTGTTCGGGGAGGTGCCAGTCCTAGCTTAGAATGTGTCTTTGGCCTGAGCCTGGCTCTCTGTTCCCTGGCTACCACTCAATAGGCAGCTTCCCCTCATGACACATTTCAGCCATGATGTTCTACTCTACCACCCAGAAACAACACAACTACCCAATCACGGCCTATGGCCCCTGACCCATGAACTACATAAGCCCCTCCCTTTACTCAGGTATTTGCCCCTGTGATGAAAATATCAACATACTACCATTCTCCCTTGGATCGAAGTAGTTAGGAAGTATTTCACTATGGACTTTATGAACCCCTGAATAGAATATATATTAGGTATCTTGGCACTAAAAAGTAGGTAATAGGGACCCTGCCACCCACCTATGGTGGCTTTGGGTGACCTAGCCAGAGTAATACTGGAGACCTTGCCCTGGTGGGCAGATAGGAGAGAGCCAGCAGGATGAACAGCTCAGCTACCATGCAGGCCCAGAATCAGTACTCTGAATTGGGCTACCCCCCACCCCAAATCTATCTGCAAATGGTTGGGACTCATGAAAGGGTCAATCCTGCTATTCCAAAACCTGCAAGATCTCCATGACACAGGGCAACAAGGAGGATCCAATATTGATGATGTCACAGAAGTCAAAGATCTCAAACCAGACCAATGACTCATTGCAACAAACATTTGCATGTGAAGATGTGTGGACAGAGGAGTCTACTGTGGGACATACTATGACACACTACAGCTTCCATGATGAGGTGTTTTCTACGATTTGTTTTGTTTGTTTGTTTGTGTGTGTGTGTGTGTGTGTGTGTGTGTGTTTTATTTTGGGGGGGAGGTGAGGTTGAAAGGGTAAAGGACAGATATGAGAGGATAGGGAGATGAACGGGACTGGGTGCAAGATGTGAAACGCACAAAGAATCAATAAAAAAATAAAACAAACAAACAAAGACCTGCAAAAACAAACAAAACAAAAACACCAACCTGTGCACTGATGACTTGGCTGTAGTAATTCAAAGCTGCATGCATCCCTGAGAGGGAGAAAGCTGAGAGTGAACCAATTAAAACAGGGGAAATAAATGTTTTGAACTCCAGCCTAGGAAGTGGTCAACATCACTCAGACATCATTGTATTCTTTAGAATTTGGTCTCTACAACTAGCTCAAACCAAGGCAGTAGAATAATTATACTTCAAGTCCAGAAAGAGTTCCAAAGCACTTGCACACATGTGAACCACCACGCCATTTGACTGCTGCGATTCATTTCAAATCCCTGTGCTATAGCTTCTCCACTGGTAAGACAGAAACAGCATTAACATCTGCCTTATAAAGTAAGAATAAAAAGAATTACTGAAAGGAATTGAACAAGATACAGGACATATAGCTAAGTGATTAATCAATATCAGTTTTGCTGGTTATTAATTCTTCTCTAGACCCTTTGACCTCCGACGGAGGTACAGGAAGTTTCCTGACTCTGCAGAACAATATTAGTTGTCATCTTTGACAGGAGGCATAGACTGATCGTTCCCATTATATAAGCAAGCTAACCTCCATGTGATCCTTCTGGACTGCCGTGAACCAGAGCATTGTTACTGCCTGGCCTGGGGATTCAGGCCAGAGAGTGCACATTCTTCTTTGTAAATCTTGTTATTTTTGCCCTCTGGAGGAAGCAGACTGGCGAAGTGCCTCTAGGCTGTGACTTCTCAGATTCAACAACGTGGAGGTGAGAAGACACATTGGAGCCCAGGGGTCCTGAGGAAATGAGAGGGATAAATCTCACCTGATGCCTCTGAGAGACAGAGAGACAGCGGGGTGGGGTGGGGGGGGCTTGAATAGACGCTTTCAGACTCCTCCTGTGGCTCCATCAAAGCAGAGCCTCACTGGGAGTCTGACCTGAGCTCACCTCATAAATGGGTCTCTGATGTCATAAAAAGGAACCCCCATCTTGATTTCATCCCTAATAACTGACCAATTGTGAATGAATACTCTAATAACGTTCTAGAATTTAGTAAATAAATAGTCTATACAGATCTCATCCTACATTAAATCAAATTAACAACCATTTATTCAGCAGGGCCCATGAAAAGTCTCAGTATTTCCTGATTTGGATAAACTTTCAGGCAGCTGATGCATAAGTTTATAACTGTGTCAGGTCTCTGAGATATTGATTAATCTCCTGTAGTATAAGTTGCACAGGATATACCAAGAATATCTCGGGAAGTTGAATGATGAGACCTTCTGACTTTGAACTTAGGAGTGATCAAGCTCGCATCAGAAATCCAAACCAGAACTTGTTTCAGGAAGTGTTCCTCCAAATGCAAGATATTCGAGGGTTTCAGACATCCCACTCCAGGTATCTAATCAAAATAAATGTAAAAGACCTTTGCTTTGGGATAGATAACGTAAGGAAATCCAGGACCAAAAGGGAGTGTAAATGTCACCTGCTTGCACGTGTGCCCTGAAACGGACTCTTCCTAAAGGAAATATACCTTTTGTCTGAAATGACAGTAACATAGCACATGAAAATTACTATGACTGGTCAGACATCTGTATTAACACAGAAGACAAGAGGAGATATTGTTTCTTATGACATCATCCTTTCAGCCTACTTTGAGATAAATGTTTGGATTTTTCATGTGCACATTGTTATTTAGGGAAATCTGAGGACTTATGGTGCACATATATATTTTTTTTTCAGGCAAAGTTTACCTTTTCTTAATGGCAAAGCATCCAACTTCCCCTGGTTTGCTGGTCCCAAAGAATGTCATCCAAGGTAGCAGGCGGGGAAACAGAGAGAAGAGCTTGTACATTCACATGCAGCACAAAAGTCTAGCAGGAAAAGCAGGGTAGGCGACTGTCTGCACCGCGCACAGCGCACAGAGATGATGCTGAACCACATTTCTTTCTTTCCTTCTTCTTGGATACCGAGTCTTAAAGGAGTGGAGCACAGGAGGTGAACTGCTGCTACCTAAGTACGGAGTCCACACTCAAGGCAGCCGCGAGTGCCATTGAGTTAAATCAGTCCTGGAATTCCGGTTCCTCCGAGGACCCCACGTGGCCTCCAATTCTCTTCCCCAGCGCCCCCACCCCAGCACCCCCACCCCGGTGCGCCCACCCCAGCGCCCACTTAAAAATGCTGACTATTCATTGTGAGGCTCTCAACCAAGGAAAATAGAGGTGAAGGGGCGGGTGGGGGGTACAGGGACCCAGGCCCTCCCACAGAATACATAGGTACTTAAGAGCGGGCTGACTGGAGGACTTTTTTATTTTTTAAATCACATTAGGTCTGAGACTTCATCTCTATTCACTGGACTGTGCAAAATTAGTTGACAAGTTAGAGACTTTTTTTTAAACTGTTTTTCTGGCTGTAGGACTATAAACCAGGGTAGTTAACGAAGTGGGCTTTTTTGGGAGTATGAGAACCCGGCTGGCTAGAGGGGACATTTTGGTGCCTGTAATGCAGTCTGCGAAGCTGAATAACCTTATTTTGATTGCCGCTTCACACAATGTGAGCTTTCAACAAGCCAGAGCGAAGAGTTGGGGGCCATTTTGTCTTTTATTCATTCTCTAAGCCCCTCCTCTCCCCTCCCCGACTCCTCGGTTTCCTCCATCTGGTTTTGAATAGCTAGCATGTGCCCACAATATGTACGCACTAGAGTTATTATGTCCCTGTTACCAAAAGCACCTGGCAGCCTCCCCACTGTCCCATGGAGATGGGCTTAACTCTGACTGAAAAGCATCCACTTGTATCTTTTTTTTTTTTTCCTGATAACTTTAACAAGAACAGTCTGGTATTAGAGATGTCTAACAAGTGATTTTAATAAGACGTTTTCAAGTGGAAAGAAAACAGAGCCTCTAGCGATTTGCTGGGTTTCAAGTTGGTCTCTTCCTCCTCCTCCCCGTTTGTCCTTTCCCTGGGCTTATAGCATCAGCAGGTGAAGTTGTCCTGCTCTGTAGACTAGTGCAGGTGGGATCTTTAATTGATTCTAAAGTGAGGCCTGGAAATTGTGTGGTCTGGTAACCACCTATGTCAGCTAAAGGGGGGTGGAGGGAATCAGCCATTCAATACAGAAATGTGTAACAACAGGCAGGTGCTTTGTGTGACTTGAAACTATCCTTCTCAAGATGCAGTTAGAGAACTCTGTCAATTTCTCCTTCGAGATAGAAAAGGGCCCAATTATAGTATTTTGTCTGAAAGAAAACAAAACCTAATAAAGTCACTGAAGCAGCAGTCACGGGCTCCTGAGGGATAGAAGCTCCAGGTAACCTAAAATGGATGCAGAACTTTATTGGCTAGGAGTTACCATCTGGACCACATACAAAGGACTCCAGCTGATGACATGATGCAGGTGAGGAATGTTGGTTCCCACCCGGAGGATGCTGGGAACCTGTGGGTACCTCATTCTCATGGTCAGACCAGACTCCTCCCTAAATACTGTGAGCCATGACTCCATAAGAAATTCTTCAGAAACGTATCTAGGGAAGACAACATCAGTCCTGTTTAGTTTCCGTGTGGATGAGCCTTACAAAACAATATCGTGTAAACGAAGACGAAGCTAGACCCAGACTGGAACAAGAGTCCAAGCTGAGAGTGACAGAAGCCATACAATTAAACCACAGAGTAAGGAGTCATAGATGGTCAATGGCTGACATTTTACTCCCACGGAAGCTGAAGCTGGTGATATCCTTCAGGGCAGCTCCTGGGTCATGGTGCTATGGGGACAAAAACATGTGTTTCTGATCTACCACTCACCGCCCTTCCTCCTGAGATATGACTGATGGTTTGGTAAAGAACTAAGAGTTTGGGTCCTTGTTAAAAGGAAGCGTGGATCTTGAGAGAGCGTCCCAGGTGACGTCTTAGTCTGACTGTGAGTGACAGTTACACAGCTGTGGCCACTGTGGTCATTCATCAGGCTGTGCATTGACGGCTGGACACTTCTATATGTACAATATAGTTCAATCATAAAGTTAAAAATAAGGAGTTGGTAAAGAGGTTCAGCAGCTAAGAGTATGAATTACTTTTGCTGAGGGCTGGGGTTCCGTTCCCAGCTCTCACAAAGATGTTAACAGCCATCTACAACTCAGTTCCAGAGGATCCAGCGCCCTCTTCTGGGCTCCTCAGGCACCACACACATTTGGGCACAGACATACACGCAGGAAAACACACATACACATAAAATAAATTTTTAAAAAATAAATCTATGTTTAAGTTATAAAAGAAGCACAGTGATTGACGCCAGTTATATATTTCTTTTAACTGACCCTCTTTTGATCAATAATTTATTATAGGAAACTGAATAAGTAAACCATAAGAATTACTTGTTTTTAATGACAGTCTTTGGAGCTTTATGTATTTTCAACCAAGAAATAATTCTTTTCATTCCTGCAGGTGGAGACAAAGCTGTATCATTCAATCCCAGGCCCTTTGTTAAGAAATGCCTACTTCTCGAATGGAAGTAAATATTGTCTTTGACAAAATCCTGGTTACCACAAGGTCAGTTTAATGACATTACTTAGAAATGCAATAAGTGAAAGCAGTATTTTAAAGTTCTTTCACTTTCTTCTTTGCTCTCTGTTAAACTCTTTGGGTGTCAACCTGTGACTACTGTTTTTAAAAGATGCTAAAGTTGGCAGTTTTCATGTGTGTGACTCTGAACAGGACAAAACCTAGACTATGTGCCTGTTCAGGCTAAGCGAACACAGCCAGACATTCCTTCTTGTAAAACAGTCTCCAACCGAGACAGGGGACGCTGTACCAGCCAAGAGCCTAGAATCTGTTGCATTTTAATCTCATGACACCTGAATATCACTTGTCTGTTGGTCCACTTCATTTGTAAGCTGGGAGTGGCTATATACAGCTGTAAAACAGGTTTGACAGAGGAACCCAACTTCTGGGTTTTCCATTAGTCTGGGTGAAGCCATTTTGAAAAAAACCTGTGCTTACAAACTTTGGGCTTAATAAAGTGTGGGCAGCGAAGCAAGCATGAGGTAGTGAGGCTGGACCTAGGGTCAGCTCAATCTAGACACGCTGCGGCTCATTCCAGGTAGGGGAGCTAACATCAAGAAAGTGGAAGAGACGTCAGTGCTGGCTCCGCCATCGCGATCAGCTGAGTCCATCTGCTCACGTGACTCGTGAGAGTCCTATAAGCAGGTCCCCGGCCGAATCTGCCCTCACTGAGCCTCATGTGCGGACATAGTTCGTGAGTAACTGCAGAACGGGGTATTGAGTCACCTAAGCAGATGCACTCGGCCGACGGCGATGGTGGTAACAGCTCCGCCAGCTCTGAAGTCTCTTAAACTTTCTTACCTCCTGACTGCTGTACTCAGCTCCCCCCTCTTCTTTCCCGTCCCCCTCTCCCCACATGGTTCAAGGTCATGACCACTCTGGACTCTCTCCCAGTTATGTCTGAGCATGCTCTCCCACATATCTATAATAAACCTTCTCCTCCACCATATACCCAGGAGCAGTCGTGTCCTTCTCATGTCCTTTCCTTTCCTTTCCTTTTTATTTCTTGTTTTCAGTCACCCATCATAGTCCATCACAGGACTGAAAGCAATAGATGATCAGCCATTGACGGGAACCTCTGACGTCATGAGCCAAATTAGAATTAGACAACTTTAAAGTTGACCCATTCCGTTATTGCCCAGTGATGGCATTATGGCAAACAGACAGCTCATACCCGGTTATTGCTGTGACTACAGCTGACAATATGAGCTGGGGGCCTGTGGGGACTTCTGAACACCCAGGCAAGAGCAAGCCTAAGATACTTTTAAGCCACTAAGTCACGAACATTCCTGTGGGAGCCCAGAAAACTGCGATACTGAACTGCTCTGAGCTCCCTCAGCTCCAGGTCCATGTCGCTCACTTGGAGTCCTCTGCTACCGCTGCCATGGGAGTGCAGGTGGGCGCCATCTGCCCCAGCAATGGGATCACCTGTGTGAAGCTCACAGACCTGCCTGGTGCACAGCACAGGGAAACATGAAGATGGAAAGAGATATGATTCCTTCTGCAGTAGAAACAGGCCGTTTTGGTTTATGTTACGCAAGTAGGAGGCCATCTGAGGATGGAGGGGTGTCTCCAGATGAATATGGCTCAGAGATCTAAGCTGGCGATCTCTCTAGAATATATCTATGGAGCTACTGGGCACTCAGGCATGGATGAAACCCTCTGTCTTCTTAAACAGGTTCCTTCAGTGCTTTATCTATAATACAGGCAGCTGTTGCCTGACCAGCAGAGTCCTCTGAAAGCTTCTTTGTGATCTGTGTTTCCCAACCCCCCATCCTATGGGGTTTCTTTTGGACTTTGTAATCTTGTAACTATTTAAGCTCTGTCTCCTGAACTTTAGGCATGTTAGGTTTAAGTTTGAAGATAATGTTTGTGATGATCCAGAAGGAAAAAGAAATGACTGCTCCTGATTTCAATGCAGAACTTCTAACCCTAGAATGACCAATGTGATCTCCTTCAGCTCCACTGTGGGAAGATCTGGTGCCTCTATGCTCATACACAGGAATCCCTTTGGAGCCTTTCCTGCTGTCCCACTGTGTTCCTTGTAGAGCTATCCACCCTACTAAATACATCCTTCAGTTGTGCCTAGTTTGGCACACCTTGGTGTCCTCTTTCACAGACATGGGATCTAAATGGCATGACAGAAACCTCAAGGTACTCATTTTGTCTTGGAGTGAAAATTCAGTTTCAGTCAGTCGGATCAGGGTTTCCGAGTGAGTATTCTTTGAGTGTTCATGCACACACGAAGGGGACTTTAGAATGTTGGAGTCAGTGTTAGTTGTAAGAGTGTTTATTTTTAGGTGAATTTTTTTTTTTTTATTCTGCAGTAAGCTATCCTTGCAGGGTGCTGCAGAGCCGTACCAGGTTCTGCAGTGTTGCCGGCTGTGTTTATTGTTCTTCAGTAGGAGCTATGCATTTCTGTTTAATCAAAAGCCCTACAAAAACTGAACTGGGGAAAGGCAGAGAGAGCCTTCGTCAGGCAGCCCCTCCCCCCATCTGGACCCCCACCCCACCCCCAACCCCTGTCTTCTAAAAGAGGTCCTTCCTTGTAGTGTCAGACAGTACAGGCATCATGTCCCTAGGCCAACTGGGGTCCTCTGAAACCTTTGTGACCTGGCTTAGTTTTTCCCCATACTATGGGTTTTGTTTTGTTTGTTTGTTTGTTTGTTTGTTTTGTTTCTGGTGGATTTCCAGGACTTTGTAATCTTGTACCTACCCAAACTCTGTTTCCTGAGTTTTAGGCACCTTGGGTTTAAGTTTGGAGGCACAATTTGTTATGACCTGGTAAAAGCCTAGCCATCAAGACAAACCCTAGCATGTTCTCTGAGAGGTGATGATGACAGCCACTGCGTCAGCATCTCCATCCTTGACAGCTGCTGACCTTGGTGTCCTGGCTTCCCTCCTTTAGCTCCTTCTTGCCCTTTGCTGCTTTTGTTTCCCGACCCCTGAACCACGTATAAGTTTTGAGTTTTATCATCGCAAATAAGAATGTTTTAGGCTGGCTTCTCTAAAATAAATGGAGAATTCTGAAAGAAGTGTGAACATAGCGGCTATGCTCAATCTGAAGTCGGAGGAGGGCTTCTTGGAGATTGCACTAGAGTCCCTCCTTCATACACACTGGCAGAGAACTTGACTATATTCTGTCCATGCCGCATAAAGCTGAATGTCATGGTAGAAAAAAAATAAAGATAGTAGGAAATCCAAGCTACACATGCACATTGCTTTTAGTCAAATAGGTAGGAAAAGTGAAGAGGAAGCAGCCAAGGGGAAGATCTGGAAACGGTGCAGTTTACCCCCCAAAAGAAAGTCATGTGACATTCCAGGCTAGTGTCACAAAAAAATTAATAATAATAAGTTTAGAACAATACAAAAGAGGACTTGTGGGCATCTCAAAATTCCTCAAGAACACACCCATGACAGGCTCTCAGAGGTCTAAAAAATATTAAACTCATTTAAAATATTTTAGTTTGACCGTCTTGGGTTGCCTTGCCCACACAAAGAAACCTTCAGAATCGTTTCCTTACGACTCACTTCCCTCTGGTTAGCAGTTGAGGACTGCAGAACTTCATCTAGACATGGTCCAGGGGCTCTGGTGCAACTCTAACCACTGGCTGTCCTTCATAAAGTCCATGTGATGCTCACCTTAAAAGCACAGGTATGGGGCTCACAGAGGCTTGCCCTGCCAGTGTGCCACAGGGCAACATCTGCAAGCAGCTCTCACGGGGAGATGCACTGCTAGCCTGTGAGAGTGAAGCCAAGGCTCACGGCAGACCTCGGGCACTTAGAGACACCAGGATCATGGAACGATGCCAAAGGAAGCTGTAGGGCCAACCCAAGGGGTATGCACATGCAGACTGTAGCCAGCAAGCCCACAGAGGCTGTGCTTCCAAAGCCCTTTGGAGCTCACAACTTGCCTTCCTGTATCCCGTGTGACGGATGCGAAACAATATTCTTCAGTGTTTCTTCTGTGGTGGTGTTTACACCTCTATTTCCCACCTTTGGAATGGAGACATTTAATCTCCCTTGTAGGGAAAGTTCATAACCTGCTTTACTGATTTGTTTTGTTTTGTTTTGTTTTGTTTTTAAACAGGGGCCAAGAGCTAAGGATTTTCTTTGTTCCCCTCAGGAGACTTTGGACTCGGACTTTTCACACTGTTGGAGCTGTCAGGACTCTGGGTACATTTAGAGATGGACTGGCTTGGAGAGGAACTTTCGAGGGAGGCAGACGCTAAGGAGGTGTCATTGAGTATCTCCCTGTTTGCCATGTACAGTTAATTACCACAGATGGTGCTTTTTAAGTCGTACCTAGAAGAAAGAGCCAAGTGCCTCTGGAGAGAGTCTAGGGACCCTGGCTGCTTCTTCTGTTGCATGCTCCACCAAAGTATGTTATGGGATGTGACCAAATGCTCAGAGCAAGAACACTACAGAACCATGCATGGAAGCCCCTGGAAACACCAGCCAGAATAAGCCCCTCCTCCTTCCTGCAAGTTGGTTTATCTCAGGTATTTGTAACAGAGACCACAGATAGAGAATGATCGACAGCTGGCAATTCTATCAATAAAGAATGGAGTCGCAGCCGGGCAGTGGTGGTGCACGCCTTTAATCCCAGCACTTGGGAGGCAGAGGCAGGTGGATTTCTGAGTTCGAGGCCAGCCTGGTCTACAAAGTGTGTTCCAGGACAGCCAGGGCTATACAGAGAAACCCTGTCTCGAAAAGAAAAAAAAAAAAAAAAAAAAGAATGGAATCGTCGGGGAAAATCCAACAGTGAGTTAGAGTAGCCTCATTCTACCTCGAAAGGCAAGAAGACCAAGGAGCAGCAGATCCATCCTATTGGTTTATACAGAAATCCATTCTGCGCCAGATGCCGTGAGCATCGGATCCAGCAGGGTGCCCACGGGGAGCTCCTCATCTAGAACAAGGAGGCCATTTAGTGACTGGGAATTAGTGGAAGGTCTTAGTCTCTTGAAAGGGAATGAATAATATACACAGTCAATGTCTGGATACCCTCAGAGAGATTTCCAAACCCTTACCCCCTTCGGATCAAAGTTAAGAAAACCTGTTGGGATGAAGATAAGGTCCTTAGTGAAGACCCAGAGATATGAGGGAGGATTGAGGGCTATCCAAATAAGTTCTTTAAGAGAACAGAACAGGGGTCTCAGAATTGGCTCCACCCCACGGGCATCTGCTGAGGCAGGTGACTCGCCCTTCCTCACCCCCCCTTTCCCCAATTTTTAGGTTTCCCTTGAGGACGCTCTGGTGTCTATAGATGTGCTTAAGAACAAGAGTTGTCTTCAACACATAGAACTCTGGACCATTCACTTGCAGGAACTCCCGAGCAAGCGTTGCCCAGTGGAGGAGCGAGCGTTGCCCAGTGGAGGAGCGAGCGTTGCCCAGTGGACGAGTGGTGAACTTGGTGCACAGCTGAGATTGGAGGGAGGCCCAGCCTCGGGCTGGCGGCTGGCGGCTGGCGGCGTTGAGTGTGACCAAGTGCAACCGCTTCAGCCCGTGACTCTGGTATGGGCATTAGCGGGCGTCTCTGAGCTGTGCTCCTTGATGAGAGCGTGGGTGCCACGCTGCAGCAAGGAAGGTAACTGAAGGGACCCTTCTGAGGCTCGGCCCCAACAGCAAAAGGCTGGAAAGATTGAGTCTAGGAAACATCTGGGCATTGTCAGGATATGCAGCGGCACTTACAAAAGAGAAAAGAACAAAACAGAACAAAAGAGTGCATACACTCTTAGGTATTTCTACCAATCTTTTAATTTTTTTTAATTATTTGCTGTTTTTTAATACAAGAGGAAATTTTAGCAGGACTAAGCTTCATGCAATATTTTCTTCCCTAGTTATTTAAACTTTAAGGTGTTTTTTCTTTTTTTAACTTACAGAGATCCTTCCAATTACAGATCAAAGCACACGAAAAGAAAAGCTTCTAGAATCAAAAACAGGGTTAAGGGTAGGTAGAGGATGAAGGACTGTGTGGTTTGTTCAGCCTAGAGGAATGAAGGAAATGATATTTCAAAGTGAAGACTGAAGGGTCGAGCTCATCACAGTGGGACATAAATATGATAAATTGTACAGTGAGGAGGAGGAGGTACTGAGGTGAGGTCAGAATAGAGCCTTACTGTGCCTCAACCATATACATCTCCAGTCAGGAAATCCTGCATCGTGACAGCAGGAAATTCAAGAGCACAGGGAGGTTCCAGGCCTCAGACAAACTTCTCCATGGTGCGAAGGGGGGCTGGGGGGTGGGCTATCATGCTGGGCAAAGGAAGCTCTGTGTATTCCAGGGAGAAGAAGGGAGGAAATTAGTTACCCAAAACAACTAGGCTGGGAGGACCTGCTGCAGGGAGAAAAGCCCCCACATCCCATGAGATTTCAGGAAGCTGGTTCAGCCCTACTTAGCAGCATGAATAGGCAGAGGAAGGAATGTGAAGGCAGATAAAGAGGGTTGCAGCAGCCCCAGCCCGGCCTGTTTAAATAAGTCTGGAATGGGATGGAAGGCGAACCGGGAGGACTTGGGGAAAGGCATGTGGCTCTTCACAATAGTGGGTCCCCCTCCACACTCCCCACAGCATTTTTTTCTGAGTGGGCAGGGAGTAAGGAGTAGATCTAGGGGTTAGATGACCCGACCCTACTAGGATGATGGATAGGATGACCAGTTCACTATGAACCTGTAGCCTTCAACTTTGTGACAGTGGCATTTCAAACAGTGAAAGAGAGAGTGGTTTCTGAAAGTGCTCTCAGGAAGATCCACTCCGGGAGGTCGATTCTGCTGAAGCTTGCTGAATTAAGGACTCCATATTCTGGAGGTGACACTGAGCTTTACCCATGGCAATGCTATCTGCTCATTGTTGGAACCAAGCAGACACTTTTACTAGTTGATACATTTCTATAAATGCCTCTGAGGCAAGTAGAAGACTGGTGGAAACCATCTCCCATTCATAACTTACCAACTGCATGTTCTTAAGAAACCATTGTATTTAGAAGGCACACAATGACCGTGGCACTTAACGTTATTCATCATGATGCGCGAACCCCAACAGATCGTTTACTGGAAAGTATTTTGAGAAATTTACAGATGGGAAATGGCAGGCACCACAAGTCTGCTGGGTCTCTGCCCATTCTTTTCAAAGGTAGGAAATGTCCCTTTTCTTTGTGATATTGGCTCACCACGCTGTGAACCGGAGTGAGTAGACTGGGTCAAAGGTGAAGGGAGCGGAGCGAGCAAAAGTGTGTGGGTGATTACTGCACACGGGCCTCCTTCCAGGCAAGGTGGTCAGGTTGATCTCAGCACAGTACTTCTCCCTCTGTCTGCCAAGAGGATGCGGTTAATTGGATTGGCAGATGTGGGAGGAACTGACGTTAGCAGATCATTTAACCAAATGCTTTAGTGTTTAACTGGATTCTCTATCAAGTGGTGTGCATCTACGCGTGCATGCAATTCTCACAACAAGCTCATAAGGATTAGCCCATTTTACAGAAGAGAAACCTCCAAGTAATTTTGCTTTAGGACACAGAGGTATTAAGACATTTATGGTAAGATTTATAGCAAATGCCTGACTTACTTCCCCGCTTTAGATTTTAAAATATATTTACTTAAGGTTATTCATCCATGGGCATATATTCATTTAAAAATGGGATTGCCAGTCCTGTAGGTAAGCTTTCTATGGAATCCCTTGTGTGGGGAGGGAACTGGAGAGAAGCTGCATTTATGTGGACTCTTCTCAAAGTGCCACACCCAGAGTTTTCTCCTGAGGCAGTGGCTCTTCTAAAGACCATACAGACTGAAAATCCTACTGCTCCTTCTATCTTTACCTGTTCTCTTCAGATGGTCCAGGGCTCTCGCTGTGAATACTCAGGAATGTGAATCCTTCAAGGCAGAAAAATCTAACCATCAGGAAAATTATGTTTGAATGTTGATGTTTGCCTCTTTTTGGACCACCCTGTGGCTGCCACTGCCTCTGCTGATGTCATCATCATCATCATCATCCTCTTGTGACCTGTGTAAGACCTGTGCTTCTGGAGCCATTCCAGAGATGGAGGTAGTGATGATGATGTCTTGGAAACCTCTGGTCAGAAGCTTGGCTTATATAGACTGTGGCCAGATGGCTTTGTCATCTGCCTTATCCACAAGTCTCCATTTGATAGGAATTCTGTGAAGTACAAGCCAAAAGGAAATTCAGATTAACTCTGCAGATAGTCAACACACACACACACACACACACACACACACACAGAGAGAGAGAGAGAGAGAGAGAGAGACAGAGACAGAGACAGAGACAGATAGACACACACAGAGAGAGACAGGCAGACACACACACACACACTGAGAGACAGAGAGAAACAGACAGACAGACAGACAGACAGACAGACAGACAGACACAGGAGGGGGTATGCAGGATGCTGTGAAGGTTAAGTGAATGGGTGCACACCTGGCATTGAACAGTGTCTGGCAGCATTACATGTTGGCTGTTACTGTCACTGATGTTTTTATGTGTTGCTTTCTGAAGACTTGGCTGTAAATAATTAAAGGACATGTGATCTAAAAAGATGTCTTAAAGTCCCATTTACTGAACCATTTTTCTCTGTCATTATTTTCTCTTACATCCTTCTTCTCTCTATCCTTACAAAGTTAGTTTCTTCAGTCAGCAAAGATACTCTCATGCAGAGGACAAATAAGGTGTCCACGCTTGGGGCCACTGATTTTAAAACGTGACATTATAAATGGGTAATGTACACTATCAAATACTCAAGGACACCAGAGAATGAATAGCAAAAGCCAGCCGTTTGTAGTGATGCAGTTTTGAGGGGCAAAAATCTGAATTCCTTGAAGAAGTGAAGGAAGCCAGCGAGGCCTGTGAGATATCATCACACAGATGCATTGTACGACCAGAACCGATAGAAACACTGAGGTATTTCTGAGAACCACACAGTCTTTCTTGGTCCTTGGTAAGCTTAACTTGGGTGTGGGAGAAGTAAGCTCCCAGCAATATGACTGAGCCAATGCCAACACCACCCTGAGTGAGTGGCTTCTGGGCACTTGTCTCCTGAGTTTGAAGAATGAAATTCATAGAGCACAGTGGGTGAGTTTTAGAAAGAAGCATCTTATTGTAAGGATCTTCAAAGAAAAAATGCCGAACTGCATAAGAGAGGTCTCGGGGAGTGGGTGCCACTCAAGGGCCACTGTCCTGGACTTAACAAGGCTTTAAGACCTGATGAAGAAATGGAGACATCATGAGCTGTCCAGTTTCCACTCTAGGTGTCCAGGTCTTCAGTATGGTAGATATTCCTTAGATATCCATCTAAGGAAGAAAGACAAGGAAAAGCCAGACCTTCCTCCTGGCATCTCTAGCCTCCAGGAAGCATGAAGCCACCAACACGGGCCCAAGAGCTTTTCTGGATTTCAGTCAACAGGAAAAAAACAAAACAAAACAAAACAAAACAAACAAACAAACAAATACCAAAACTATTTCCTCTGGGCTCTTTTACCCTAAAGCTGCTGAGCTAATTTTTATCTCCCCTTTTTATCAATAAGCAGAAGGGACAGAAAGACCATTTATAAAGAAGTAATGGCAATGTCCTCTCAAATTAAAACTGACATTTGTTTTGTCCCCTAATGTCTCTTAATCCTGATGTTTCTACTTCTTGCTATTGATTTTGAGAAATGTTTGACTTGAGGATTTAAAAGTCACAGTGGCAAGATTGGGTCAAAATGTTCATTTGTTAGTGGTGTAAGTACTTTGCGTGTAACTTTAAATTCACACTGCAATCATCCCCTACCTCTTTGGTGGCATCTTTAATGGAGATGATTTTGTGTGTGAGAGTGAAGGAAACAGAAATTTGCAAGAGAGTTGTGTGGAAAAGGATCAATGCCCTGTTTCAGAATAGATTTTTTTTTTTAATATTCATGGTTGTTTGTATGTGTGATGAGTTGTTGAATCTTTATAATTCTTTGTCACCAAACTCATTGTTCAGCTGCCTAGTCTCATTAATAGATTATTTCTACAGAAGTGGTTTATTTGTGTGTGTATGTGTGTATGTGTGTACACCAAGCAAATGCTCTATCATTGAGTCACATTCCCAGCTATTCTCATTTGGTCTTAAGTGTGTACTACCTGAAGCTACCAAGAGTACTTGTTCTTGCAAGTTTGGACAAGAGAATTTAGAGTCTTATCCCTCCAAAGCACAAACACTGGAAAATACAGTTTTGATAATTCTTTTAGGTCCATATCCAGCCTCTCCTGGAAACTTGATTTTCACTTCCTTTTTTTATCAGCTGCTCTGTAAAAATATTCATGTTTCCCTTGCTTTTGCCACAGAGAGGGCTTGCACAGCTGTTCCTTCCCTGTTATCTTGCTCTGATGTGTTTTCCACAATGCAATGCTAGAAAAATTCTACACAATATCTTTGAAAGGATTAGAGAATAAGCCTGTGAAAAGTTTTAATTTTAAAAATCTGTTCTTCTCTTAAAATCTTTGTAACTAAAAATGGAGATGTTGGTTGGTTGGTTGGTTGGATGGTTGGTTGGTTGGTTAGTGTAGTTTTCAATCATAGAGAAAGGTTGAAGTTATAAACAAAAGATCTGGAAGAGTCTATTTTGAGGAGAATGGTTTAGAAAAGAGAAAGTGAGGAGGGGAGGAAAGGCAAAGGAAGAGAAGGGAAGAGAGAGGAGAGGAGAGGAGGGGAGGGGAGGGGAGGGGAGAAGAGAAGAAACCCAGGTGGCTTGGTCATCAGTGAGCCTATCTGAGAATAGTTGAAGCACACATGACAGCTGACATTGGATCGGACTAGCTGTAGTTTCTGTATTGTACTAAACTTGATAGGTTCTGCCATTTTGCTACATATTTCGAGCATCACTACTCATCTACCCATCACTTAAATAACTTGGTCATTATGGCTAAACAACTTGAAAGAAGTCTTAAATTTTCCCCCATAGCCAATTAGCCAAGCTATTTTCATATATCCAAAGTATTCCTCAGGTATATGGATATACAGTATTTCATGCTTCTTTTTTTTTTTTAATTACTTTGTCGACTAATTGACTTTGTACTGGCATTTCTTCTTATCCAAATAGTTAACTTACGAATGGGACTCTCTGGCTCATATAGTCTATATTATTGCTAAGCCGATGCTTATATGCTAAGAGTAAATGGAGCTGTTGTCTAGTATAGCCATAGTTTGTCATGGCTTCAAGAGAACTGAGATCTTTTCTTAAGACATGAAAACTCGAGTGTGTGGGATCATAAACCATTCCAGAACTCATCAACAGTATACAAGAATCTCACTTCATTACAGTGCCTTTTATCAAGATGGCCATGTGCTTCTTCATCTGAAAAGCACTGGGCTAGAGTTAGACTTACTTATATTTTCTTGTGATTTCCGTACAAAATTTTTAATCATATGAATAGAACACAGTCACTTCTAGTTGTTTTTGTTTTGTTTTTTTCTCTTTTGCTTCAAGCACCAGGCCCTTGTTAAATCTACCTTTATACTGACATACATAACCAATTTTAACATGATAAACTTTAACATGATAACAAAACCAACAAATGATAAACTTAGAAGTAAAAGGCTGGCAAGGATTGATTGTTCCAGGATTAAGTGCAATGAGTGTGCTAAAGGATAGAAAAGTACCCAAGCTCACAAGGAAAGCCACTGTTTCCTAGGAGCGCTAAATTCTGAAATCACAAGTGATTTAGCAGTCATTTGGTGTTAACAGATTGGAAGATCTCTTCCTTTGGACATATGGTACTTCTGGTTTTGGTCTACTGAAGCATTGGTCAATTTGTATTGAAATGTTTGGCTATGTATCAGTTGCCCAAGCTAGAATATGACTCCCATAAGCAAACCTTCTACTTTTTTTTTCTTGCACCCTTAGCACTTACACCAATGTGGGCATAGAGAAACTGCTCAGTAAATTCTGCCCCAGCCAGCTCTGGCTGTGGCGACCACATACTATGCACTGGGTGACTTCAACACCAGAACTTTATTTTCCCACATAGCTGGAGGCTTGATACCTCAGTTCAAGAAACATGTCAGCCAGACTAGTGTCTATTAGGGCTTGCTCCCTAGATGTGGGTAGATCCTTCTTGCTAATCCTGCAAAACAGATGAGGGCTAGTCAGGAGGAGATAGATAGAAAACAAGAGTTCTGTTATGTTTCTTATAAAGACACTAGTTCAGTCTTTGGCACCATACCAGCATGATTCCATCTAAATCTACAAATATTACATAAATTAGTGATAGATGATGGTTGATTGATAGTTAGATGATGGATAAATAGATAGATGATAGATAGATAGATAGATAGATAGACAAACAGATAAAACATTAGATTTATTTATTGTATGTGTAAGAATGGGTGTGTACAACCATCTATAACTCTGGTTCCAGGGGATCCTATGCCTTCATTTGACTGCAGTAGATACAAGACATGCATGTGGTCAAAGGCTTACACACATAAAAAAATCTAACACAAACACACACACAATCTCTATCTCTATATTTCTATCATCTATCTATCTATCTATCTATCTATCTATCTATCTATCATCTATCTATCTATCTATATTGGGTAGAAGAGTGAAAGAAAAGGACAATAGTTCTCCCTTAAAATTTTTACATCTAAAAAGTGTTTGTGTTTAGCTGGATAGCCCACTGATTCTCTTTTTCCTAGCAACTTTCCACCTATGGCCCCCTTTTCATAATCTGAATTGCTCAGTCTCCAGGGATTTCCCTTCCCAAATCTATTGTTGGAACCCCTGCTTCCTTAATTTAGCTCTTGATTTATTCCCTTGTTTTTATGGATAACATTCTCTAAAAAAAAAAAAAAAAAGGATGCCTGGGTATTAAATCTTGAGAGCCTTGAATGTTTAGAATGTCTGTCTGGCCCTTACTGTTATGGCATGGTTCTCCTGCGACCGCGCAAAGCTCTCCCTTTCCTTCTGGTTTCAAAGTTAGCATTTCAGCTGTCTCATCGTGCTTAAGTTCGTACACACGGGCATCAAAGGCGACCTTATCTTTCAGTTGTTACTGACTACGATTTCTAACTTGAAGACTATTTTCCTCCAGGTGCTTCCACCACAGTAGCTGGGCAGCCGACCAATACCGTGTACCGATATTCTGTTTACCTCCTGTCTTTCCTCATTGTGTGCAGGGAACATTGTTAGAGTTCCAGAGCTACTAACCAACAGCCAAAAAGAGGCACTCAATAAGTTGTCCATGGTCTAAAGCGTTCCCCTGAAGTTAGATTTGCTATTTACTTTCTCTAGGAACAGAAATAGATGGTATCCCACATTGGCAGTCCAATTACTTCAGAAGAATGGTGGGTACAGAGCCAGCCTGAGCTATGTGCCATGGTCTAGCTTGAAATAAAACCAATCAACCAACTGACTAACCAACACACAAAAATCAGTATATCCACAGAAAACCAAAACAACTAAACCAGTCGTTCTCAACCTGTGGGTCATGACCCCTTTGACAAACCTCTATCTCCAAAAATATCTACATTATGATTCATAACTGTGGTGAAATTACAGTTAAGGGGTAGCAATGAAATAATTTTAGGGTTTCAGGGTCGTCACAACATGAGGAAGTATATTAAAGGGTAATGGTATCAGGAAGGGTGGGAACCAATGAACAAAAAACCCTGAAACTGAAAACTTAATTTGTTAGCTACTATACACCACCTGTCTATTTTCATTCTAGACTCTTCTAATTAACCCAGAATAACTACGGCAGAGTTCAGGTTGTACTGTCACAGAAGGGACACCGGGAATGAAGAACAACCAGTTCATATCCCGTTTCACTTTTCTTTCATTTTCTCTTGTTTACTTCGCACCACTTCGTGTTCCCACCCCCAGCGTTTTCAGTTTTAAAATACGTATCTAAGACCCAGATTTATATTTGGCTGCCTGCACGATCAACATCACCTACAGTTAAACCTTCTGCGTTTTGAAACTAATGGCAGAAATTGACCTTGATGTTTCCCAGGGGGACAAATTCATAAATATAAAAACAGGGGAAAAAAAATTCCTCACCAAGGTAGCAAATGACTCAGTGAAGCTTCTGCAGCAAATGGGAGACAATTCACAAGGCTGGCGTGTCACAAATAGCACAATAAATTGTACAAGAGCAGGAAGGAGCACGGTGCTCACAGAGGAGCAGGAAGGAGCATGGTGCTCATAGAGGAACAGATAGGAACACGGTGCTCACAGAGGAGCAGGAAGGAGCATGGTGCTCACAGAGGAGCAGGAAGGAGCACGGTGCTCATAGAGGAACAGATAGGAACACGGTGCTCACAGAGGAGCAGGAAGGAGCACGGTGCTCACAGAGGAGCAGGAAGGATCACGGTGCTCATAGAGGAACTGATAGGAGCACGGTGCTCACAGAGGAGCAGGAAGGAGCACGGTGCTCATAGAGGAACTGATAGGAGCATGGTGCTCACTGAGCTGCTGCTGAGGCTGTTTTGTAGCACCCTTCTGGAGAAACTCAAGACAAGTCTATCATTTAATATCATGCTTTGTGATCAAAACAATACAGATACATTGTTTCCATGTGAAGATGGTGTTTAGAACATTGATGAAGCGAATCTGTATAGATACCTTCTCAAAAATGGGCAATAGTCAGCCTTCTTGACTCAGTACACCTTCTCAGTGGTGAGCCGTTTGACCAACAGGTCAGTTTGAGATTCAAAGTGCCTTAGTTATCCTTTGACAAGAACAGAAAGGCTCCATCATAAGGCAGAAGGAGGAGTAGAGCAAAAGCCTGCTCTTACCAGCATGTGAGAAGAGACAGGTGTGGTATAGTGCTTCCCTAGGGAGCTTGTACTGTGCCGTGGCTCTTTCCTAACAAGATGGCTCCTTGGCCTCAGCCCCTCCTGCCTCCTGTCCTTGCAGATACCTCAGCATACTGGGCTCATAGTCACCTCTTTGTTGCTGCTTCCATCTTTATCCCAGGATAATTATTATATGTTATATTACATTATATATTATACATTATATGATATATATATAATAAAATCTTCTTTTGCCAGAGATTTTAGGTAAAAGTCTGGCCTCCAGCAGCCCCCAACAGGCAATGAAGGCTTAAACACTAATCCACAGTGTGCCCATTAAAGAGATAAACAACTGTGAAAACCAGAGAATGAGGATCTACTCCATGTGGCCATGATAGGGAGTGAAACAAGGGACCAGTGGTCCTCAAGCCTGCCTTTGAGTTACTGACTTGAAGCTTAGTGTTAAAGAGGCCTGGATAACAGAACTAAGCAGTCCTGATCCGGGTGTGACCCCTCCCACCCATCATCTCTAAGATCCAGTCTGTCCTGCAAGGTGGCCTTTCAAGGCACTGGGACTTGATAACATGGGTCCACTATTCCAGTTGTCTGTAACACAAAGGGAGGTGCAAACGTCTCTTCCAGAATAGCAGATTTTCTGCCAGGACAGGTGCATTGCCTTCTCTAAGCCCCTCAAGTCTCAACCTGCCCCATCTACCAGCTGTGCTATTGTTATTTGGAATATAGATAGGTTTAAAACAGGTTCAGGGCAGTCAGGGAGGAGGTTATGTAGGGCAGTGATGTGTCTGCATGCCAGAGCTCCACTCTCCCTCTTAAGCACCCACATTCACAGTGCTGGACAAGCCTGCTCACCTCTTGGTGCAGCAGGACATTCACTGCAGGCTCTTGTTTCCCATGCTCCTGACACTGCATCATGTCCCTGACTGGCATGACTGACACCTTGAATGGAGTGGCTTCTGCCAACTTCTCCTTTTTTTGTTCTTTCCTTCAGTGTCTCTTTTCAGACCCCAATGTGTAAACCAGTCTTTCAGATTCAAAGCTTAGTCTCCTTATTATCTGACCTACTTAGATTACTGTATTTGCTGTGCCCTAGTTTCTCCATGTGGAGTAGAAGTCACAATACTCTTTAAACACCTCGACTTTCTGTGAGCCTTAAATAAGATCAATATGAAGAACTCAGGCTTGTGGTTGACATTAGAGAAACATTCAATGAAAGGCAGCTACTGTTTCGCATTGAAATGATAATTAATTGCTAGTCCCATCATTTTATTTGACACGGACATGATATTGACAGATGAGCCCTTTCCCCCAGTTCATGGCAGTGGGGACCGCCATCCTGTAACAATTGTGGGATCATCAGTTCATGGCAGTGGGGACCACCATCCTGTAACAATTGTGGGATCATCAGTTCATGGCAGTGGGGACTGCCATCTTGTAACAATTGTGGGATCATCAGTTTTCTAGCTTTCTTCATCTCCAGATGATGACTGGTTGCTTTGGAATCATGAAGGAAGAGGGGAGAAGAGTACAGATTCTCAGGAACTGACCACAGGGTTAATTAGTGTGGGACCCGGCAGCCTTGTTTCTCCCTCCTGGAGATGTAATGTTGTCCTTGCAGTGAGGCCATGCCATACCTAGAAGACTTTCTTTGAACAGCTGCGGTATCATGTCTTAACTCTGGTTGCTTATCCTGTTTGACCTCTGAGGGTAGTGAGGTCAGGAAGTAACTTATTCTACTTCCTCGCTAAGTCAAAAAGAAAGCTGAAGCAGAAAACAAGCGACTCAAATTCTATAGTAAAAAATATTGTCATTTTATGTTGTGTGTTTTCCTTTAACACCCCATTCTAATGGTCAACCTTCTTTTTTCAGAGTGGTTTCTTTATATACTGTGGATTTTCTTTTTCTTATGAACAAAATTCCCTCATTTATTATTAATACCAATTATGGATGATTTTTCTGTAATTTCAGAAGTGGTTGCTTGTATTACCCTACATTTGTTTTTGAGTGACAGAAATATATATATATATATATATATATATATATATATATATATATATATATATATATATNTCCCTCTCTCTCTTTTCCTTCCTCCCTTCCTTCCTTTTCCTTCCTTCCTTCCTTCCTTCCTTCCTTCCTTCCTTCCTCCCTTCCTCCCTTCCTTCCCCCTTCCTTCCTTTTCCTTCCTTCCTTCCTTTCTTCCTTCCTTCCTTTTCCTTCCTCCTCCTCCTCCTTCTCTCTTTCTCTCAAGAAGAGAGATCAGGGTTTCTTAACTTCATTGCACTTGAGGACAAATACTCTTCTTTCTCCTGCGTGTTTTAGGACGTTTGGCACCCCTGGCCTCCATGTAACTGATGTTAGTAGTTCCCACCCCCCCACTGTGGAAAGCAAACACAATGTAGTCAATGTCTATTGTCTACTAGGGTAGAGGTGGGTAGAAGAAAGGCCGCAGTGAGAAGGCCATTGAAATGAGATCTTGCTTGATGCACACAATCGATTGGACACATTTTCTTCCATCACCTGCTTAGTTATATCCTCTGCTTTATTCTTTGCTTGCATGTTTGTTTGTTTTGTTTGTTTGTTTTTGAGACAGGGTTTCTCTGTGTAGCCCTGGATGTCCTGGAGCTCACTACGTAGACCAGGCTAGCCTGGAACTCAGATATCCACCTGCCTCTGCTTCCTGAGTGCCGGGATTAAAGTCCTTCCGCACCAGGCCCAGCTTGTCACCTGCTTTAAAAGTTAAATGGAGAGAGCAGATTAGAGGTTAACCTCCTGCCCTTCTCCAAGTGGAGAAGTCAGGTTAACAAGAACAGACTATTTCCAAACAGACGATGATGATCAGCAATTCACTTACATGGAACACTAGGAAACTGAGCACACACACAGCTTCTCTCTTACATTCGTTTCATGTTCATGGGTGGATGTTTGAGAACACATGCACAGTAGTGTGTGTGTGTGTGTGTGTGTGTGTGTGTGTGTGTGCAGATAAGAGAAGGACTGTACATTAATCCTTGCCTTCTACCTTATTTTGACAGAGTCTCCCAAAGGAAGTCTGGGACTGTTGGATTAGCTGCTGAAGTCCAGCAGACCTTTAAGGAAAAGCTATCTATTATCTGTGCTCCACAAACTGTTCCATGCCATAGAAAGGGAAAGAATTCTACCAAACTCACTCCATGAAGCTGATATTAGTTACTGTGAAACCCAAATCAGAAGAGAATACAACCAGAAAAGAAAGGTACAGGCCAGTTTCCCTGATGAGCATCGGCATTAAAAACTGACAGGACTGATAAGTCTGTCAAAAGGCAGAACAGGTCACTAGGAGGGGTCTCTTAAACAGGAATAGCATTCTCCCCTCCTCCTCTAGTCCCTCCTTCAAGGTTTCTGGGACTTGGGGAATCTCTTTACTTGTTCTAAGCAAATCATTCCATGGTCCATCCTGTACTGACAGAACAACAAAAACAAAAGCAAACAGCAGGGAAAACAAACACCTCTTGAATGGTATCACATACAAGACAAACATTTTCAAACCCAAGTCTATTTTATTACGTCTAACTACCAATTGTAAGACATACTGGTGTTTAATATACTATTAAGGAAAACCTGGTGCTGTCAATGCAACACAAGGAACTAACCATCACAGGACAATGCAGATTCAGAGACATTGAAATGTGGGACATTTTAGGACTGACGGGGTCATGAATCTTAATAGGTCTAATGATACACAAAGCCTGTTCATATCATCTTTTTAGTACAATTTCCAACAGGCTCCTTTCTTTGTGGGAACAAGGCACACAAAGGTAAAGAAGTGAGTTAGGAACACTAACGCACTGGGAGAGCACAGGAGAACGTGAACTCAGACATTCTGAGCATTTCTTCCACAGCAAGGCTGGTCCTGTTTTCAGCTGCCTTTCATTGGGAAAGGGACAATCAAATTATAAAGAAAAGATAAAGTGGCAGAAAACTATGACAGAAAGGGAAATATACCCACAAAAGGAATGTTTTCTTCTACCGTGTGTGTGTGTGTGTGTGTGTGTGTGTGTGTGTGTGTGTATGAATACACTAATATATAATGACATTTAGGAAGTAATCTTTTTCATGTAAACTATAATCAATTTATGCCTCATTTTAAATTACTTTCAAGCTGCTTATTATATATATATGTATATATTTCAAACTGTTGATTTATGCATGCATTTGCACAGGCATTTTAAATTTTCTGAGTGTCATTGTAATCTCTATGCAATAAAAATGGCCATTGAAAGCAGACCCACGTATGACCTTGCTCGTTATGATGAAAGGCAACTCAGTAAACCAGCCATAGGGTCCACAGAGATTAGATGAGTGTTGTCATGCCTGCCTTAAAGTGTTCCAAGTGTCAGCCATCTGGATTTGCAAGCGTATTGTTTGTGACACATTCCAGGAATGGTTTCTTCTGAATCCATACTCGTGTCACCAACACGGGCAATCATAAACACATGTACATGCCCAATGTGTTCACATTCCATAGCCCCCATTTTAATAATAAGCCTCGTTTTAATCTTATAAAAAGCTCTCAACTGAAGCTCACTGGGCAGCTGAAAGGCAAAACCCATTAACAGTTGCACTGGCGCTGCCTTCAGGAGAGAAGAGTTGTGGCCTCAAAGAATGAAGTGTCTGGGTGGCCTCTCTCTCAGCTCAGCTTTGCCCTGCTTTGAGAACAGCGGGGCCGGAGCTGTGCCAGGCTGCTGAGCTGTGGAGAATGAGGTAGCCAAGTCCAGTCGGGTTCTTCCACTTCCCTCTCTTTCTCTTAATGGAGAGACAAGAAGCGTGGGGGGGGGGGGGGAAGACATCTCTTCCATTATTTCTTAATTTTCATATTGCAGCTCATTATCTCAATCAGCACAGCGCAGTTGAATGCACTAATTTCTGGGGAAAATTCCAGCAGGTTTCTGAAGCTGCTGATGAGCTGTGGCTAATCGCCACAGTTAGAATGTTCTCTCATTACCTGAAATGGATGATATGAATTTGATTGGCAGGAGGGATAAAGAAAGAGGTAGCATACAGTTGCGGTGTGATGAGGGAGGGGGAGGCAGGTATCAGTGTGCAGAAAGCACCCAGAAACAATTAAAGAATGATCTTATTTAAAATGGGTGGAATCCTAAAACATTAGTATGTATGGAGGAGAGTGGGTGTGTGGGGCTTTGGAAAACAGTGTCTTCTTGAGCTCTGGGAGGTCCTACCAGCAACTGGATGGACCACAGCATTAAAAAGGTAGAAAGTACAAAGGAATATCCCCTTTAGGAACACACAGAGTTAAGTGTTGTTAGCAATGTGCTGTGTGGCTGATCACAGATGTCCAACAGAGATCTTAGAAAGGTTGAAAATGGGGAGAAACAGCCACAAGTGAGGATAGGGCTTTGAATCCCTGCTCCTCTCTGCATTAGTGCTCTACACAAGAGAGCTCTCGCTGCCTGCTCTACCTTCAACCTCCCATCGGCGAAATGAAAGAAGTAGAAACTAGTTTGCCTCCTGGGAGATTTCCAACACACAATAGATGAAAAAGTATTTTTTCGAAGTGTAAAAACCAAAATTGTTATGGTCCATTTCAGTATGAGGGGCAGTTCGAGTCTTCTTAGAGTCATAGCTAACTATGCAGGAAGTGCTATCCTCACCCAGCCCTGCCAAGTAACCAGTCTCTAAACTCTGAGTCAAAAAGAAGGGGAGGTGGGGGTGAGGGTGGGAGGTCAAGAGGGAGGGGGACTGTGATGAGGATGTAAAGTGAATGAATAAACAAATTAAGGGAGAAAACAGAGTTACAGGCAGTCTGCTGAAAAACTGGGTCTGCACCAGAAGAGGGCACAGTCTCCATCCCTGAGACATCCATTAGATGAGGCTTTGCATCTTAAACCCATAGGGTAGGGAACTGGGGAAAGGTGCTATGCTAGGTGGTGAATCCCCAAAGTCCTGGTCTATGGGAGAAAGAGTGCAGGCAATTCTCACGGTCAGGGATTTGAGAACCATGGTCATGTGCCCAATGAGCATGGCAGCCATTTTTATCTTTCTCTATGCTGGCAGCCCTTTCTGCACAACTGAGCTCACTAGTTTTATGCCAACTTAAGAAAAGCTAGAGTTAACACAAGCTAGAGTTACCGGAAGGGAGGGAACCTCACTTGAGAAAATGCCTCCATAAAATCTGGAGGTAGGGCATTTTCCTAATTAGTGATTGATGGGGAAGCGCCCAGCCCATTTTGATTTCTGTGTGAGTTCCTGCCCTAACTTCTTTCAACTGACAGTCATACGGTTGTAAGCCAAATAAACTCTTTTCTCTCAGCTTGCCTTTTGATAGGGCTTTCATTACAGCAATGGGAACCCAAACTAAGACAGCAGCTATATGTGACTTCGGTTTCACTAGTATCTTTTATTTATTTTTACAAAGTGAGGCTCATATTTGCCATGGGAAGAGACATGAATCAGTTTGGGGAGACTCTGGGAGAGGGTGAAGATCCAGGGGAGAATTAAAGTCCTTGAGGCTTTGAAATGAGAAAATGCAAACTCCTAAACCTATAATGATTCATGCCAAAAGAAGGAAAGAGAAGGAGAAAGGCGTGGGGGGAAAGGGAGAAAGGAGAGAGAGAGGAAATGAGCGCTCAAACTGAAAGGGAATCTGAAAACATCTCTAGTCCCATGCCGGGAAGATCTAAGGCCTTACGAGTTTCAGAAAAAAAAAAAAAAGCTGAAAGAGAAATGTGTGTTGTTTGCCTATGAACAGAAGCTGGATAAAAAAGTACAGATCAGGGTAGTGCGTGGGGTATATGGAATAGAAGTAGGTTTGGTTTGTTTNTTCCTGGCTTATTGGCTCTGTGTGTGTGTGTGTGTGTGTGTGTGTGTGTGTGTGTGTGTGTGTGTGTGAGAGAGAGAGAGAGAGAGAGAGAGAGAGAGAGAGAGAGAGAGAGAGACTTTCTATTCTAAACAAAGCAATTGCCTCCATCTACCTATGACAACATTTCACACACACACACACACACACACACACACACACACACACACATACACACACAGTGTTGAGAGATGGTTGTTGGAAACTGACCAACATCCATCCTTCTTCTCAAGGTAATATGAATGAAAACTAAGTATTCAGGACAGAGCCTGACTTTGGTGATTAATTGCTTGTTGTCAGATTTCCTTGGGGTTGACATCTATCCTGGCTTTCAGCCACATGGGGTGGGGTGGGGGAGGGAGGGGAAGAGAGAGAGAGAGAGATCACAGAAAGCAAAACAACCCCTACCCTTGCTTCCTGTCACCTAGTGTATTCTGTCTGGATAAGCTGGTACATCCTGGACAGATGGACAGATGGACAGATACACCCAGTTCACCACTGCAGCAACATGGTCCTCCCAGGCCCTTTGTGTCAGAAAGAAGAAAACTTTGTTAGCCATCAGCCTTGGATTAGGAGATTCAGGAATGGAAAACTGTCCTAACTCAACTGAAAGTGAGAGGAAGTGGGAGGCAGAGGTGGAGCCTGCCTGAGCTGGCAGTGTTCACAGCCCTGGCTCCCCAGGACGCATCACCCTTCCATCAGCAAGACAAGTTTTGAGCTCTGGAAAGTGGTTCTAGGACACATCGTGTTACCTGTCACTAAAGGCTCACATCTTCCAAAACATATGGACATTGAGTTCTGCCAAAAAATCTGCTAGGCAATGAAAGGGCTGTCAGCAAACTCATCGACGAGTGGGAAGTTATGGGGACTTTCACAGTCTTCACTCTGAGAGAGAGGACTTACATTCTCTCTGGTGTAAGACCCATTACAACAACATCTAGGAAAACAGCACTGAATGCCCAGTGAGCTACACCCATGCCCCAGACGTCTACACCCACCTTCCCCCTTTATCTTCCACACAACCTCTAAGACTTTGGTGCCACCTGAGATGCCTTAAGACAAAAAAAAGTAATTTTTGTGAACTTTGAACCCTTGAATTGCTAAAAATTTGCTTATAAACAGACACACAGATAGTGGTAAATCTGACTCAAGAAAACAAACCTTGGTTCAGCATAGTCCCTGAAACAGTAGTTGTAGATGATGAATTCCTGAATAAAGGAACAATTTCCTGTAAATCAATGTACCGTACTTTAGCTTTCAACTTAATGCCAATGGCCCCATCCCTGTCCCTGAAAGACAAATGGCAGACAAATTGCTCATGAACGTCACTGGCCAGGGCCACGTGCTGTTTGGGGTGAGTTATTCAGACTCTCATTCATTTTTTTTTTATTGGAAACCAGTATTTCTCAATAATGTTCCAACTAAACTACTAGAGCAGAATACATCCGGCTACCTGTGTGATAATGGATGGAGATGGGCGGATTCTTCAGGCATTTTCTTTGCACGATGTCTCCAGGTCAACAGACAACCGCAGATGGTTTTTAACGGAGTCGTTATTGTATTGTAGCATAGCTTTGTTCCCTAGCTTCAGACATCATCAGAGCTGCTAGGGAGGAGAGGGCTGCTCACCCGTGCTGAGGGCAAGCACGGGTGTGTGGGGGTGGGGGGCAGCTGCCATGAAGCCCTTTTCCAACTTCAGCTACAATACCAGACACACTGAACTGAAGCTACTCCTTTTTCAGATGTTTTAAAACACCACACTGTAAGAGTCCTTTCTGTGAAAATTTATAAAATTTCTGTATGAATATGATCATCTTTTCAAACAGATATGGGCAACTCCCCTTTTCTCTTTTGCTTCTCTGTGTGTGTGTGTGTGTGTGTGTGTGTGTGTGTGTGTGTGTGTGCATGTGTGTGGTATGCATGTATGTGGGTGAACATGTATCATGTGCATGCTGAGGCCAGAGGCAGACACTAGTTGTCTCCGGTTGCTTTCTCTGGTGTATACTGAGGCATGGTCTCTCACTTGAGCCCAGGGTTTGCCCATTCACCTAGCCTAGCTAGCCAGCTTGCTTGGTGGATACATTGTCTCTTCTTATTAACAATCTGCACATGGTGGAATATGTCTTTAATTCCAACAATCAGCAGTCAGAGGCAGACATCTCTGTGAGTTAGAGGACAGCCAGGTGTATGTAATAAATTCCATCATAGCCAGGGCTACATAGTGAGACTCTGTCTTAACAGACAAACAACAAAAACTAAATAAATGGAGGTACATACTGTGTTCATAGATTGGGAATTTTGGCATAGTTAAGACCTAAATTGATCAATAGGTCAGTGCAATTTCTTCTAAAATATCAGCAGAGCATTTTAGATGAACTTATTATAAAGTTTGTAGATGAAAATGCAAATGTTAGGGTTAAGTTAAAACAATACCAACAGAGAATGCTATAGTTCTCCAGTTAGCAAGACTGGCATCAATTGGGAAACAGAATATAACCAGTGTGATGGGGCAGACTGCAGCGAGTCCACATAAATAAGCTCTTGAGATGTGTGAGGAAGGTAGAGTAATGGGAGGAGGTGTCCCTTTCAGCAGGTGACACCACCATGAATTGACATCTACAGATTAAATAAAAAACAGATTTTAAAGTGCAGATCTACAATAAACATAAGCGGATGGTTGACTTAAGGACTCGGCGAGTAGGACAAAGACAACTGAAATGGAATGGAGTGTTGCCACACTCCACCAGGGATCTAAAAATAAAGCAGGGATGGCACCTGAGCACAGAGGGGATGAGAATGGCTCAGAGATTCCTGGTGGGAATATACAGTCACTCTGCAAAATATCCATGTTTCCTATAAAATGAGACACTCAGTTGTCATAGGACCCGGGAAATGCGGACCCTCTCATTCACCCAAGAGGAAAGAAAACACATGTTCACATCCAAACCTATAAAATGAGTGCTCATAGCATCTTCATACAGAAGAGCATAGAGGTGGGAACAGGCCAAACATCCCTTAATAGTGAAAGGTTAGACATATCTTATAGTCGCACTATGGATTACTGTTTGGCCAATGAGAGAAAGTACAATGATTCACAGGTGTAGATGACAGTGGGATTATCCTCAGATTGCTTGTTTTCTGCGTTTGTGGCCTTATCCTGTTGTCCCCCCTACTTACCACCGTTCCATCGATGACTGTAGCACTCACTTTCTTGCCTTCTCCTCCTTAGGACGTATGTGATTATATTGGACCTGACTAGATAATCTTGGATATTCTCTTCTCCTTCAGAGCCTTAATTATACCCTCAGAGTATCTTTCGCCATATTGTAAATGTATATGGGGGTCTGGCAATAGTATTATTACATGGATATTCTATGTAGCAACTTTATTCTGCTTATCACAATGCTGCTTTTTACATTTACAAACATCTATAGATACAAATTATGGAAATGGAGGACAGATTAGCGGTAATAAGGAACAAGATGGGGTACACCGTACATGGAATTCTGAACAAGAGTGGGAGAAACCTGAGGCACTGCAAACATAGACAGAGAAATGAAGATTTCCATCAGCAGTACTTCTTAAACAATTAACGCCAGGTTTTATTTGTTGCAATGAAGTAATAGATTAAAGAAACTTAATTTACCTTAATGTCTCATTAATATATAATATTTAACATTTTGATATCTAGTATGATTGTGCTGAAAGCGGTCACTTTTGACACATTGCGACTGGACATCTTTGTATGGGAGCTGGGTGGGAATCAACAGAAGTACACAACTCTTAGAAGGTCTTTTTTCCAAGTCTCTAATGAAGGACAGTTTGATGGATGAATGTGAGAAAAAGCATCTGTGCAGGTCCTCTGCCAGTTAACTGTCATGTACAGTTGAGAAGCGGTCTTCTGTTTCTACCTCAACAGAAAAGCATCCAAGACTATTGACTTTAAAAGGGGGAAGGGATATTTTGGCTGACAGTTGTGGTTGGTGATCACTTGATATCATTGCCTTTATGAGGTTGTCTGTGGCAAGGCAGTGCTTCATGATGAAAGTGCGCTGAGGGGCCAACTCTTCACCTGACTGTGACGAGAAAGAGGAAGGGACCAGGCTATCAAAACCCTCTTCAAGGACCTCTGAGGAGGCCCCACTTCCTAAAGGTCCCACTACCTTCCCAGAGCCCCATTCTGGAAAGCACACATGAGCTTTTGTGAGACTTGAGAACTGAACCATTGCCGGGAGGAATGGTCTCCCCAGTGTGAAATGGACTTCCCAGTGGCTATCGCGTGTGGGCACTTGTGATTTTCAGAGAGTGGCTGTCTCTAGGAGATAGTAAGACAGCTCTCAGTTCTTGCCTATTCAGATATGTGGGCGATTTGATCCCAGAGCATCTAACTCTCTGCCCTTATGACAATCCACTCCACTCCCTTTGCTTTCTCGAGCCTTTGTTGAAGCTGCATTGCCGCAGCCTCTCAAACCTTTGTGACTGGCATCATTTGAATCCCTACCTAACTCTCTTGGATCTGAAGGCTTCTACGTCTTCAGTACAGAACAATGTACACGTCACACCCCAATTACAACATACCAGCCTGAACAGTGAACCACTAAATCAGGTAGTTAAAAAGGGCAAACAAAGAATTTGGTGCTGTGTGTGCTTACAGTTTCCTACAGGTGAGCAGCCCACACAATACAGTACTTAAGAGTCTAACACTATTCTCCCCAGGAAATTAAGAGGCGTTTGGGGAACTAGGCCAGCATTATTCTCCCATTGCTGGCTTCTCATACCAAAGGATAAAAGCCACGGTCGTTCCCCTCCTGCTTATTGTTCACTTTTCTCTGACTGGTTCACAGACTTTCTCCTTTGGTCCAAGAAACTTGATGTAATATCATCTCCCAGTCTCACTTCCTGACCACCTGGGTATGAGATACCCCGTTGATTCAAACCAGTGGGGGGGAAAATGGCTATGGTCTGAACTGCTTGCTGGTGAATACAAGGATTGTGCCCCACCCATCTGGCCTTTTACTGTAGGATTAACGTTTTTTTGAACTGAGGAAGGAGATCCTATGACAATGGCCGACCTTAGCAGAAACACCATAATTCATTTCTCCCTGGAGACCTTTGGGTGGTAGGCACTCTGTTGGTCTGGTGACTAATACCTCACTTTTGGAGGTGGAGAATTAATGGGTTTTACGTGACATCTCAGAGCTTCAGCTAGTCCTCACCCAAGCTTCTTATGGGTGGTAAATGGGTGGGTTTGGTATCACAGTGCCAGGAACCTCCCTCCACCGAGAGAGTTCCATGCCTTTATAATCTGAAGTTCTTTTTCAATGTCTCTGCCAGATTTTCTTCACACATGTCTTGTTCACTTTGGAATCACCACGTGAGAGATATACTTGGTGGCACATGCTTTGAAAACCATTGACAATGCTTCTCTGGGACTCTAGTCAACACGAGGTTGATGTCTGTCCTGCAAGGCATGCAGCATTAGCCGAAGGCATTGGCTCATAGGCAGCAACAAGCTGTATCGTCTAGTCTAATTTCTAGGGACTTCCTCACTCTCTTCCTTGCCCAGATATTCTGTGTGCCCACCCACCCATGCCTGCTTCCGGTGCCTGCCCACACATGCTTGCTTCCGGTGTCTGCTCATTCTCCCTTGCTTCCGATGCCCATCCACACATGTTTGCTTCCAGTGTCCACATGTACCCAGCCATTTTCAGTTTTCTCTCTCCTTTTTTTTTTTTTTTTTTGACAGGGTTTCCCTGTATAGCCTTGGCTGTCCTGGAACTCGCTCTGTAGACCAGGCTGGCCTCGAACTCAGAAATCTGCCTGTCTCTGCCTCCCAAGTGCTGGGATTAAAGGCATGTGCCACCACTGCCTGGCTCAGTTTTCTCTTATATTATTTCATCTCCACTTTCACCCGTTCACCAACTTGAATTATAAACCTCTGATATCAAATGCTTTCTCCTGTAAATATCCAACTGAAGTTGGCCTCCCTTGTCCATTCAGCAAACATTGAGTATTTAGAACACAGCAATTTACCTGCTGGTTTTTTTTTTTTTCCAGTGTGCTTTGCCTGGACTTCACAGATCACTGAGAGATACAGACAGTAGGTGCAGGCAAACAAGTAGATGAGAGAGAATGAGCTAAGTGGGAAAGTAACAGTCAGAACTCACGTAAAGAAAGAAAGGACATTGAAGCTAAAATATGAAAAATGAAGGTGGGGTGGGTATCCTTTGAAAAACGAGACAGGACACCTGGCAGAAGGAAAGCCTGGATGGGTTTGGGGATATCTTTGAAAAAGTTTACCATGGCTATGGATGGAGAAATCAATGGAGAGAGATGGGGGATCAAGTGGGGGAAGATCAGAAGATAGCCATGGGAGTAGCCCAGGGGGAAAATAGGGATGAGGCTGGCAGTAGGGACAATGAAGAGAAGCGAGGACCATGAGGTGGGGTCTACAATAGGAGGGACAGAAGTTGACAACCCAGGAGTCTACCTTGGATGTTGGGAAGAAAGTTTTTCCAATGAACTTAAGGCCCAGCTCGCCTCCCCCAGCTGCTATAGTTCATAACTGAAGTATGCCCTCAAGATGGATGTTTTGAGAATGGGGTTCGTCATTGGCTGTGCTATTTTACAGGCGAGGGAGGCCTAAGGAGATAGATCGGTTGACAGAAGTAGGTTAGAAGGGGCGGACTTTGAAGATGACCTCTACCCTGGTTCCAGACTGCATTACCCTGCTTTCTGCCTGCAACTAGGCACAAGCCACTGCCTTGCAGGCCAGGCATGAGGATGCTCCACTGGGCTTTTGCCACCAACACCGCCTGGAACTCCTTGGCACCAGGAGCCAAACAAGTCTTTTGTCCCTTAAGGTGTTTTTGTCAGGTATTTTGGTCACAGTCATGTGGAAAGTAAGTCACACATTAACCTAGGGCCAGTCATCCAGTGAGAACTCATGAAGTATTTTTTTAATGACATGGTTCACTTTATTTTTATTTACTTTTTTGGTTTTGTTTGTTTGTTTTTTAGACAGGGTCTCACTACATAACCCCGGCTGGTCTGGAACTCATTATGTACATTCAAGGTCAGGTTGATCTTGAATCCAGAAATCTGACTGCCATTGTCTCCCAAGTACAGAGATTAAAGCCATGGGGTCAGCAGGTTCAGATACAATTTACTTTATATCTGCCTACTTGTCAGGAAGTTATATACAGTCCTGAGACATGTTTTTAATCAAAGACAATGATAAACAGTACATAAATATTTCATTCATGTAGTATTCTACTCCTGATTAAATATTCAAATATTACCTAGGGTAATAAGAATCAGTACTACTGTAGCAATGTTCCTTACATACGATGTAGACCAGAGGGAAAGTGGAAGAACCATCCTATACCCAAACGCCATGTGTCTGGAATGTAGGGGCAAACTGACAGTGGGAATTCTGGGTGGACAGACCACATGTTGCACTGCTAATTAAAGGCAGGAATCTAAACCTGCTTATCCAAAGTTGAGATGAGAATATGTAAGTTGTAAGGAAGAAACACAGTGACATCATTTCCCGTTCTCGGTGGTCTAGATTGCATGGATGTAGCTCTCAGGTTGGAAGGCACAATTGTGTGTAATTCTAATCCATGGGTTCTGAGAGTCTCTGGATGATATGAGAACTTGAATGGTGCTCAGTTGGAGAGGACCGCCCTTCAGAGATCAGTCCCGGGCCTGCAGATGCTGAAGCAGAAGTGTTCAGAAGGGTCCTACCTAACTACGTTAGGATATGTGAAAGTCACCTCACGTGGAGAGAGGTGAGAACCCCCAGCTGCACATCTCCATTGTTCAGCAGGGGAATCCTTTATTAAAGAAAACAGTCTGGGCTGGAAGAACCACTGACTTGCATGAAAGAGGCTCAAGATTCAATCCCCAGCGGTGGTGGTGGTGGTGGTGGTGGTGGTGGTGGTGATGTTGAGGAGGAGGAGGAGGAAGAAATAAATTAGTCTTTGTATAAATGCTTCTATTGTATAAACATGTCCAAAAAGTTATGAAATGAACTTAGTGGTTTAACCTTCTGCTATGACTAACATAGCAAAGCAACAAACTCAGGTTATTCAGTTTTTCCACTTTGGAAAAAAGAAAACACAATCTATCCGCACCATAATTTAACCCATGATCCCTAGTTTGTTTCTATATGAGAAGAGTGGTCCAGGTTGAGGGGCTATGGGCCCTCTGAGAGTCCTGCAGTCTGGTCCCTGCTGCGGGATGGACTGTCTTAATTAGCTGAATCAAGTTACAAGGGGAAAATCCCCAAAACCCCAGTGACTAATTAGCTGCAGCATGGCTCTTTAAGGAAGTCACAAAATTGGGACACAAACATTGGTTGGCCCTGCCACTTGTACAGCACTGACAGATGCTTCAGTGACTCCAGCCACTGTGTCCTGTGCTGTCTGGAGTGGAACAGAAGATGCTCTTCTTGACCTTTCTAGGTAAACCATATGGAACAAAAAGTACCCACTGGGAGTGGGAAATCAGGAAAAATCGAGGCACCACGACCTTGTCTGTGTCGAAAAGCAAGCTTCTGGAAGGCGGTAGCTCCTCTTTTCTGTAACACTTGACAGAATTTGTGTACACACACACACACACACAGAGAGAGAGAGAGAGAGAGACAGACAGACAGACAGACAGACAGACTCCCCCCCCCCCCACAGTGACACTCAGACTAACCACTATTTCCTGGGTTAGAAGTTTCCTAACAGAGGCTCTCAGTTCTAACAGTAAATTCTGTTGCTGATTTATTTGTACAGTTCCTAGTAGGCAAACATCTAAAGCGGTGACTGCCAAAGATTTTGTCAGTGAAGTTCAGCTTCATATTCTACTTGAAGGGAGTCTCGAATTTATGCTTTTTTTTCCTTGCAAAACAACCAAATGTTGATCATCCAGATATTTTGTTTCCAAAGGAGATGCTTTTTGCCTTCTCCATGGCTTAGACTGGCCTTCCAAGGTCATCTGCTGATCCTATGCAGGTGAGTCTCCCGATTGATCGGCTCCACTCCTCACAGGAGCCACGCCCATCCCCTCCTCCAGAGGTTTCTTTATCCATCTAGATCACACCAAGGTTCTGGCAATCGCATCACAAAAGCACGTTGGAGTCAGTAGCTACTGTCGTGCCGTGTGGCAGAGCTTTGACCTACGCAGTACAGTCTTCTCAGTTCAGTAGACATCAACGCACCATCTGCAGTGTTTACAAAGGAACGTTTTCATCCAAAAGAATCTATGGCAACTAAACTGTGGCACCACACTGGACAACAGCAATGGAAAATCTACAGAGCTTGCTGTTTAAAATCCACTAACCTATGATTGTTTTTTCCCCTTAGAACCAAGAGGCTTGTTTTAACTCCATGTAACAAGACTGTTTAGTAGGCATGGACTATGGACTATACCAGTTATTCCAGGATGCATTTCTTTTAGACATTTATTAAATCGATTGCCAATTGAAGGCTGGGAACATTACTCATTTGATAGAGTGCTTGCCTAGCATGTATGAAACCCTGGGTTTGACCCCCCCCCCAGAACCACACCGAAATGGTGAAACTGGCAGACAACTGTCAGTAACCTTGGCCCTCACAGGTGCAGAGGGTCCTGACTGCATTCTCCCTTTATAGAGAGAGTTCGAGGTCAGCCCGGGACTATGAATTACCCACAAACAAGTTTACTGAAGGTTTAAGAGGTAAAGGAGGCAGCATATCTCTGCATCTTCTGCTGGGGTCACACATCAGAAATCAAAAGAAGCCTCGAGAAGGCCCCTAGACAGGGACCTCTCTCTCCACGTGCCAATAGCTTCACCTCCAGACCCTCAGGTGGGACGGTCCTTTGGAAAGGAAACCCATATATCTGCTTCCCTCCCTTAATTGTGAGGGTTGAGAGACAAAGCAGGACCTGGCTGACTGAGCTCCATCAAGGCCATGGTTTATTTTGGAGACAGGTTAAATTGTATAACTTTTTCCTGTCTGTGTTGAATTACTTGCTTAAAAACTATAGAATGACATGACCTCCATCCAAGCGTTGAATGGGGAATGACTCTGTACCTGGTATTGTAAATTATCAGTCGGAATGTCTACATCTAAGTTTTAGAGTGGCATTTGGTTTTTAGAAGCGAATGATTACTCACTGTATCTGCTCTTAGGTGATGCCCATTAAGTAAATATGCATCGGAGGAGAAGGGATAAAGAGTTTTGTTTTGTTTTGTTTTTCTTGAGACAGGGTTTCTCTGTGTAGCCCTGGCTGTCCTAGAACTCACTCTGTAGACCAAGCTGACTAGTTTGAGTCTTTAGGCGGACGGAGACGGAGGGTTCACGACCCTAATTTCCGCACGCGGTGGTGTGGGCCGAACCCTATTTCTCAAAATTTCTTACTGTGAGAAGAGAGGAAGAGGGTCCCTGACCTCAGGGATTGAGTATCTGTAAAGGTCCTAAATTGTAATAATCACACCACCGTCCACCCTACCAATCCCTTGCAGTTTTCTAAGCAAGGCCTAGGTCCCCTGAAATAGGAAAAATATGTACCGTTCAGAGTACCTGCAGAAAGCGGTGACCAAAAGTGTGCTATATTTTAGTGTCCTTCCTGGAGACAAACTGTAGAAAGCACAGTGAGAGTAAAGCTGGACTCCATACCCCTATACCACCTGTATCACTACAGGATTCTGTAAACACTGTTAAGAAAACTGTAGACATATGTATCTATTGTGCTTATCAGATAGTTTTCCCCTTCCAAGTAATTTCTTTCTTTCTGGGTGTCTTCTCTACCTGTTGTTCTAAGAGTTCAAGGTGATGAAAGAGAAGCCCCTCCCAGAAGATTTAAAAAGTCTTTTACGAAATTTAATTTTCGTGATTAAATACAATTCAGAATAAAGGTAGCGCCACGAGTTGTTTTGCTGATGTCTGCTGAGGCCGGAGCTGAAGAAAGCTGAGAGGGGCTTGCTCACCAAGAGCTCTGAGAGGATGTGGGCTAAGGGATTCCGTGTTTAGACAGATGGCTCCATGCAGTATGTCGCCTGGAGCTCTGGGTCACAGGGGATCAAGGGGAGACTTGTGTGCCAACTGTGTGAGGTCATGAGGAGAACCAAGTCAGAAGACAGAATCTCAGTCATCTTGGACCACGGAGAGTCAGCAGGAAAGGAGAGTGGTTTCCGCCGTAAGTTGGATAAGTGGCTTATTTTTCTGAATGACAAGTATTTATGAGAATGAAGTCATGTTTCGAAGGTGTCAGAATGTGAAGCAGTTGTGACAGCTGAGTGGGAGGAAGCTGTGAGGGGTGTTTATCCACGCACTTCCTCCCTATCTCCTGACCAGTATGTGTTTCTTAGTCTAGACCTGGTTTACTGACTAGGCTGTGTTCAAGTCTGTCAAAGAATGTCACGATGGCTCACTGCTGCCTGGCACAGGATTGGAAAGAGAAACGCCAATGTTGGTGTTCCCTGGTGTAGAATTAATTCCCCCAGAGCCCACTTTCTTCATCTTGAAAACAATGCCGGTCCGAGTTATGTGAGTTATTCTAAGTGTCAGGTGTAAGCGGTGAGAGTATTGTTTCGGGGTTAGCGCTGGGTACATTACGTTCACTCACTCAGACCATTCTTGGAATTCAAGTCAATGAGAGCGTTCAGCTTTCTCCATTATCCAACCCAGCACTCCCTGTGCATCGGCATCTGGGATTATATTATTATGTTTCATTTACATAATGCGTGCTATCTGAGACTGTCTTACGGATTAGGGGCTTTCGTTACGTGAGGTTTAATCGTTGAGCCACAAACACAGACACTGCTTACGGAAAAGGAAAACGTACACTTGAAAAATGTCTCGCAGGCATGTGGGTCTACGGATAGAGCTAGTTTTTAATATGGAAAACAAGATGGACAATCAAGTAGCCAATGCCCATATTTTAAGCAGCTGCCTCTATAGCAAAAAAGCAAAAGAAAAGAAACCTGAAAAACTCCCCACAGTAAGGGGGTTGGAAGACTCTGTGAGACATCCTCTAGCTTCTCAGCCACGCCTGCCATCCTCCGGGCCCCCGGGACCCCTGCCAGTCTTGTCCTCCGCTGCTCACAAGAAGCTGGCTCTCAGTCTCCACAGTAGATCCCTTGAGGGTGGGTCCAGCTTCTGTGGGGACTGACACTTAGAAATTAGGGACTTCCTTTTAAAGAAAATAGATTTTTCAAGGGCTCTCAATTTTTCACATTTCCCGTACGCCTAGATATAGATCACAATATGAAAACCTTCGCTAGAGTTCTGGAAGGCATTTGCAAAAAGGGAGGAACCCAGAAATGTCAATTTTGCCATTTTCTTGCTTTTTGGCAGTCAGGGTTTTGTTTGTTTGTTTGTTTGTTTGTTTTAGAGTTATTTATTTATTTTGTGCATATGAGTACACTGTTGCTGTCTTCAGACACACCAGAAGAGGGTATCGGATCCCATCACAGATGGTTGTGAGCCACCATGTGGTTGCTGGGAATTGAACTCAGGACCTCTGGTAGAGCAGTCAGTGCTCTTTACTGCTGAGCCAGCTCTCTAGCACTAGTGGTCAGTGGTTACAGCTTACTTTTTAATCTTGATGGAGGTATGAAGGCAGCTCCGGTTTGTGTGTGACCTCAGGGCAGATAGAGAGGCAGCAAAGCCTTGGCTTTGTCTATCACACACTTTGGGGATAAGAATCCAAATTCCAAAAGCATATGAGTGGGTAAATCTTTAAAGTTTGCTAACAAAACAATATGTACTCGCCTCTGGAACAGACTGATGTAGACAAGCGTGATTACAAGAGTAATAGAAAGTAGTCTTGTCTGTCTTTCTTTCTTTCTTTCTTTCCTTCTCTCTCTTTCTTTCTCTTTCTTTCTCTCTCTCTTTCTTTCTTTCTTTCTTTCTTTCTTTCTTTCTCTTTCTTTCTTTCTTTCCTTCCTTCTCTCTCTTCCTTCCTCTTTCTTTCTTTCTTTCTTTCTTTCTTTCTTTCTTTCTTTCTTTCTTTCTTTCTTTCTTTCTTTCTTTCAGATTTATTTACCCATTACACACTGTAGCTGTCTTCAGATGATCAAAGTCTCAGTCTCTGGAAAGGGTAAAAGGTTCCACTTCCTTCCCTCTGGTCCACTCTTCCTTCCCCTTCTCCCCCATTCTGCTTCTTCGTTCCCCTAGTCACTCTTTTTTACTTTTCTTTTTCCAGACTTCCTTCCCCCAATTCAGCTTTCTTCCCATTTTTTCCAGCTTTCTACCACTTTCTTTTTATTCTCCTTCTGACCATATATTAAAATTTCCAAAATATCCCAGTGATAGTGTTGACCACAGAAAACAGATCTATTGTTTCTGTAAATCCCACTCTTATAATAGTTACAACTTTTATTATGTATTTTTATTTTATATGTATGTTTGAAGACATGTCTGTGTGCAGTGCCCAGTAAGGCCAGAAGAGGGAGCCAGTGCTCTGGAACTAGACAGCTCAGATGCTTCTGAGCTGTTATGTGGATGCTGGAAACCTATCCTGGATCCTCTACTAGAGCAGCAAATGGCTGAGCATCTCTACAAGTCCTGTTGTTTTAACAATTTGTAAAGACTACTGGGCAAATTTGTATTTATTGTGACTTCATAAAAGGTCTCAACGGCCAAGGAATGACTCAAGAAGAAACAGTATAACTGAAAATCAGGTAGTAGCTAAAGTCCCAAAGCACAGACACTAAGTGTGGACATGCTGAATAATACCCAGAATTCCACACTAGACCGTGGTTACTAAAGCACACAGAGGAGGTACAAATTCTGTTTTCAATTTTCTTCTGGAAAGTTACCGTGTTTTGGTTTTTCTCAAACTGGGTATACAAATAGGCTTTCAAGCTTTGGGGCTTTTTTTCCCTCCCATTAAAAGTCATCTTCCCATCATGGAAACTTAGAAACATTGTTTTGCTACAAAATTTTAAACCTGAAATACTTCAAATCTCAGGAAACTGCCTAATAGGCACCCAGAGAGTCCTGTCAATCAAACCCAGCAGATTTAGTGTATATTGTCTCTGGTCTCTAATCCTGTTAAAAAAGAATTGAATAGTTTATATAAATAGTTCGGGCCCTGCTGTAGACTCTCTTGCTGTTTTTCTTCCTTACTGTAGAATTCAAGTCCTTGTTGAATTCATTTTGTGGCTTCATGGTTGTTTTCTGTGGTTGCAATTATTGAACCCTTCTTTCGCTGGAAACAAATGGATAAGATGTCCAACTACTGGCCTGTTTCAGATGCAAATGTGAAGAGTATCCCAGGTTACAAAGCAAATGCTCAGAAAAGAAATTCATGAGAAAGGTAATTAATCAATCACGGTTACACTCCAAAACGATTTCCTACATACAAAGTTTCTAGTTCTTTAATAAGTGGTGGAAGATGGGGAATGGGTTTCACTCGTCTGATTCTTCTAATTCTGACAGTTCTCTCTCTCTCTCTCTCTCTCTCTCTCTCTCTCTCTCTCTTTGCAATACATTTATTATTCATGGCCAGCAGTGTGTGTGTGTGTGTGTGTGTGTGTGTGTGTGTGTGTGTGTGTAGAGGGTGGTGCTCTGTGCTCCAAGGTGCTTTTGGAGACTACAATTTTCAGGACCCTGTAGGTCCTGAGGGTTGATCCTGAAGGGATTGTCAGGCTTGGATGCAGGTGGCTTTACCAGCTGAGCCATCTTGCTGGCCCCATGATGTTTTGGTTAAATCACAGAATCAGTGGGAACTGGGAAGGAGAGTCCTGGCTCCCCAGATTTGGCTACTTGGAAAACCTGGCAGCCCCAGGTCTCCTGTGAGCATTGGAAACTGTGAAAGAAAGATTTTCTTTATTCTTCGAGGGAACAGAGACTAATGCTAAGGAACAGAAGACAAAATGGGGAACTTCACTGTTGAAAACAGGAAATAATATCGACTTATTACTTCAATAAGATTATATACTGCATATATCACCCAAACATAAAGAGAAATTAGAAGCTATAAATACGTATTGATGTAGTTTTAGACCCTTGAGAATTAGTGGTCTTTCAGTTTTTTTTAAAAAAATGTTCTATTGACCATGGGCTTTTGAACGGTGAATAAGATAAGGTAAAAGTGTGATCTCAAAATTGAGATGACATCACCTGTGAATAAATTTCCTAGTTATTTCACCTTTGCTGACCTTGTTTTCTAGCGTGGGTAGCCTTTAAGATGCTACTCTAGGATGCTTCAGCATGCATCTGAGAGTTGGTTGCAAACATGACCCACCTGGGAAGAGGGAACCTCAACACGGTATTGCCTCCATCAGATTGGCCTATGGACTGTCTGAGATGGTGTGGTTTGTGATTTCTCATTGATGTAGGAGGGTCTAGACCACTGTGGCTTGTCCCATGCAGTATAAAAGGTATCTGAGGAACCATGGGAAGCAAGCCACCATGCAGCGCTCCTCCACGCTGCCTCCCTTCCTCCCCCAGGTTCCTATCTTGAGTTCCTGCCCTGGTTTCCCTTGATGACATGTTGTAACCTATGGGCTGAATAAACCCCTTGATCCCCCCAAGTTGTCTTTTGGTGAGTTTCATCTCAGCAACGATAAAACTAACTAGGACAACTCATATAGGACAACACATATAGCCACTGTGAATGCACTAGTATTAAAAACAAACAAACAAACAAACAAACAAACAACCAGTTAACCATGCCAAACCATGAGAATGAGACGGCACTCATTGCTGTTATGAGAAGCCTGATATTTAAAATACACCATTTAAAATGTTTGAGAGTCAACTTGTAACTTAGAATACAGTTACTCTCTCTCTCTCTCTCTCTCTCTCTCTCTCTCTCTTTTAAGATTTTTTAAAATGTATTTATTTTATGTATATGAGTATACCATTGCTCTCTTCAGACACACCAGAAGATGGCATCAGACCCCATTACAGATGGTTGGGAGCCACCATGTGGTTGCTGGGAACTGATCTCAGCGCCTCTGGAAGAGCAGTCAGTACTCTCAACTGCTGAGCCATCTCTCCAGGCCCAGAGTTACTTTCTTATTTTTTATTTATTGATTTTGCTAGTACTCTGTCAGGAAGAGTTTGTTTAAAACATAGTAACTTAAGATCTAATTGAAGAATTTTAATCTCCCTAATAGGATACCAAGTTACTGGTGATGATTTGCCTTTTAAGAGTTACAATCTGTGACTCATTTTTTTAAATCTAGAATGGGTCAGAAAGTCAGATTATGTGCATCAAGTGTAGACCTGCTTCTGAGCTTCATAGCTGAAATAAAATAGACCAGGTTAAAGTCTAGAACTGTTTTAAAGACACACACAGGCAATCTTTTCAGAAACTCCCACTCAGACATCCCTTTTAACAGATTGTTCTACATGATAACAAGGAGTACCACCTGGCTTTGTATATATTGGTTACCTAAAGGACAGAAGTATAAAGTGAACTGTTACAGTGACAGCAGTTAATAAGAAAGCGTCTCACTTGTACACTTTTCTTTGCCTCTGTTTATTTAATACACCAACCTCGTCTCTTGGAGATTGCCGTTCACATTTTACTTTTGAGAAAGTTGAGGATTGGAGAGATTAAGCAATTTTCCCAGAAACAACCATCTAGTGAGAAGTCTGAACTCAAATTGACTCCTGTTTACTGATTTCAGAGCTTGTACATCAAACCATCACATGTCTTGGGGCTATTGGCTATGGAAGCACTCTCTTGAGTGCTTCGTTTCTGTGAGATAAAATATGCTGACAAAGTAATTTAGGGGGCAGCGTTTGTTTTAGCTAACAATTCCAGGAATACTTATTGAACAAAATGTTCAGAAATGCAAATACCTTTCATTGAGGTTGTCACAATGAGAGACATTTTTATTTGAACACTCACTCAAGTTGAAACATCACAGCACTCAGTGTTAGACCATTGAGGGTAAGGGACCCCCAAGTCAGTTACAAGATGGAACAGTAATACAAGCGTTTTTAAATTAAAACATTAGTATTTGAGGATTCGTGATTAAGAATCTGTTTAGAACATTCCCCAAATCAATGGAGAGGTAGCATTAAAAGCTTCACTTTAGGCAAGGGGTTTTATCTTCTATTGTTCATTTCTCCATTGTTAGACCAATGTTCACATTGTAGATAGATTTGCTTAGGCATTTAATCAGTCGATACACCTAAAACACTTGATCGGGACTCTCCCTAGACTTAGCATCCAGTGCTACCTCTTAATATTATTCATGTAAGCAACGATGACAGAAAGACCACTCAGGATCTTCTCTCCATTTCTTAAAGCCCTCAAGCCTCAATCTAGAATATATCTTTACTTCCAGTTAGGATATTAGGTCTAAAACGCTTAATCTCACTTTTCTGCTAGGAGGGTGTGATTGTGTCAGTGAGGAGACTCACAATTTAAGTACAGTTTCAGTGAGAAAGTTGGCTGACAGCCTTTTGGCTAATGGAACTTGTCTCGAATTCTTACACTTTGGAATGAGTTAACTCCACTCTTAGGGCCCCCAGACTCCAGCTTCATTACTTAGGAAAGGATCTGATGGAGATCAACATTAAGAGACAATGAGGATAATGCTTAGAAGAGACTCCCAGGAAGAAAGGGCGACAGTGCATGCTCACTGTGGGGGATCTGAGATGACAGGAGATGAGGCGGTGCAGACGGTCCTAACCTCAGATGGTCCAACCCCCAACCTGTAATATTTTCACTTTATTGTGTTGTGGAAGCAAAATGAATGAGATAGAAGTCATTCTTTGGATCTTCATCCTTTCTCAAGTCAGGGATATGCTATCCCATGTGTCTTGAGAACCTGGGCTTCCAGGGAATGTAGCTTGAAGTAAGCCTGACGATCTGGAAGGGAAACAATGACCATTGTCTGACTGTCTTAGCTGCTAAGACCTGATGTTCAGACACTTATGAATTTTCTATTTGTAGCATTTTTCAGGCTACAATAGTTATGTACAGACACAGCTTCAGTGTTAGCACAGATGTGGTCCAGAAATAGTGGCTCTTCAGTATCCTGGAACTAGAATTGGGCCAGTTTTAACCACCCCAGACCTGATGGTGAAGAAGCACAGAACATTATAGACACATAGATGTATGCAGCAAGGGGGTCTTCTGGAACTAGAGAAGGCAGGACACCTGCCCTGACCCTGCAGGAGGGAGCTGAAAGAATAACAACTCCAAGTCCCAATTCTCAACCACCAGCTTTCTCATTTGTCAGACCCAGAATATGGGGCCTATGGGCTTTCATCCTCAGTCCAATCACTTGGGGCTAATTGACTATACAAAAGGGTAGACTAGATCTGCAGGGCAAATGGAAAAAAGTCATACTGGCAACTGGAGCACAGGGTGACCAATAATAAAGCTGTTGCCTTTTCCTTCTCTCTTCGTACTCTCTAAAGCTGAACATGGAGAAATAAGATTGCTCTTCAGAGGTTGAAATCATGTAAATGACCATCCCACTTCTCAGAGCCAGATACACCTCTTGGGTCAACTTCATTTAAGCTATTTCCAAATCTAAAGAATGAAGGTAGAGGTTGAGGAGATAACTCATTTGGTAAAGCTCATGGCCAAGTGTAAGGACCTGACTGATGCCCAGGACCCAGGTAGAGAACCCATAAATTCTGGTGTGATATTATTGCCCCAGTGCTGGACTGGCAGAGATGGGAAGATCCCTAGGAGTTCCTCTTAGCCTAGCTTTGTTGCCAAGTTCCAGGCCAGTGACAGACTATTAATAAACAAAAAGGGAGGGCTCGGCAATTAGGAAGTTCAATTCACTGAAATTCAATTCACACCACCTATTTGGTGATTCTATAGCTCCAGTTCCAGGCAATCCAATGTCCCCTGTTGGTCTCCACAGGCTCTTGCATATTCGTGGTGAACACAATGTGTATGTGTGTGCGTGTAGTGGATGACTACATGCACATATATACATTTAATGCATGCACGCACACATATATGCACATATGTACATTAATAAGTGAATTCTAAAGATGAAACAAAGCAGACAGTTCTGGTGGGATGGCACCTATGTTGTCTTGTGCCTCACATACCTACACAGACATACACATGCATATTCACCACACACACACACACACACACACACACACACACACACACACACACACGTATATGTACATGGTCATGCATAGTCACTCACACAAGCACAGAGAAAAGGAAACTGGCTACAGATCTTGCATTTTATCTATATTAGTGATTTTATGCTCAAGTCTCTCCTGTATCTTTTACTTAGCTTTGGATCATAAAACAAGAGACAAATGACTCACTCCAGATACCAACTTTAGCAAACTAGAGTATGTGTGGTTTTCTCTCAAGAATGTCAGGATTTGGAGTCACTTTATCATAAAATTATTATAGTTTCACATATTTCTGAAAAAAATTGTTCAGTAATATAAACAATGTGGTGGAAAATGTTTAGTTACTTACTAACCAATACTTATCATTTAAGGACAAGGTCCTATTCTTAATGCTCCCGTTGATCTCTTTTCTAAGCTGGATGGGCTTAAGACAGAAGCCCTCGTAGTGATGAGGTGAGTGAACTCCCAGGATTGTGGTGACCTTGAGGTATACCATGGGTTGTCTTTTCTATCTTTGCTGTTCTGTTCAAACTGAGCGGAGTCTGACGAGACTGTCACAAACCTACCTACCCATAGGACACATCACTGGTCCATTTGGTACCAACTGTGTCATCTGCATCTCATTTGTTCTTCCTAAATCTTAGGGATAATTGAGGAAGACGGACCAGAAAGATCCTATGAGCCAGAGGTAGTGGATGCCTACAGTGAAAACAGTGTTTTCTGGACAGTGCAGGGCAGCTGCAGATGTGAACTAAGAATGTGAACTCACAGTGGATGCACCTGCATTCAGAAAACAGCACAAGATCAAGCCAGGTGAACACATAGCAATGTGAGCAGGGGCCCAGGAAGCCCCAACCAGAGCTGAGAACACTGGCGGCTGGTAACTTCCGGGGGAGGGAGAGACAGACCCCTTCAATGATATGGCCCCTGAGAGGCTGCCCAGGCTCCAGGGGAGGATCTTACACCCACATCCATACTGGTAACACAAGATTGAAGAGTTTCTGGTGTCTTTGGAGACTTAATTGTCTCATATGATATTTTTCTGGAAGCTGTCTTATGAGACAATGTTTTGTTGAAGCAGATACACGAGAGGATATTTTGCTGAAGCAGATACATGAGAGGATATTTTGCTGAAGCAGATACATGAGAGGATGTTTTGCTGAAGCAGATACATGAGAGGATGTTTTGTTGAAGCAGATACATGAGAGGATGTTTTGCTGAAGCAGATACATGAGAGGATGTTTTGCTGAGGCAGACACTTGAGAGGACCTGTGAGATTTGGAAAGAGTATGAGTAGAACCCAACAGACAGTGAATGATGCTCTTGCATTGGTTTCCCTTGCAACATTTTGCTGGTCCTTGCTGATCTTTGCTTGTCATGATATTGTAGAGAAAAATGCACCAGAGAATTTCTCATGGCATTCTGGCTGCTTCTTGCCACTGCCGTGGACTTGTGCGGATTTGGTGGAGCCTTGTGGTTTCTTCTGGATTGAGCCACTGCTGCTGATTCCTGCTTGGTGTTTTGGACTGGACTGCTGATATCCTAGCAACAGAGATTGGAATGACCCTAAAGAACTACTTCTAAACAGGTCCACATCCCCAGTTTCCTATTAACCTTTCTTTCTCCATACCTCTGTTAGGTGGGCTAAAAGGAAAGTTGATGCATTGAAGAACCCTTATTAAAGTAGATTTTGAAAAATCTAAGCCTACGCTAGATAGATCCAGAAAATGTAACTCAGGGAGAAAGGCGTTTGTTTGGCTCACAGTTTCAGGTCATGGTTCATTATTGCAGGGAAGTCAGGAAGAAAGGACTTGAAACAGCTGCTAACATCACATCTACATCTAAGAGCAGAAAGCAATGTGTATACACTAGTGATAAGCTCTCTCTCTCTCTCTCTTTCTCTCTCTCTCTCTCTCTCTCTCTCTCTCTCATATAATCCAGGATTCACTGCCTAGAGAATGGTGACCCAAGGGAGCTGTCCTTCCCCCTCATCAAACAATACATAGGCATGCCCACAGGCCAGCATATTCTAGATAATTCCTCATTGAGGCTTATGCCCAGGTAATTCTAGAATCTTTCAAGTTGTCAATTAAAATTGAAGACTCACACCAGCTGAGTATGAGTGGCCTCAACTTCCTGCCTCCACACCTTTCCTCCCTTGAGAGGGTAGCCTGTCAAGCTGCGGTCAGGTGTTTGGTTAGAAGAGAAAATGTATAGATATAATAGAAGATAGATCTAGTAATGTAGGTTTTAATTGTAAAGTTAAAGAAATCACATATACTATACTTTAAATATCAGCAAAATCTTATTGTTGAGAAAGTTTTTGTAAGATATACAAAATTAGATAGTACTTCATAGTTTCCCATGTTCACTAGACTATAGCATAATTTTGCTTCAGCAATATGGGAGGAGTCTAATGGATAGTAGTTGTGTTGCATGCTGCTTTTTATCTGGACATGGTATAATTACATCTTGGGTTATCCCTAGTAGCCACGGCAACCAGAGCAGTACCACAGCAACTGGGTCTATGGTAATGGTGACAGAACTATTGTCTCCTTAGAGAGTGGAGAAAGAAAGAGTTAGAAGACCCTCACTTGATAACCCTCCCCAAGATGCAAGTGACCTTGAGAGATGCTAGAGTATATGTGGGAATTGAAAGGTTAAGTCTGGACTCTATGAGATCACCATCCATGGTGGAGGGGTGGTTGGTGAGGCTGCAGCTAGTCGGGGGTCACTCATGTTCTTCTAAGTAACCCCTCATCCATGCTCTGTAACAAGCCCAATAAGCTCATCAGTCACACCTTGACCTGTCATGGATGACGCTATGGATTCTGTTATGGATGTCCATCTAGAGTGATTACACATTTGGTTTCCCCAGGAGCAGTTAACACAACCCTGCTCTTTTAGGATTAACACAGAAGTCACTGAACCTGCACAGTGGTCTTCCAGTCTTTGAAGTTTAAGGAAGGTTGCAGATACAACCCCTCTAGTGACTTGTTCTTTCATTCCAGACACCACCATGGAGAAATCCATTGCTGTTGTTAAAGTCAGAGTTCTTGATATGCAAACAGCCAGGCCTTAGTTGAGACCCTACATGTTTACACTTCTAACCAGCACTTGCTACTCAATGCCATCTTGTCTCTCAGCCCCAGAGTCTTGGAACTGCTATAGCTCTTGGTCAAACCATCCTTTCTTTGCACTCAATGTCAGAGCATAGATGCCCAGCCACTCTCTGTTCCATGTGCATTGCTGTCTTCTCCCAAAGCTTGGTGCCATTCACCCAGAGGCTTAAAGTACACAGTAACTGCCAACTCTCCCAAAGGCAGCAACTTCAAAACTCAGACTTTAAAAGACCTTTTTCGCTTTCTATAAGGAAATAAGGAGAGGGAGGTACGCCATTTCCTAGTGTATCTCCAACAACCATGCCTGAAATTACAACACAGAATAGCAATTTTTATGTAAGTAGCACCTGAATAAAAAAGATCCAAGCAGTGAAGGAAGAGGGCTAGTAAGCACCAACTCCAAGCGGCCTCAGGCTCTACCACCACAAACCCATCTAACCATGGTCTAAATCAGCTCTCATAAAATGGCCTTGTGCTTTGCAGGCTGCGTGTGGGATTAGGTTGTTGTTGTTGTTGTTGATTTGTTTGTTTGATGTTTTTAATTATTCGCTTTCTAAATGAAGTTTTAAAAGTCTTCTTTTAGTGGGGGTGGGGTGGGGCTTGACATGTTGTTCTAGACTTTTCCTTTTCTGTTAGTGTCAAACCCAAGGGTGTATGCTCAGTTGGCAAATGTGGCGAGAAGCTATTATTGACCCCTAGTGTCCAGTGGCTACAGCCCAAAGGGTTCATGGGAAAAGCTCTGAAAGAGTTCTTGAAGGAGTGAGTATTTGCATACTTGGAGGAGGAGGGAGTCCAGAATGGCCAGAATAATAAATAGCCCGTATCTAGAAAGCGACTAAGAACTGAAGAAAGATTGAAACTCCAAAACCCAGAGATAAGAGCCAATGATATGTCTCTGTGGGTGAGACCCAAATTCAATTTAGAGAACTCACGTAGTGGAAGAAGAGAACCAAGGACTTAGCCCAGCCTGGAACTTTAAATATAACACCTAAGTGGTGACAACCGGGATTCAAATGTGCCAAGATCCTGAAGCACAGCTGGCTCAGAGCTGTGGGGCCCAGAAGATCTCAATCCAGGCAATGTGCATCATTGGCTAATATCAACCACACTGGCCTGTTTCTGCCAGTCTTCACATGAGATGGTGTTCTCACGTTATGACAGAATATAATGTGGATGTTAGCTATTCCATCACAGTAGCTATAGCATAAGACAGCATGTAGACCTCTCCTAACAGATAATATTAAGAAATTCAATATTATGAAGTCTATCTATGATGAGTAAGACTATTCATATACAGATGAAAAAATATGTTTTTTGTTATTTTTCATTACTGTAATGATACATTCTTCATGATTATAATGATCTATACTGATACCTACAACCTACAGAAAGGAAGTATGAGGAAATGTAGAAGATGAAGAATTTTCATCATAAAAATGAAATTGTATACTTTAAAAATTAAAGGATGTAGCCAAAACTTATTTATGACAATTAAAAGTCAGAAAGAAAGAAAGAAAGAAAGAAAGAAAGAAAGAAAGAAAGAAAGAAAGAAAGAAAAGAAGAAGGAAGGAAGGAAGGAAGGAAGAAAGGAAGGAAGGAAGGAAGGAAGGAAACCCACAGAAAATGTTAGGGTAGCGTGGTTTTGTGCTTTTCCAATCATTATCGCCTGGAACATGAAGCACTACAAAAAGCAAATGACAGTAGAAGCATCGGGTCACAGACTCAAGAGCCGGTGGCCGGGCTCAGTGCTTGATGTGAGCTGATAGGAACAGCCAGTTCACTCATGAAGGCACACTTTGACTAAGCTATTATTCCTAAGTTAAAGTGAAATGTCAGGTTAGGAAGAGCAATAAAATTCATGGAAGGCCCCTGCCCGGTGGAGTTCCAGACACTAAAGGAGACAGTTATTAAGCATGTTGTCTCCATAAGGGCTGGCAAGGGCCGTGATGAAAATGCACAAGAGCCCTACACAGACCCTGGAGAGGCTTCAGGGATGACATTTTCTGTCACACTAAGAAGAAAGGCGTTGTTAGTCTAGAGGTCTGTCTCATTCAAAAGTATAGAACAAGCCAAAGAATCATAAACATCTTTGATGTCTTGTCTGTACCCAGGGTAGCTCAGTTAAGGTATTGTAAACCTCGGATTTTATTCACCTGACTGGGCTTTAAGTAATTTTTGGATCTTTTAATCGCTGAGAATATGTGAAGTATTTTTAAAACCTGAAAGTGCTCCCTTAAGAGGGCGACCATTCTTGGAGCAAAGCGGCACCATTACGATAAATGTCAAACACCCCGAAGGGACCAAGATGAAGGGGGTGCTACTCCCAGAGAGGAATCTGAGAGATGAAAAATGCTCTCCTCTGAAGCAGCCTCCCTTTTATGGAAGAGTCAGTGTGCAGAGCCGGTTAGCCAGGATTTAGGGCTTTCTGGTTCTAGCGCCTTTGTTTAAACACGGAACAATAATGATTCTTCTTAAATGGCCCAGTTAGGCATGGGAACTTGGATCAGATTTGGAGCTGGATTTGGGTCTCAGCCCAGCTTCAGAGCGTAATATCAGGATGGTCATTTAATCACTCTCAGCCACCGTTCTATTCCTAATCACTTCATTGTGAAGGTTGCCAAACCAAAGGAAAAGTTTTCACAATAGGCATCCATAACTCTGTCACAGAGAGCTGATGGACGCTTTCTAGTTTCCCTATCCCATATTGTGGACCTGCGCATGTCTCCACAGTGACATCCATTCTGAGTCCATCTTTGTTTCTAGAAGATATCAACGTGAACTCCCCCCTCTAATTATCAGCATACAAATAAGTAACCAGAGTTGAATAATTGCTTGTAGTTTTCTTCTTTTGATGAAAAAAAAAAGCCATATCTGAAAACTCTGGCGGCTATGTAATTGAAAGGACCCTTGGAGGTAGCATAGATAATGCTGGCTCATTCGTAGTTGGTTATTTCATTTTATGTCCTGGGCATTGCATAAGAGTTTTAAGATAATATAGTGAGCAAGAAATAATGAACATGGGAAAGAGATAATTATAAATGAAAACCTATAAAGTATTGAAGGGGGCTTGACAGAAAGGGCAGGCTGCTCTGAGACCATGTACACGAGGGAATTCAATTAGAGACCATGGAAAGTGAGTGAGTGAGTGCTGAGGTTATGACAGGACCCTGATCCAAAGGAATGAATGTTCATACGGTGCCGTCCTTGAAGAAACTCAAAGAGACTGGAGAGCAGTCTGTGGAAAGGGAGATTTGTGAGTATGAAGACATGATGATTTCATCCTCGTGAGGCAGAAGTGAAGATTCAGGAAGTTCTGTGGCTTCCAGAGACAGATCTATTAGGAAGGGAAGTCAGCCCAACCAAGGAACTGAACATGTGAAGCTGAACCTAGATTATGCTAATTTCCATATGATGGACCACCCTCAGATAGAAGTTAATATCAACATTTGTAGCTAAAGCTACATAAAGATAGTGTGTGCCTTCGTAGACAATTAATTGTTGTTATTTTTGATTTAACAGAGTTTTGTTGAAAACCTGGTGCAAAATAATTTTACTCAGACTAAAGGAAGAATGGCACACCCTGGGGACCGCCATCCTAGTCTACAGCTAGGCGGGGCCAGCCTTCTTCGTAGCAACCAGTTCCAGGAACCTCTTAGTTTTGAACAATGACTAATGATCATAAAAAGCAGTTAATATTTATGAGTGTTTACTGTGCGCCAGCAAAGTCTTGAATTCTTTACTTGATTGCTTCATTCAGTAGGGCACATAACAACTTTGCTTTTGTCCTGATTTATAGATGAGAGGACAGACACAATGAGTTCGTGGCTGATTCAAGCCATACCACAAGAGGAGGAGTCAGAGTTCCAGCGTAGCTGGTACTTACAGCCATTGTCCCAACCACTATACTACTTATTAAATGACCAATTCAGATACAGCTGTGGTCCATGGAGAGGTGACATGCCCCTGGCAGTGTTAAAGTCCGTATCACCCTAGAATAGATAATGCCAAAGTGGCCTAATTTGTTACCATCAATATATCCAGCTGCCTGAGTATCTTAGATGAAGACACTCAATGGCCAATAATGTCAGAGCTGGGACTGTAGTTTGGATGAACTGGCAGAAGTTACCCTCTGTTTTGTAGTGGGTTTCCATGACTCTGAGGTAGGTACAGTGACTTGTTTATCTGGTACCTCATAAACTCAGATTAGTTATCATTGCATATTATAAACCATTTAAAGTCATTCTAGGTTTTAGCCTAGAATTTTATTATGTACAGCAACAGGCAAATAAAGAAAATATCCAGTATTGGTTTTTTGTTTAGCTCATTCTAGTTTTCACATTCATCCTTATTATTTTCCTCAAACTTTTTTTTCTCTCTGTGGACATTTTCTCCCCTATTCTCACTCTCAACTAACGTCTTCCTTACCATTTAGTTGAGACAATTAGAAGCGGTCAGCAACAAACACTCATAAGTACCTTTATGACATCTGACTGGCTTTGTGCATGAGACTGGTAGTACATGATTCCTTCTTTTAAACAGGGCATGGTGTCTCAGCCCCTTGTCAAGATGAACCTCTGAACTTACAGGTAGAACTAAAATTCCATTCCTGAGTTCTGTTCAAGGGCTTTGCCCGGAAGTTTTCTTTCCCCTTTCTTGAGTAGTGTGTGCTCTTCCCAACCTTGGGAAGGGTTTCCTATAGGTGCCTGTTCTGTGGCACTTCCGTGCTACCCTTTATGTCACAACTCTTAGTAAAGTTGGCTGCGCTGGATGTCTCCATTTTCTTGCCTCTTGTTCTATTCTTTCTCAAGCTTATTCTAATAATGTGTGTGTTTTCAACCTAAGGACCTCAGGGTTGCTGACTCCAGTGGTTTAAACATCATATCCTGTGAACTGTACAGGATATAGCATACCACCTGCTCCAAGCTACCACATTCCCCATTCATCCTCCTGTCTTCTCTGCGGTTCCAACTGATGCCTCTGATCTCTACACACTGGAATGTCCTCAGGCAGGCTCTCTGGCCCTTCCTTTCTTCCTCACTCAATGTTAGTGTCATCGATATGGAGTTTGCTTCAGATTAATAACTCCAACCCCTACTGCTATCCTGAACTAAGCCCAAACAAGGGAAAGTAAGACTCAGCAAAGATCATAGGAAGGATGTGTATGGCAGTTCCTGTTAGTTGACAGCTCAAACCCCATTCATCTCCTGGCTCCTTGGTAGCAGGCATCAGTTTTCCAGGGAAATAAGCCTAAGCCTACTTGAAGGGTAAATTGCATACAGTATTATACAATGAAATAGTATCTGATCATTTGATCATTTACTTAGATTTTAATTCTAGCTGATTAAACAGTAAGGAAAATTGGATAAAGGATTACAACAAAGGCTTCTTTATTTATTAAAACAAAACCACAGAGAATAGTGGCTGCTTCTTCCAGTGGACTTTGGGAGGTCTGAGTGAGACGCCTAGAGCTGTGACAGCCAGCCACTGCTGCGGAGTTAGCTTAAAGACAAACCCATGCTGAACCAGGCCAAACGGAATGAGAAAATGAGTCCTGAAACACTCAGGAGCCTTTGCTAAACTCTGAAGCTACTATATGAGTAAACTGTTATGAGCCTGCGGGTTTGCCTCATTGTTTAAGGCCATGGAGTCCGGATGTTTTTGTTACCAGAGGTTTATACATTAAGATCAACACAGTGTGGGAACTTTTAGAGGAGGCCATTTCAGTGACCATATTTACATTTAACTGGAGTGATCAAGACTACACGTCCTCGGCTCTTTCTGTTCTTTGATTTCTGTTTCAGCTGCCGGCGAACACCTGACCACTGGGTGACCATTAGGATGTCTGTAGTGTGGACCACATTCCCCCTCTGCTCATTCAGCTGAGAGGCTTGACTGAGATTTGAAGAGAAAGTTTGTGGAACAAGAGTACGGATTCCCCTCTTTATTTTCTTCCTCTTCTTTGTCTCCATAGTTCCCCTCCTCATCCTGCTTTTGTTAGTTTAAGAGCTCAGGGCCTGGTCAGTCCACTGTATCTACTGTACCCAGAGTGATAATGAGTAGGCTAGTCACATTGCTTTTTTCTATGAGCATCCTGGAGCTCAAGTGTAAAGATAGAGAAGTAGTTATAGAGGGCTGACCCTGGCAGCACATACAGGGCCTCTGAACTTAGAGGGAGCTGAACTTATTGGTAGAGTCTAGAGGAAGCCAACAGGACCAGGACACTATGCCGGGTACGTTTGTAGGGAAAAAACAAAAAACAAACAACAAAATCCCCCCAAACACCAAAAAAACCCCCCAAATCCAAAAAAAAAACCAAAAACCAAACTAAACAAACAACAAAAAGCGTTCTAGAAGATCCCGTGACGGCTTCATGGCCATGGGAAAGTGTGATTTCACAGAAGGGCTAGGAGAAGTCAGGGCAAGGTTCAAGCACAAAGGGTTAATCTGATTTATCTTAAAACATTTTTTCCTTTGACTAGCTGTGGAAAACAGGTTTCAAAAAGCAAGTTAGAAAGGGGGGGAGGTGGGGTCAAATTTAGAAGCTGTTTGCACACTCGGCTTAGCCCAAAATGTCCGTAGTAGCAGTAGGGCAGAGGGCACATTTGGGAACTATGCTCAGGTCAAAGCTAAAATATACTGATGATTAGTGAGAGTTGGAAGGTGAGTAGGACTGGGTGGGGAAGAAGGAAATAAAGAGAACTCAGAGTTCCTGGGGTTGTTTGTTTGTTTGTTTGTTTGTTTGTTTTTTGTCTTTTTTTGGTTTTTGTTTGATGGTTTGTTTTTAACCTGAAGAAGCAGAAAAGAGTTGGGCCACTTACAACATCTCTTCCAACAGAACACACACAGAATGTGCCCACCATCTTTCCTTTAGTGAACATTAGATAGACAGATCGGCAGAGAGAAAGATAGGTAGACAGACAGACAGACAGTAACAACGAGCTCAGAGAATTTTTCTCTATGAATGGCCTTTGATGAATGTAGACTTCTATCTACATGATATTCTCCTTGAATCTCAAATTTCTTGTCCCTGGTCTTTTGTCCCATCCTGCTTAGTTCTCATGAAGTAAATATTTTGTTCAATAAATTGACTCTCTAATTAATTAAATAACTTCATATTTCATCAAGTATTATTGCAACAGTCTGTCGCCAGCCACGGGGATTAATCTGTGCCACTTGAATCTTTGCTTCCTAGGGTCTTTGCTCTTTTGCTCAGTGCAAAATGTCTAGAATAATGCTTTGTGTTACTAAGCATGCGATGTTTGTTGGTTGATGGACTGAACTGATAAGATTACAGTACAAATGAGCATAGACTTGATTCTTGGGTTTGTCACAAAGTAGGGTTAATGAAGAGACCTTTGTCTGAAAGCCCAGGTTACCCCCACCTCCACCCCCATTCTGTATTTCCTTAGGCTTTTTGGAAACCTGCCACACACAGGTCTCTTTATTCTGGAATAGAGTAGAGCTGTTTCACAGTGCTTGTGACGGTTTTCCCCTTCGAATCCCACTACTACAAGCATAAGAATTGAAAGGCCTTCATCAAAGAGAAACACTACTTAATCACATTTCCCTCATTTGGGGGCCGCTCCTAGAAACAATTATACTGTAACTAATCCCGAAAACTCTGAGACTGGGCAAGAGAGGACATAGAGCCTAGATACATCCCTTTCCAGTGTACCTGAAAAACAAAATAAGAGAGAATGGAAATTTTGGCAAAATTGAACTTAACATACATCTCACTATTCTCAAATTTTGCCTTGGAGCAATCAATTTAGGCTACCCAAACATCCTGATTGTTTTTGAATTGATTTTAAACACTGAAGCATTATGGCAGACATGCAAATGAGTCTCTCTGTATCCAAGGTGTATGAATTATTTATTTTTCAGATAAAATACCAGGCCGAGTTAAGAAAAGAGAATCACCTAGGAAGATATTATGCCATTATAGAAATGAGACACACAGCATCGGTGCCAGAATCTTTTAAAAGCATAATATCTAAAAATAGAAGAGCAGAGAGAGAAAGAGGCCGGGCAGGGCCAATTGAATGCCTGGGTGTGAATAGAATAGGAAATTAAAAAGAAATCAGAATCAGCAGTAAAATCTTGCTATCAGAATAGAAATGCAAGAGACGTCATCATCAAAAATCATTAGGAACTTTATATGTTACTAAATTAATGTTTGCATAATCTTGGGGATGGGAAATGACTCCATGAACATGACACTAGTATTATACACAGGTCAGAAAAAAAGAAGAAGAATTTGTCTAAACATATTAAATAAATATATAAATAAATAAACATATAAATAAATTGTCTAAACATATTAAAGTCAGAGCACTAGAAAAGTGTTTGTTACATATATAACAGAAGGAATATTGCAATTATATATAATAAGCCCTTAGAAACCAAAGATAGATTAACACATCAGAATGAAAATAAAAATATCATGAATAGGCACTATCAACACAGACATGATCATGACCAATAATATTTTCTTCTACTATCAAGCAAACAATTTTGAATTCAAAGCAAAAATAAGATATTGCTTCCCCTTTGTCAATTAGTAAAAATTAAAAATGGATAAAGCCAGTGTTTGTTGGGAACAAGCGGAAAATGGTGTCAACTATAAATTCATCTTGGCAAGGTAACATTTGGCAATATTGATTTTTAAATGCTTACTATTTACTTAGAACACATTTTTGGAAGCTAGGTAGATTACTCGGTCATTAAGAGCAAGCACTTCTCTTGCAGAGGACGTGTGAGCTCCAACATCAGGTGAGTCACAGCTGCTTGTAAAAGATCCATCTCCCAGCAGCCCTTGGGCCTGAGTGGGTTTGATGCCCCAGTGTAGGGGAATGCCAGGGTAGGTAGGCAGGAGTGTATGAGTGAGTGGGGGAGTCAGGGGGAGGGGGATGGGATAGGGAGTCCAGAGGGGAAACCTGGAAAGGGGATAACATTTGAAATGTAAATAAGGAAAATATCCAATATAAGAAAAAAATTGGGCTAGAGATCTGAACAGAGAATCCTCAAGAGAAGCAATAAAAATGGCTAAGAAATACCCCCCCCAATTCCATCTCCCTCTTCTGACCTCTGAACACAGTACACTCACACTTGAGCATGTGTGCATGCATGTGTGTGTGTGCACACACAGAGTCACTCACACACTTACACACAAAATCATTCTCACACACAATATCACTTACATACACCATTAAAAATAAAATAAAATCTTTTCTAAAATAATTCCCTTAGACATTAGAATCCTAACAATAAAAGTTAGGATGAAGTCGTAAAGATTGGATGAAGTATATGGGTCTTAAGAGTCATAATTCTATAGTAAAACTTATCGTTGAGTTAACTTTTGTTCACCATAAGTTATATTGATGAAGAGAATTAGTTAAGAAGAGAAAATGTTCAGGTGCTATTATTTAAAATCAAATCAGTAGATTATAATCAGTAGGTTATAATGCCTCATGTACCTAATTGTAAAATAGAGTTGCCTGTATGTGGAGAAGTTATGGAAGAACACACAGGATGTTAATGGTACCATCTTTTGATGTTGTGGTTGTAGATATTATTTAATAGCTGAATGTTAAAGTTCTTCATGTTTTCCCTAATTTAGTTGTTGTAATTTAAATTAGCAATAGGACTTTGAGTCAATAATATCTATCACAGTGACATGGAATTGAGTCAACTTAGGCATCCACCCTGACAGATGGCAAAACCAAATGGAAAAATGATTAGACAATGGCCTAAAACTCTACCTGTAGTCCAGGCTAGACTCCCTGAAACTGCCTTTCCCTTGCCTCTACCTCTTGACTGCTCAGACTGCAGGACTGCTCTCCTGAGACTGGCCATGGAACAACTCTAAGTCACTCTGTGAGCTTTAACAGAAAGGTTCTGGGGGAAAAAAACACAAGAATGTATGATAAATGTGACTCAGCTGGTGATATCCATTCCTGGGACTGGGGTGATCTCTTTTGCTGGCTGTTTCTGGAGACTGTTTGCAGAATGTCCCAAGCAGCCATCTGGGAAAGATCACCTCAGAGCAAGCTTGGCCCAAGAGCAAACCATCTACAGTGAGAGACTAGGTGGCTCCAAGTTATCGTGCTGCCTGTCACTCAGATGTATTTCAATACAATGCTCTCCAATTTCCTGAGTCCTGGGACGGGAAATGGTCATGTTGAAATTCAAAGGCTAGACAAAAAAAGAATTCCAACTAGGAGAACAACCCCCCCACCACCACCACCATCACTATTTTGGCAGACAGTAGAGACACCAGTAGATGTCCATGCTTCTTTTCTTGTAGAAAATAACTCCAAGGAGACAAAGACATTCCTTCCCAAGCATCACACTGTGTATTTTGCAAAAGCAAGGTAATGTTCTTGAATCATACCATGAAGATTCTTCTCTTACATAGGCTGACACGGAGCTATGTGTTCCAACGGTTGTGTAGTAGGTGCACGGATTTGTGGCGCCATTTCTGAATCTCTTTCCGTAGGGAATGACAAGAATGAAGAAACTGGGGTCTGGGGTCGTATTGAGTCCCAAATTATGTCTATATTGAATGAGTATCTCCTCTTGGTTCAACTTTTTAAAGCCTCCTTACAGTATGAGTAAGACGGATTTTGTGACTCACATACACGGTATAATCCAAAGCCCCAAACAGGTAAAGGTGGAGCTGATTGACCTGGGAATGAAGGAACTGGTGCATAAAAACAAGTTCTCTGTGCAAGTTCTTCTCTAATGGAGATTTACCGGGCTAAAAGCAAACCTCTGTGCAGCCTGCAGAGCTTCTCAGGGTAATTTGCTCCTGGTACTGTTGGAGAACTCTTTTCCGGGATGCTTTTCGCACCGCCCGACTTCCGGTGTCATTTCTAGCCCTTCTAAGAACTCTTCCGTGGTGCTCCAATCAGAGAAAGAGGGTGCATGGCCAGAAAGAAGAGCAGAGTAGCAAGCAGTCTTAGAGTAAGATGGGTCTTGGGGTGGGGGGTGGCGGAGAGACAACAAGCAATATAAACTCCAGAATCAAGCTTTGTACTGCCTGGATAGCCTGGCCCCTACTACCTCCAGAGTGAAGCCACATTCGTCTCTAGGGTTGTAGTTTTTTAAGGCACAAAGGGACCCTGACTGAACCATGGCTTTACAGTCCTCTCCCCTGCCGCTGCTTAGCAGGGGTGATCCTGCTGGTCTTCCGAGGTCACTGTGGACCCTCTGAGAGAGCCTTTGATTTAGTATGTAAGGGAATTCCCACTGGCTGATGAAATGTTTTCATATTTTATCATCTTCCTGCAGAGAACAGTTTTTGGCACGCAGGGTATTTTTATGAATGTCATGAGTAAATATTGTAGATCAGTCACAGAGATGAGCATGAACTTGCTAGCCTAGGAAACTTGAGAGTCGTTAAGTTTCCCCCAGCAAAAAGTGGGCATGGAAACAGAGTTATTATTTATAATGGGAATTTGAAAATGCTCGTCAGACCATCGCAGCTATGCATTCATAACCTAGTGTTAACGGACTTAGGTGGATACTCTTGATATCAGCTGCATAGCTGGATATACATAAAAGTGTGACTGCTTTCATTTTTGAATCGGGAACATTCACTAAAAGATAGAGGCTAAGGCTAGACTTTTGCAGCAAAAGACACCAGCCCTAGTGTTTAGACACAGATAGACCTTTCCACAAAACCAGCAGATGTTCAATATTCCAAACTGCTACTCAGAACTTCCAGAGGCCATTCTAGCTAACAAACAACAACAGCAACAACAACCTTTGGAGAATGCAAAAAGTAAATTCATTGCAACCACCACCATGTCTTCACAACCCACTGCCCTCAGAGGGAAACCAATTCCAGAAAAGCCTTCTTGGCATGGTCATTCACCGCCATGATGTTGTCCTTCCTGGGAACCCACCCCATGCCCATGTGGCTGCTCCCATCTCTGCCACAGGCTTAAACATGTCTGGGGAAATCCATGCATGATGTTACTGGTCAGCAGTTCACAAGGCCACCATCCCACATCTGCCACAGAAGACCTGTCCCACTTATCCCCCACCCCTCATTGTCCCTGGCCTAGGTCAGGTCAAGAAACACATGGCAGTGATTTCACTTATCTATCTTGCCTTGTGTGTCTTATGTCACCTCTTCCCAGAGGTGTTCTCCTTGCCCAGAGGCCACTTTAAGTTTAAATTACAGGAGTCCAAATAACCTCCCAACTTTTTAATCTTTTCAAAACCACTTATTCAACACTTATTCCAAAATTTTCCACTCCCTAGATACAAACAATTCCATACTATCTGCCATTGTCTCAAATTTAAGTGCTTAGCCTAAACCCAGATAGAATATTACTATCTGGTATGCATCCTAGGTAGTCACTAAATACATCATACAGGAAGAAAAAAACGAAAGGAAAGAGGAGAAAGAGCTGGGGAGGGAAAGGGAGAAAGAGGGGAGGGAGGAATTGACCTGGAGCTGATTTGGAAAATACAAAAAGAAAATACAGTGCAAGAGCCACCATGACATTACAACCGACTAGCTCATTGTCTTCCAGGGGGATTCATTCATTCATTCATTCATTCCTTCATTCATTGTGCTATCTGAGCTCTATAGAGGTCACTATGGCAAGGTCCACAGCTCTGCCTCCATAGTCTGAAGTCTGTAGAAGAAAGTCTAGGTACCACAGGTCTGTCTACTTCCTCTTTACCTAGTAGGTGTTTGTTCAGCTTCAGGAGTAGAAGACTGTTGTACTGGAGCCAGCTTTGTCTGTGCTGAGAGTGTTCCCACTGTACACCCTTCCTGTGAGTAAGGCCTTTGCTATGACCTGTGAAAGTAGATCGGAGATTGCGTAACGTCATTGTAACTCTACAAACCATCTCACGTTTTTTTTTCCACGTTATTCTTTTCTGGGAGGAATCACCAAACACCAACAGTCCAGCAAAGCAGCCATTCCTGGAGGGAATCTAGTGGGACTTAAGGGGGATATACACCAACAGTCCAGCAAAGCAGCCATTCCTGGAGAGAATACAGTGGGACTTAAGGGGGATCTACAAAGAAACATGCTACGTCAACTTCCAGGACATGAGGACTCCCAAGAGATTTGTCTAATGTTAAAAAACCAGGGAAGCAATCGAGAGAAGGGCAGCCATTTTTAAAGACTTGGCACATTGTGTTTAATCAAGGGTAAGGGTTATTGTGTGACTACACAATGCAGATCTGTGATGTCAACACTAGCGTCTTAAGAGGAGAGATTGGAAATCCCAACCGAGAGATCTTGTTTTGTCCTTTCTGCTGACTGTATCATAAAATGTCTGGCCTCTGTAGAAAGAGGGTTGAACATAAAAACCCAGCCTTGGATTACAGTGTCTCACAGGGTTCCTCCATCTGTGGAAGCTGCTTTCAAAGTCCCTTGTCATGGAACCTGAGGAAGCTTTGCTAAGTGACAGGCAAAGCTGGCTCCAGCCTAGTGTCATCTACTCCTGGTGAGGGGGTCTTAGCTAGGGAGCTTCAGGCCTCCCCTTCATTCAGGTGGTTTATCAAGAGTTTCATAATCCAAACTGCTCATGGTGGTGCATGCCTGCAATCCTAGCAACCAGGGGGTAGAGAAGAAAGGATCAGGAGTTCAATGCCAGCCTCAGCTTCAATGTGAGTTGGAGAGTAGCCTGAGATGTATGAGACTTTGCCTCAAAAAAAAAAAAAAGGTGAATGAATGAATGAATGAATCCCCCACCCCCCACCCCCGAGACAGGCACATTTCCTTGATTTTTAACAATTAGCATTTCTTAACCAGAATAATTGGATTTCATAGTTTGTTCCCTCTACTGATAACTATACAGAATTCACAGTCCTCCCTACAAAAGGAGCGCTGGAGGTTACCCACTGTTTCCACAGTCAACGCACGCTAAAGCAACAAAAATGAATCCATTTAAATATGCCAAATCTAAAAAAATCATTTTCACACCCAGACTCCACTATTGTGACTGTCGTTCTAGTTGATATTTTTAAATCTTATCACTTTTGGCCACACATCCACATACCACCCTGGGTTATTTTTAAAGATAAATCCTGTGTTGAGATCAAAATCTACAATAATTAAAAAAAAAAAGAACAGGTTTAAATTTGGTTTTTCTGCTTTAAAAAAGATATTGAAAATATTTTCCAGTGGGTTTTATTTTATTTTATTTAAGATCTTGGTAAAAAAGAAACTGCTCAGACTATAAACTGTCTCTGGGTCTGTCAACTACCACATATTTGAGATAGCTTGAATTATCCAGGAACTAGCAGCTCACTGTTTGGATGTCTTTGTACCTTAGGTTTGTTATGATATTTTTACACTTTCAGTGTGTCTGCCTAAAAATACATCTGCCATGGTTAGCGCCCGGCTTCTTATAAACAAGGGCTTAGCAGTAAATTGACCTTGCATTATCCATACTTTCTGAGCCTCAGTTTCCTCATATTTAAAGTGGAATAAATAATATCAACTCTACAGAGTGAAAATTTAAAATGGATTCCCCGCCATAGCCACACGAGTACACAATAATTGGTAGCTTAAAAATGTTATTCATAGAATACAGTCGAAAAGTAGTGATTGGATGGTAACAATTGCAACTTTGTGTGTGTGTGTGTTTGTGTGTCCTTGTGTGTTTGTCTCTGTGTGTTTCTCTGTGTGTCTGTGTGTGTGTGTTTGTATATCCTTGTGTGTGCCTGTGTGTGTGTCTCTGTGTGTTTCTGTGTGTGTGTTTGTGTGTTCTTGTGTGTGCCTGTGTGTGTGTCTGTGTGTTTCTGTATGTGTGTCTGTGTGTGTCTGTGTGTTTCTGTTGTGTGTCTGTGTATGTATGTCTGTGTGTGTGATTATGTGTCTTTGTGTGTGCCTATGTTTGTCTGTATATGTGTTTCTGCATGTGTGTCTATGTGTGTGTCTGTGTGTTTCTGTTGTGTGTGTGTCTGTGTATGTATGTCTGTGTGTGTGTTTATGTGTCTTTGTGTGTGCCTGTGTGTGTCTGTATGTGTGTTTCTGTGTGGGTGTGTGCGCAAGCGCACGCTCACATGTGATTGTGCATGCGCACATGTGTTTGCACATGTCTTCTATCCTCCAGAGCCTGCACACTCTGGGAGATTAGACAATGATCTCCTTTGACCTTGAGCCTGACCCTGAACAATGTAGAGAGGAAGTTCATGTATTCAGTAACTTGCTGAATCCTCAATGGCACTGAGAAGTCAAAGCTGTCTGTGTGTGGAATCTGTTCACAATTTATAATTTGGCTCTACTTTAAAAGATTCTGGGATTTTGTTGTTATACTCTTCTGGTTAGTAAAAAGCATTTGCAATTCTAATGCAAGCTTAGTAAATGACTATTAAGTTTATACCTACAGAGCTAGCCTGAGAATGGTGCAGTTGGTTTTCCTGGGGAGGGGAGACACTGAGACTTCAGAAGGCCAATAGGGCCCTCGCCTGTGATTTGCTTTGGAGCTTGCTTCAGAAATAATGAGCTACGGTCTGGAGAGCTGAGCTCCAGTTAGAACGGATTTGATCTCATGTGTGAAGGTGCTGCCTCCTCCACTGTAAGAAGGCCAGTGCCATCAGGGCTATGAACTTGAAGGGTCTGGTTGAAGTTGAGTGAGCTTCATGTAGCTTTTTGCTCTATAAGACTCTATTTCTCACTTTTATCTGGTAGACATAGTCTATTCTTTAAGTTGTATAAATAAATATAAAAATGTATCATACTAATTTACAAATTTTATCTGGTGCAGCTGCCAACTCCAAACAGATTTGGCTCAAACTGTATTGAGTTCTAAGTTTAAATGCTGCATATGCCCATGTGTAAAGAAAACTTTAAATCATAGAATTAAAAATATTCGTCTAACAGATATTCACATTACCCAATACATGCCAAGAAAGATGCAAAGGGGTAAAGCCAAGAGATAGGGAGATTTAGGGTCACGCTTGAGAACGCTAGGCCTTTGGCTTTGAAATTACAGTATCTTACAGGGCAAGATTGGAAAATATGTCTATTGCCTCATTACAGTAGAGAGCGTTATACCTGCTGGCCACTTGGGAGTTGTGGTTAAAAAGGATCTAGGACCGAGGTAGCTCTGAATAAGGAGTATGCTCAACTGCTTATAGGCTAAATAGTTATCATCTGTGCTCTGTGGTTGAAGGTGACCTTCATCAAATCAGGCACAGAAGAGGGTGAAGTTCAGAGGAATCGGTTAGCATACTTAAAATGTCACCTCAGAGATGGCTTTTTTTGTAAATATAAGACCCTTTAGCTTCTCCCTTTTGATTTCTCCTGAGCATTGGAGCTTGAGGAGGACATGATAGTTTGCTGCTGTGACTGGCCACTGTGATAAAAGATGGCTGCCCTCTACTGTCCAGGGGTGAGGGGAGGAATAGTATGCATTCTTTACATTCTCTTTACTTGTAGAAATTGAGCGGTAAATTTGTTTGTGTTTCTGATGACAAGATAATGTTTCATCAGCGTCATGTTCTAACCCTTGGGGTGATTTGTGGTGACAATGACAATATGGGTGTTTACGTCTGATGAATGCTGTAAGTTCATTCCGGAGAGTGAATTCTTGCCCCTTGAATCTGGCAGCATCTGAGCAAATTACCATAGAACCAGAAGCATTTATCTAAAGGAAAAAAAAAAAACCCAGAAAACTAAAAACTGGCTAACAACCCAGGATGTCCATTAGCAGGAAATAGAGCAAGAGTGGTCTCTAATAGTGTGTTAAGATGTTCAAGGAGTGCTGAAGAGCAATGGGCTGAAATGGGAGGAGCCGGTGATCAGGGATGAATGCTTTACTACCCCTGAGTCAGAAGGGAAATGTGCCACTTCTAGGTGTCAAAGATGTTAGCTGGAGGAAGAAGGTCGCCGGGAGGAAGCTGTAGCTTTTGCTAGAAAACACAGTCAACTTGTGCATACTTTAGGAAGGGAATACATGGTGTTTCCTTTCCTCCTGCCAGGCTAGGCTGCTAACTGAAGCCTGAAACCTATCAGATCACTTTGAAGAGCAGACCCAAGGACAAAGAAAGGAGACAAGGCGTCTATAGGGCAAGACAAAAGGTGAAATCCCAGCTCATGGCCATTAGGGAAATGGCAGACTCATAAGTCTGAAACTCATTCTTTCACTATAATATAAAAAAGAGTCTATGATCACAGCCTCTGTTACTTGGAAGCTGAAGAAGGACTAGTAATTCAAGGACAGCCCAAGTCATATAGTGAGATTCTCCCTCAAAAATTAATAACTATAAAAAACCACACACTTATAATAATAAGGAGAATACCCAGTCAACAACAAAAATGTCTTCAGAGCAGAAGAAATGTTCTGTAGACTTTTATCTACCTTTGTCTTCCTTCCCAGTCTTGGTTTTGAGTGGCAACAGCCTGGTTCTCCATTCTCATCTTTGAACCAGAAAACAAATCAGACTTTATCTGAAAATTATATATATATAAACATATATATATATATATATATATATATATATATATATATATATATGTTCTATTGTACCTTGGAGTACTTGGGGGGAGGGGCACGGATAAAAGATTTGCTGTTTTCTATCTTGTGTGACTCAGAGAGGTGGAGGACATCACCATAGGGACCCTCAAACCTATCAGCGAACGATAAATCCACAGATGCTAGGGGTAAGATTCTCCCTGGAGACATTAAATAAACCACCTGAAGCTGGTAGAGAGAGCTGGCAGGAAACATCTTGAGAAATTAGAGCAGCTAAAAGCAACTGTTTTTAGGGTGATCTGGAAGCTATGTGCCTGTCCTAATAAACACTCATGTTAGCAATCCTAGGAAATCCTTAGATTTCCATGTAAGTCTATTCATCAGGCTTAGAGCAAACCAAAACAGGGGAACCTCCAGTATTGACTCAAAGAGGTGACCCTCCCCACTCTGTGTGCATGTGTCTGTGTGTATGTATGTGTGTAGGTGTGCTCTCTTGTTGTATGCATGGAATTGAGAGAGGGGAATCTGATCCCAGGTTCTCACCTTTGCCCAGCAAGAACCTAACAAACTAAGCCGTCTCCCTGCTCCTGTATTCAAGGAATTTTGATCAAAACATTACCTGTACAAAAATTAAAACAACAACAACAACAAAACTAGACTCCAGTGAGCATGCATGATAAGGAACACTTTGTAAAGGCAGTATGAAAGCAGAATCTCTAAACAAAAAAAAAAACTACTGTAATGTTCAACAATCAAACCAAGAACAACACAGCAAATACTGAGGGAAGTGGAAAATATGACTTCTAGAATCATAACATTTTAATAATCAAATGATCAATGTTCAACAAGAAAAAAAATTCACAAGATACAATGAGAATACAATGTGCCCATACAGGAAACTATGACTCATTAAAGTGGACAAAAGAATCAACAGTAACTGTCCCTAAGAGAGCCCAGACATCAGACTCTAAATCTTTTAAATGTGCTCAAAGTGCTAAGATAAATGTGTACAAAGAACTAGAGGAAATCAAGACTAAAGAAAATGCCAACAACAGCAGTAGCACCCTGAGTGAAGACCCAACGTAACTCCAGGGCTAAGAGCTACAGTGACTAAAATCAGCAACGGCTGGGGTCGAGAAGCACATTTGAACTGGCCAAAGAACAAATCAGAGACATTGAAAACAAGATATTTAAATTATTGAGTCTGAATAGCAGAAAGTAGAAAGAAAGCATAAGAGCTGGGTGTGGTGGCGCACGCCTTTAATCCCAGCACTCAGGAGGCAGAGGCAGGCGGATTTCTGAGTTCGAGGCCAGCCTGGTCTACAAAGTGAGTTCCAGGACAGCCAGAGCTATACAGAGAAACCCTGTCTCAAGAAAGAAAGAAAGAAAGAAAGAAAGAAAGAAAGAGAGAGAGAGAGAGAGAGAGAGAGAGAGAGAGAGAAAGAAAGAAAGAAAGAAAGAAAGAAAGAAAAGAGAGTGAAAAGAGAGAAAAGAAAGAGAAAGAAAGAAAGAAAGAAAGAAAGAAAGAAAGAAAGAAAGAAAGACACAAGTGGACTGAGTTTGAAGGACTTTCAAGACCTCATCAAGAAGAGCGACAGATACATTATGGAAATGCCAAAAGGAAGGGGAGAGGGAAGATACCAAGGAAATTTTTTAAAACATACTATCCATACTATCCATACTATCTTCCAGTCAGTTTCATGAAAGACACGAATCAAGCAATCTTGGGTGAGTCTAAACATGGTAGATTTGAAGAGGCTGACATGAAGACACATTTCAATCTGCCTGAGGCAAAAAGCTGAAGAGACTCTTAGCAGTAATAGAGAAGCAGCGTGCCAAACTTGGGACCACACATACACACACACACACACACACACACACACACACACACACACACACACACACACACCAGCCAGATGACCGGTCAGTTTCTCAGCAGGAACTAGAAGGCAGGAAGCTGTGGGATGGTCTGCCCAAAATTCTAAACAGCAATGTCACCTGATAATTCTGTGCTTGGTGAAGCTGTCTAAAAGGGTGTGTGGGAAAACTGCTAATTAAGGTTGAAGTCCACCGTGACTGGATAGCTTCTGGGCTCAGAGGTATATTGTAGACTCCATTAGTGGGGCTTCTCCTTCTTTGACCTTGTCTGAGGAATTCAAAATTCCCACACATATGCCTCTGCCTGAGGAATGTCCTGTAGCTTCAATTAGATAGCAGGATCAATTTCCTTTCTCCTGATAAAACCTGTTCAGCTAACACCTGAGATTTCTGAAATGCTTCCCTGTGCTAATGAGGCATTTGGGTACCTTAAGTCATCATCCAATGACCTTAACCTATTCTGGATGTTCCTACCCTCAGTTCCCCCAAAACTTTATAAGCCTCTGATCACCCTAGATAAAGTTGATCTGCCTCGTGATAGCTGGTCCTGGTGTGGTCATTCACTGTACATACATACTCACAGGACTTACAAACTCCCAGCCCCCAACCCCAGGCCCTGGGCCCTTGTGGACAGTACATGCTGATGATCACAAGAATGGGGAAAGCTGATCACAAGGGTGAAGTTGGAAAGTGTTGATCATACAAAAGCTGTAGGGTTTCATTCCCAGACTCGACTCACAGGCAATTGTAAAGGAAACCACTTCCCTAAGGCACAGTAGCATATGCCTGTATTGTGAACACCCTGGAGGCTAAGGTGTGAGGTATGCCACCTCATCTAACCCATCCTAGGACACACAGTTCAGGGCCGGCCCAGGCTACATGATAAGACTCTAACAATAGAATCTAAAGGGAGTCCTTTAACGGGAAAAAAAGAGAAACAGAAACCTGAAAGGAGACATGAAAATCTTTGTCAGTAGTAGATACATGAACAAGCATGAAAGCCAACAGCTTGAAAAGCTGGTTTTAACTTTATTCTTCAGGTTTTCTTTTATAAATTTTAGATGAAAGTATATTAAAATAATTAGAAATCTAGTACTAAGTATATAATATATAAATATTAATATAAAATTAATAGTAAGGCAAGAGTGTAGAACTTTATGGAAATAGCTTTTGTATACTGAAGGTTAATTTGATATCAGTTAAAATTAGATTGCTATATTCTTGGAAGAGTGTATGAAATTGACAATTGACATGATCTCAATAAAGAAAATATCTCTAGAATACACATAAAATTATATAAGAAAAATATCACTAGAAAAACAACTAAATATGGAAGAAGGAAGTAATGGAGGAAGTTAGAGAGCGAAAAATGTATATATGTGTATTCATAAAATATATACAAAAATGTATATATGTTTATTTATGAAATATATAGAAAATGTATATATGTGTATTTATAAAATATATAGAAAGAAACAACAAAGTAAAAACAACATACTTATAAGTAATTGCACTCATGTAGATATCTTAATATATACACCAACAGAGTGGATTTTCTTTTAAAGTTAGAACTATGAGCTATTGACAGGAGACTCACTTTTAGACCTAAATATAAAACTGAGTTGAGGTTTGCAAAAATATTATATATCTATATTAATCAAGAGAATGACAATTGAGTAGTTAAACAGAAATATTAGACAAAATCAGCTTGAGAGGAAAAGCTGATACAAGAAACAAGATTATTATAAAAGAGTAAAAAGAGTTGATTCATGAAGGATATGTACCAGGTATGCCTAAAGCAAATATTAATATCTTTGAAGAGAAACAATCAGGGATTTCAATACACCACTTAATCAATGACTAGAACATCAAGACAAAAGATGGGTTAGAGTAGACTTGATATAGATTATAGAAAAATTGGATCTGGCAGAATTATAAAACCTTCCATCAAACCATAGCATAATACATATTTTTGTCCTCTACATATGGAACATTAAACAGAATAGTCACAAACAAATCTTAATATGTTTGAAAATATTGGAATTATATTGCTATAATTCTATATTGTCCAAAGTGGAATAATCAACTAATAAGTGGCAGAAAGACTAACAAGAAAAAAATGTAAACATATAGAAACTAAACAAGAAAATTTTAACCAGTTGATCAAGAAAGACAATTTAAAGTTACTTTGAGATAAATGAAAACAAACATACAATACAACACACCAAAAATTATAGAATGCAAAAAATCAATTCTAAAAGCAAATTCTAAGCTATAAAATCTTACTTAAAATTACTCAAACAATAATGTAACTTCATTCTTTAAGTGTGTAGAAAAAGAATAGTATCTGAACCCACAGTTTTTGAAGGATGAATAAATTAATCAGAACAGAGATAAACAGGGTACAGTATGATATGATGGTGCATGCATGCCTTTAATCTCAGCACCCAGGAGAACCGAAGCAGGAGGATGACTATGAATTCAAGGTCAGCCTGGGCTACATAGTGAGCTCCAGAGTAGCCTGGGTTATGGTGTAAGACCCTGCCTCAAACAAACCAAAGAAGTTGTAGAAAAATAATAGAGAAAAATTAATTAAAGTAGCAGCTAGTTCTTTGAACAGACAAGTAATGGTGATGATTGTGTTAGTCAGGCTGACTTAGACAAAAGATAGAGGGGACTCAGATAGTTAAAATTAAAACCAGGAGTTAAACTGCAGCATCACTGATGGTCTTATAAGGAGAACACACGTCAGGAGGCAGTGCCTTCAACATTTGAGAGCCAACGGAAATTCCTAGAAATACCAAGCACAGCTGCATCATATGGAATCAGGGTCCAGGTATTCTTGTAACGAGTGAGGGTGCTGGATTAATGGTCAAAAACCCCCCAATACAGAGAGGGCTTGGGAGAAATGAATTAATGGGTGTCTTTCCGGGCTTCCAAGATTTTCTGTCAATCTCTAAATCTTCCCCCAAAACCTCGACAAACGGGAAGCTGCTCCAACCTATCCTCCGAGCCAGCACTGTCTGAGAGTGGAACCAGCAAAGAACTCTACCTGCAAAGGCAGACCAACATTTCAATCAGATGCTACTGAGGAAGGCCTGGAGGAAGTGCTACCAAAGCAAGCTCTGCGCCATCTTAGAGGTTTGGTTCTGACTGCAGGAGCAGGTGAGCTGTATTCCCAGAAGCCATGGGTAGTTTGACACTTGAAAAACAGTCCACGTAATATACCACAATCATTAATACAGCGAAGTGAAGAATTCCACGTAAGTTCATTTGACAAGATGTGCCTCTGTCAAGCACTGCAGTAGGCACTTACTAGAGAATGTTTTGAATGTATTTCCTTTCCTTTAAGATTTTTTAAAAACCTGTATTGTGTGTTTTGCCAGCATATACAAATGTGCATCGCATACATGCCCCTGGAGATCACAAGAGGGCATTGGAGTCCCTGGAACAGGAGTTACAGATGGTTGTGAGCCACCATATGGACACTGGGGATAGAACTAGGGTCCTCTGCAAGAGCAATGAGTGCTCTAACCAGCTGAGCCATCCCACTGGTTCCCTGGAGAATGTTTTGAATCTTCAAGATAACACTCAAGATTAAGTAATATTAGAAAATTGGTTCCGTATTACATATAAACTCCAGGGCACTGAAGTAATTTTTCAAGATTATACACAGTAAAGACTAGAGTAAGAGATTGCAAGGTCTAGTCCATTTCTACTGTATGTATGCACTTTGCGTGGGCATCTAAGAAGAATCACACTGAAGGTTCCAAGACGTCATCTAAGAGAAGCCACATGACTGATTTAATAAATGAATGATCTTTGGTATGTTTGTCGCTGTCCCCATTCCTCACTGATGAAGATGTACTACTATTTTGATCGAATGTTCGTTTTCCACTGGTGAAATGCGGGCCTGGACTCACTCACTCCAGAGCAACGTTGGACTGCCAGGGATGGACCTGCCCTTCTTCATAATATCTCCAGGAAAACAGTGACGCCTATGGAACCAGCAGCCCAATCATGTGGCATCAATGACAGGGAGAGGTACAGAAAAAAAAAAGTTGGTAAATGGAGAAAGCTGGAATCAATTTTGTCTTTGACTCAGAGTCAGGCTGTTTTAAAAACAAAAAAACAAAAAAGACTCATGCACACACGCACACGTGCGCACACACACACACACACACACACACACACACACACACACACACACACATACACACTCTAAAGGTTGGTGCCAGCTCACTGAGTTCAGTTATAAATAAAAACAAGAATTATGGTTTCCAATTTTTATGAGTTTTTAATGGGTACATTGTTCAGCTTCCTGACAAATTGATGCAATGCAGGCTAAGTCCTCAGAATGCCTGTCACATTTGTTTACTGGACTTGTTACAAGGAAAGAGCTTTTGGGATTATGTTTTTTTTCAGTAGACAGATATGAAAATGTGCTTCTGCATACTTCTGGACTTTTGTGTTTTATACTTTTAAAGCCACTTGCCTATCTGCTACCTTCAGCACCACACGGGCTGGAACTGATATCAGTCTAGGGGTTCTCTCTTTACAGGTGGTATATAGAGGCTAGTAAGCAAAAACTCAGATTAAGGTCCAAATTTTGTGCCATGATCTAAAATGAAGGGCTGTTAGCTCGGCCTAAAGCACAGACCTTTCTTTCCTCTAAGGTAGACATGTGGGATTTCTGGGCAAGGAGTTTGTGGCACACAACCTAAATGTTATGGGCATAGTCTAGAGATGTGACTAACTGTAAGTCTGGTTCCTTCTTGCCCTCCAGTCTTTTTCAGGTTTACAACATCCTTTCTCAAGCCCTGGCCACAGCACAGGGACCAGCAGAGTTGACGGTAATGGAGGGGCACTTAATGTTTAGCAAGCAACAGAGCCCCTTAGAAGGATACTGTGTCTGGTGAGTAGGATTTCACAGTATGTTGGCTTCACACTTCAGAACCTCCTGGTGCTCTCAGAACCTGAACTGTCCAAGAGAAACCCAACCCCCTCACCGAGTGCAATTCTTCAGAACCTGGAGGTTTAAAATCCCTCAAAGGCAAATGCTGCCCCCTGGTTTGGCAGAGTTCACCCCATCCTGTACATCCTCCTTGCCCACAGAAGTTGGGTCTAGCCTGGAGCATCTTGGCTGACTCTGAATTTTGACAGTCAGCCAACTCGACAGCAAGCACAGCCATTGCTCAAGCTCAGATAGGGGGTGATCTTTCTCCTGGGCATCTGCAGCCCTTCAGGACTGCCATAGCTCTCCTTAGAATCAGTCATAATGGCAATCAGCATGGACTCCTCTTCTGCAGCTGTCAGTGAGCCAGGGCGGGGCAGGCCTTTAGCAGCATAGATGTGGTATGTGTCCTCTACACCCTGAGGTCTGTGTTTAAAAATATCACAGACACCCCTCCCTGTGCTGGTGACAGTCAGGCTGACAGGGATGAATCATAGTATTGACAGTCATTTTGGGGTAAGCAAGAAAGATCAGTGAGTAAAACTCACCCCAAACTGCAGAAATATTATGAACTTCAAAAGATGTTTACATTGTAACCTGGATTTTTGTTTAGTTCCTGTAACATTTTTATTCTTTCTTTTATCCTGAACAGTTGCTCTCACTGAGAACGGTTATCTTGCGGGTTGCTGGCATGTAATTCATTCGTTCCTATCAGGAGCCTTAGCACGTTGCAAGCTTGCTTGGAGAGGTCTGACAGCCAAGCTGGTAGTAGACATATCAGTTCATCCTGGTCACCCAAGAGTGGAACAATTGTGAGCCACCTTTCCCTTACATGTTATAAAAATAGCCCATTTTCATGTTATGTAATAAAAAATTTAAGGGAGTCTGTAAGCATTCATTTTTTCCATTGTAACTTTAGGATTTTTTTTTATTAGCAATGGCTTGTTTTCTATGAATGAGGGAATAAAAACAATAATCTCTAAACGGGTGAAAACAGCACAAAACTGGACTTATTTCTCCTATCTGGGACTGCGCTCATTTGCCCCTTCAGTCCATTCCATGCATAAACACTGATAGATGGAACAGTATATTGTATTTGGGACTAGAGTGTTTTGATGATAGCAGCCAACTGAGCCCTGGAGTGGAATGTCTCAGCAGCAGTTAAAGGTTAGCAAGATGACTCGACTTGCCAGTAAATGTCTTCAAAGCATGATCCAGTTATGCAATGTGGAGCCAAGGGTGAGGTTGTATGGCTCTCTTAACCTCCCTCTTGAAACCTCTAGACACAACAAGTCTTGCTCCAAGTTGCCTGGAGCCTAGAGGCAGAAAAACTAGGGCAGGAGTGCATCCCGCCATGGGTAACGGATGCATAAACCTGAGGCCCTTAGGACCAAAGAGGCCAACTTTCTTATTATTCAGGCTAAGGTACGAAGAAACTGGGTGCTGTGCCCATGGGTGTCAGAAAGAAATCAGGAGAAGGCAGAACCCTGACACCCAGGCATTCTGCCGTCTTTTGTGGAAATTGTGAGTCCTTAAAATGTATCCTGATATATCTACTACTGTATCACTGTTAATTGTTTGAACTTGAAAAATATACTCTGACTGTGTAAGTTGCAGTTATAGTTTGGTAATAAGCACTTAAATATCTAGAGGTTAAAAAAAAAACCCTCAGTAACTAGTTTCCAGTAGATAGCTAGAGAATGGATAGATGGAGAGAAAGGAAGAAAGAAAGAAAGAAAGAAAGAAAGAAAGAAAGAAAGAAAGAAAGAAAGGAAGGAAGAAAGAAAGAAAGAAAGAAAGAAAGAAAGAAAGAAAGAGAGAGAGAGGAAGGAAGGAAGAGAGAGAAAGAAAGAAAGAAAGAAAGAAAGAAAGAAAGAAAGAAAGAGGGAAGGAAGGAAGGAAGGAAGGAAGGAAGGAAGGAAGGAAGGAAGGAAGGAAGGAAGGAAGGGGAAAAGATTAATGGATAGGTAGATAGATAGATAGATAGATAGATAGATAGATAGATAGATAGATAGATTAGACAGATAGGCCGGTGGACAGACAGGCAGATCACAAGTAAAAAAGTATATAATGTTAAATGAAAATGGACAAGGGGTTGCAGGTGTGTTTGCACTAATTTTATTTTTGAAAGTTATCTAAGTTTGAAAATATTTCCCAATTTAAAAGTTTTTTATTTTATTTTATTTATTAGTCATTCTATTCGCTTACATCTCACACAATATCCCACTTCTAGGTTACCCTTCCTCAAGCTCCCCATCCCACAACCTCCCTCTTCTCCCTTCCCTTGGCCTCGATGAGGGTGCTCCCCACCCATGTACCCTCTCCACTCCTCCAGCATCCCCCTACACTGGGGCATCAAACCTCTACAGGCCTCCCCTCCCATTGATATAAATTAGTAATGAATAAATAAAATTCCCAGGATCACAAGAGAGGCAAGTTCCTCTAGGTCTCTGCCCTGAGAGGGGCATGTTTATCATGGAAAAACTTGTAGCCCCTCTTGGAGGAGGCAGAGTCGAGAGACACGACTTTCTAAAAACCCATTTGATGAGAGGAATCTATTGAAATGCTTTTTAAAATTACCTGAACGAGTCTGTTCTTCTTTTTGTTCATATCCACTACTGAGCATGTTTCCAGAGTCAGCTATAATTCATGGAGAAATGAGTGACTTGTCAAAACAGCCCGGCGCATGCTCAGTTGAGGGCAGCAGACAGCACCTGCTGCTGAGACACTCACAGAACACTTGGATAGTCCCTGCCAGATTTAAAGTTTACCCCTCTTTGTAGTTAGAGAAGCCAAGGCTCAGACCATTTCTACATCATACCGCTAAGTAGAAATCTCCATCAGTCTGTACTCTGGTCCCTCGCCGTCTACAGTCGGAGCAGTGCCTCCTTCAGCCGTCAGTGATCCTGCTCACACTGATGGCTTCATACTGTGAACTACTCCGAAATCCATGCCCCTGCTGTATATGAGTTATTAATAAAATGATGCCATTAAGCTGGAGTGTACTTTAATTTTTGGCCATCTCTTATTTCATTAGTTAAATAGACACAAGGACCCAAAGAAGTTTGCCCTGATTTTCCTTCCCATTCTAATGAGTTAGGGGTCTATGTTAGTTGTTATTGTTGTTGTTGGGGTTTTTCCGTTTTTTGTTTTTGTTTGTTTGTTGCTGGTTTTTTGTTACAAACGTGGTACCAAACAGGAAGGCATGAACAACATTTACTCTACCTCCTGAGGTCTCAATGACAAACTGAGGCACAATTCCACTAAGGTTTGCTTATGGGAACCAATGAGCTTCATGGGCTTCCTGACAGAGAGTAGGTGAGGGTTTCCTTTCAGGGCTGTAGGTGCTTTTCCATCCAAAGGGCAGCATGAAGAAAACTCTTACCCCATGGCTCATAGATGGAGACCATCATCCCTGGTCATCTCCAGTCTGTCTGCTTTAGCTTCTCCCTGAGGCTGGAGTTTCATACAGCAGATGGCAGTAGGTGGTAACACCTAGTGACCCTCCCTACCCATCCATGATGATGTCTAAACAGCCAACAAACTCTGATAGGATACCCTAACTCCCCAAGATGGTGGCTGTTTGGCTTGGAAGACAGTCAGTCCCACACAACAGGCAGGTACCCAGAAGACAACCTAATCTAATGTTGTCACATTCGAGAAAGCTTACACCAGAAACTTCAAGAAAAAGAAAAATCACAGTGCTGGTTAAATACTGAACCAGAACTCAGAAGCCAGATAACCTGTCATCAGCTCCATCGTTCTTCCTACAAAAAAAAAAAAAAAAAAAAAAAAAAAAACTGGGGTTTTAATTCTTTCATATTAATACATTTAAAGAGCTAAGGCTGCTTTAAAGAATAAGTAGGCTACAAAGGGCCTTTTTAAAAGGTTGCACACGTTGTCACTTCTAATATAGACATAAAAGTTTAACAATTAAGCACATTTTTCCCCCCAGAGGAGAGGCAAGGAAGGGGATCCATACCCATTCTGTAGTCTGTTGCAACTCCCCAATCAAACCCACAAAGCCATGTGAAGGAACTAAGAAAGAACTCCAAAGCCCTGAGTGACTGCCAAAAATGAAAATGGGTTAAAAGAACAAGAGCTGGGGGTGGGGGAGGTGACTCAGAAACCCAGTACCCTTCCTCAGTTTCAGCACGCAGGCCAGTTCAGTCCTTCATCAGATAAGAACATTTTTTATGCACAATGGGCCAATTTACCTCACACAGGAAAGCCTGTAGCTGGGTTCAGCCCACCACTTCCTGTGGGAGTCAGCAAAACATGCCTTTGACCAAAATACATCCAAGACCTCAGATGAGGCCTCTCTGCTCATCCTGCTCATTTAGTGGGAGAAGACTACAGCCAGCCTCCTGGCAGTCATGTGGATGGAAATGTCCAGCCTTAAGGTGTGCTTTTACTGTGTGACCACACAGGAGATTATATGTGTGCATATACCCATGTGCACCTGTGTAGGAAGTCTTACACATTTGGAGCGTGGGGTGGGGTGGGGTGGAGAGAACTCACTGCTCTATTCATACAAGTTCATTCTTTTGCAGTTACAGTGTTTCCTGCAGTTTAAGCAGCAGCCCACAAACACTACACCCTGGAGCTGATCCCCATTCTCCCTCCCCATGGTTACCCTGGTCTCTTCTCCTGGACTCTGCATTCTGGGATTCAGGGAAACACACTTCTTTCTAATATATTTTCCTAAGAAGAGAAAAGGTGTAGGGAGGATGCTTTTCAAAACTCACTGTCTGTATTTCATTCTAAGGCAAAGTCAAATGGCAAAGTAGGACAGATGATACAGTGTCATTCAGCTTACTTGGAAGCAGAGTCCAAACAGCCTAAGGCTATGCTTAGCTCCAGACTTGAACCCTCTCTTCCTTTTGTTTCCCTCACATCCTAAACATTCCAGCATTGTTAGAAGATCTCAAAGTTTCTCTCTTAGGGGACCACCATCCCAAACTATGATGGCTAGTGCTGATTATTAGGTTGACACAGTCTCAGAAAACCCTGGAAGAGAATAACAGTGAAAGATTATCTAGATTTGGTTAGACGGTGGTTGTGTCTATAGATTATCTTGGTTATGCTAATTGGTGTGGGAAGACTTTCATCATGGGCGGCTCCATTCCCTAGGAAGGCTATTTTGAACTGTGTAAGTGAGAAGAGCTACCTGAGCACCAGCAAGCATGCAAGTGTGCTGTGACCAGCTGCCTCAAGTACCTCTTACCTTGACATCCTTGGCAATGGACCATAACCTGGAATTGTGAGTCAAATAGGTATTTTCTCCTTTAAGTCGATTTTTCTCAAGGTATTCTATCACAGCAACAGGAAATGAAACTGAGACACAGGCCATTAAGAAATTCTTTCATGCCATTGTCCTTTGTGGTGTCTGCACAGGTCTGCGATATGAATAGGAAAGCTGTTGCCTCCTTTCATTCAAGTCTTGTATCCCAACTCATCGGTATTCTGGCATGACTCATCACTAAGTCTGTTCAGAGCTCCCTTGCCCCCACTTAGCCCAGCACCACTGATGTGAAAACCATAGTTCTAGATGCAAAGTTTATTTGGTCAACCGAGAGCCCCCAGAGCTTTGTTCTTACAAAAAGGAAGTTCACCCCATGGGTGATTCTAGGCCAAGTCTAATATTATACAGAGGGATAAAGGATAAATTGTTCTAAGAAATGAGCCCTAGTGTTGAAACAGCATGCCTGTTAGCCACAGTGTTGGAAAGGAAAAAATATCTCGGTCTACGGCTGCAGCTTTGTGTATAACAAAGGCAGATTAGCAAGAGAAAAACACATACAAGTTTTATGCGACACCAGGGCCATTATAAAAAAATTAAGACCCAAAGAAACAGCTACATGTTTGTTTTTATGCTTAGCGTGGTAAAGAGTCTAAAATCTTGAAGAAATACAATTGAACAAAGGGAGTGTATGATCCAATGATTAAAAAAAACGTGGAATTTTAGCAACCCTGGTTTGTTTGATTTCCTACCCTAGCCTTGCCTTGTGTCTTCAGAGATAAGAGCCCCTCGGTCAGAAGGAAGGGTCTGCGATCTATTTCAGGGAAGGTCAGAAAACCCTTCCTAGGTTTTATGATCCGCTTAGGGAAGAAGGGTGGAGGGAGGGTCAGAATGACCTTCCTGCTTCTGCTGTTTTCTCAAATTCTTTCAGCTTGAAGTATTTTGGAGCTGCATGACCTGGGCCCCATCAAAAATTAGTGCAGAACCTAAAAGGCTTGAAACTTATTTTCAAACCCACGTTCTCTTCAGTGTTGCAGTTCTGACAGAACCAAGCTTGAGGTCTTGGGCTAGAGGGTCAAGTTGGTCTGGCTTCTCTCTCAATGAACTCAGCTCTTTGGGTTTATTATTATTATTATTATTATTATTATTATTATTATTATTATTATTATTAATTATGTTGTTGTTGTTGTTGCTGCTGCTGCTGCTATATTTCTTGCTGAGCAGAGGAATGATTTATCTTTATAAGCAAAACTAGAGAAGGACCAGAATACTGAGGGCATCATAAGCTTTATGGCAGACTCCCTGGGAGAGTGATAAGAGAGAGACAAATAAAGCTAACCATTCAAGAAATTAAAGGAACCTAAAAACATTCTTCAAAAATATAAAAAATCAAAGACCCTGAAGATATACTTGCTTGACATTTTAAAACCCATATATCCATGCAACACTTTTCATTAAAGCTTTTATACATCCTTATAGCCCAGGCTAATTTTGAATAATTTCTCCTCTTATAGTTACAGTCATGAAATTGCAGCCTTGGGCACTTTTTATGTGTCCTCACAAGGTTTAAACACCCATCTCCAATATCCACTGTGAATTCCTATCATAATCCCGCAGATAAAGAAATATTATCCTGGAGTGCTTATGTAGTCAGTTAGTTCCTGCCCTAGATAAGAACACGTGTTTCTTGTCTACCCATCTAAAGCTTCATCTATACTACTTCATGTCCCTAGAGTTCAACTCGATCAAGAATTCTAGAAGCAGTTAGACTTTTAAACTCTTCAAATTCTTCAAAGCACCCAGACCATTTCCTCAGGAGTGTGTGTGTGTGTGTGTGGGGGGGTATTCCAGGTGACTTCTGGGGGGAAAAACGTGCATTGTATATCCATTGTCTGAGCCATCCTTTAGACAGAGGAGGAAACATTGATGCTAGAAGCAGAGAATGGTACCCCAGCCAAAGTTATATTCTGCCTCTGAACAAAGGGGAGAGAAGCAAACAAGAATGAGAACCACAGAAAGGTGGCACTGGTGACCAGTTGAGTCTAATACAGTGAAAAATGATGAATGAACACCCCAAAGCAAGATATAAGGCATCATTCCTAGATTTCAATATTAAAAAAAAAACACAAAAAAACCCTAAATCAACCAAGAGAAATGAAAGGCAAGTACTTGAAAGTGCCCCAAGGAGTCTTTAGGAAGCTAAGCCTTTCTCTCTAATTAATACATATGGGATTCTAATTTTCTTTTAAGGCGAGAAAAGTACAGCTGTGCAGAGAATCACAAAGGAGGAGGGAGAATTCCACCTTGAAGGATATAAAATGCATCCCCCACCCCTCAGAGACTGTGACAGAAAGGTGACCTCTGACCACAGCAACCTGGAGGACAACAGGTGACCGGAGAGAGCAGCAATCCCCTGAAGAAGTGGGTAGGTGTGAAGATTAAAGGAACTTGGAAGGCTTTACAGCAAGTCTGACTGGTAAGAAGTGAGAAAAAAAGATGGATTTAATGATTGATGTAACATTACTGGGGAAAGGAACTCTGTTATTTTATTATTTTTAAAAGAAGAAATATGATATAGCTTAAGGAATCTACATGCTCTCTCTGTCTCTCTGTCTCTGTCTCTGTCTCTGTCTCTGTCTCTGTCTCTCTCTCTCTCTCTGTGTGTGTGTGTGTGTGTGTGTGTGTGTGTGTGTGTGTGTGTGTGTGTGTGTATTGGGATATGCAGAATCCAAACTATTATACAGTTGCTGTACTGGCTGGCTTTCTTTCCACTTGAAACAAGCTAGTGTCATCAGAGAGGAGGGAGCTTAAAAAACGCCTCCATAAGGTTGAGCTGTATGCAAGGTTTGTAGGGCATTTTCTTAATTAGTGACTAATGAAGGAGAGCCAAGCCCATTGTGAGTGAAGCCATCCCTGGGATAGTGGTTCTGGGCTCTATAAGAAAGAAGGCTGAGCAAGCCAAGGGAAGCAAGGCAGTAAGTAGCATCCCTCCATGGCCTCTGCATCAGCTCCTGCCTCCAGGTTTCTGCCTTGTTTCAAATAAGATAAGTTCCAAACACTTATCCATGATGTTAGAAGTCAGGGAACAGAGAGCTTTGGTTATGAGGGAAGGGAGCTCTGCAGTGCTGGTAATGCTGTGTTTTTACACGTGCATGACATAGTGTCATGTAAAGATACAATGGACTGTAGATGGTAAACCTAGCATGCCTTTTATAAAAGTAATACATGCAAAACAAGAACTCAAGAACGCAAGTCTTAAAATTACAGTACTAGATAAACCAGATTCAAAGGTGAAGTGTTAATTATCCTGCAATGGAGTGATAAGGTTTAAGACATCATCTGAGAAGTGGAGATGGATGCAGGAGCAGTCCATCAGGTTCCAAACACATCCTACTTCTGCAGCTGATGCATCCGTATACAAGCACACAGTACATCTCTAATCTCGTGAAAACTATTTCTCATAGCAGGACTCTTACACTACTTGGAAGTCAATCATCATACACAAAAGTTTCATCTTTTAAATTCAAGTTCTCATTGTTTTATATATATATATATATATATATATATATATATATATATATATATATATATAAAAGAATGCAGTAATGTAATTATATGTGAACTTTAAAGAAAGATTAACCAAGTAAAAATAATTATGATTGCTAATTATGTGGCCAATACAACACTATCATTGAAAACATGGAGAAAGTGAAGTTAAGAATGAATCACTTTCTCAGTAGAAGAGACTAATGCTGAATAATAGCACAAAATGTGCCGTGTATGTTGCCTGGTGCCATATGCATGTCTACAGTAACATCATAGTAACAGCATGAATGTATTGTATGTTACATTGTGATTCTGGCCATCTCCTCTCAGAAATATTTTTTTAAGCATTGAAAAGAAGAAACACTGTGTTTACCAATTTTTATACATTTTTAACCGTAGGCTTTTAATCTTATAGGAATTTCTGGTGGGGATCAATGTTAGATGTCATCTTATCGGACATTATTTGGTAACGCTTTCAAAGAAATAATGTTCAGCAATGAACCTTACAGCTGACACAAAGGCATGGCATTTTGCGCAAACTCTACAGAGTTTACAAAAGGGGAGAGATAAGGTTAGAGACATTTTGTTGAGTTGAATGTCAGTGCCACTTGAAATCAATGACAAAGTTAATAGGTAGAAGGGAGTAGTAGGTCAGGAGCAAGAGCCAAGTGACATTCAGGTAACAGTGTGTACTAAAGAACATTGGAGTTGTGGCCGTGATTAGCCAGAGGTAGAGACAGTCTGTCTCTGTCTCCCTGGAAACTATTCTTGTGCCAAACAGTAAAAAGCACCTTAGTGCCCATAACTCAGCCTCATTTCTAACCCACACTGATGACTGTCTTAGATGTTTTTCTCCTTTCAGCTGATGGGCGAACACCAAAAAGTGATCTTGAATCCATATTCTCATTCTAAGACATTTGACCTCACACGGCCCAAAGGTACTTTCCCAAAGTGCAAAGTGTGAGTGTGTGTGTGTGTGGGGGGGGTATTGCTGGATGAAGTTTTGAATGAAATTAATATTTATCTTAATCATGACAAACTGGCTTCATGGATTTTTGTATGTGTGTAATTTGTTTTAATTGGATTAGTTACAAGTATAGTCTTAGGGAAAATTCCTATATGATGTATAACGATGAGGATACAGGCATAAGGAGACACTTTGCAAACCAGAATGCTAAGGAACTAATATTGTCAAGGAACTATGAACCATGGAATGCTCAGGATTTTCCTATCAAGTCTTCATTCCTGACAGTATTGAAGAGAAGGATAAGTTGCTGTGAAATCATGGAATGCTGGCATCAGGTGCTGGGCTGTCATATTATTCAAGTGCTACCCCTACCTGCACTCTGACATTTGTATGCTGAATGACAGGCCCCATGGACAGTGATGATTACTACAATGTGTCCACACCTCAAAATGACAAAGGAGTAACCTTGTGCTGCAACCGAGGCAGGGTATCCTGAACTCTCAGCATCGAAGGGTACCTTTTCCAGTGAGTCAGCCGAATCAGATAACGCCTGAGCTCCTCATTGTGAAATTCTTGGACTTTGCATTTTATCTCAAGAACATTGGTGTTCCTTGGGAAGAAATGTATCCCCCGTCTCAGGTTCTTTTGCCTCAAGTATTTCAGGTCTTGACTTGAATGTCTTCATACAATAAAGAGCGAAAAGCACTTCCTTTCAATCCTGTGGTTAAAAATATTTCCTCATGTGGAGTTTGAAATAGTCTCTTCAACTCAACACCATATCTTTGACACAGCACAATTTGTATTTAACTATACTCAAATACTGATCGGAAGACCTGTAAACTCCTGCTTTTCCACCCAGGCCCCTGTTCCAGAATAACAACTTGGAAGCACTTTTATGTATAAGTACATGTCTAGGCCATAGCTTAGGCTTGTTCACTGACTATCTAATAGCTTATTTAGCTCATTTAAATTATTTCATGTCAACCCCAAGGCTAGTAACGTCTCCTCAGTTTCATGCATCCAACTTCCTTAATGTCCAGGGTGAATCTCCCACCTCTGACTATCTACTAGAGTTTCAATCTCTACTGGAACTCTCTCCTACCAGTTCCTGACATTTGCTAATAGACTATCAGATTTTTTATTGACAGGAGATGCTTCCACACAGGACACAAGAGATTCTCTCTACAAAGACCCCCAAAAAGTAAGTGACTGTTAGTCACCTTGGGGCAGCAATGAAGCAGATGGAATTGCTCATTCTCTCCCCATGAAAGAGAAAAGAGCTCTCTCATTTAGCTGGAGTTTACTGTCCTGCTAGGTAGTGGGCATTGGGTGCTTTAAAAAGTTCAACATTATATGTCACAATGTAGATTTCAACAGGCTCTGTGGGAGCTATATTTAACTCTTAATTCATGATTAACATGATTATTTTCTACTCACCACTTCTTTGCTTTGCTTTAATTAACAACTGGTGAGATTCTTTTTAGTTGTGATACTAGCCTATTAACACCTTGAATCCTGAATTCAGCCTTAGAGGTTTAAGAGCCAGCTGTTTAAATGGGCAAGGCTGTGAGTGTTCTGTGGGCTAGTGACTTCAAAGTAAATTGTTTGTAAAACTACATATATTACTGATCATAAAATAGCTGTGAGTGGTTTTCCAACTGCAAATGTAACTGGAGTGAAATAATAATAAAATCCACCGTAACAAAAATGAGTTGTATTGCTCCATAAAACCTCACATAAAACTTAACAAGCATCTCATTCTATAGGATGGAAGGAGAAGCCATCACTAAGATTTCAAAAGATTAATTCTTCATCCAATTTATTCTCCTGCTTTGTACCTTTTTATTCCAACCAAAAGGCAGAGAAAGGATATTCAGAGACTTTAGTTAGCTCACCTCCAATATATCCAAGCACTTCAACTTAGAATCTTGTTACAAGGTGAAAAGGAACCTCTGGAGACAGCATGTTCACTGCTCAAACTCACAAAAAAATAAAGAAGGAGGAGGAGGAGGAGGAAAAGAGGAGAAGGAGAAGGAGAAGGAGGAGAAGGAGGAGGAGGAGGAGGAGGAGGAGGAGGAGGAGGAGAAGAAGAAGAAGAAGAAGAAGAAGAAGAAGAAGAAGAAGAAGAAGAAGAAGAAGAAGAAGAAGAAGAAGAAAAGAAGCAAGGAAAAGGGGAAAGAAGGAAGGAGAAATGAAGAAAGAAAAAAGAAAAGGTATCCATAGGCATTGATAAGTAGCCTAGAAATCTTAAAGAACTTTTCGAAGGAATAAATGATATCTGAGGCAGGTAAATGTAGAGAGAACTTAGAAACCCAGAAGCTTCTGCATTTGAGCTACACATACATACTCCTTTCCCAACAAAGCGCTCAGCAACCTTCGACCCCTACCTGCACAAAACTCTACATACACCATTCTTTAAACATATGTGTATGGTCACTCCAAACTACAGCTACCTAGCAACCTCTAATGGTGGTTCCTATGGCCCGAGCCATATCTAGGAACTAGGGATAATGAATCAATCCAGTCTAGGCTCACTTGGGATACATGTAGAGTAAGGAAAAGTGTCTTTTTCTTCTCAAAGTTTTACTGAAAACCTCATCTTTACTGTCTTATCTCTACATAGAATTGAGCTTGTATATTGATTAAAATCAGGTGTGCCATGGAAAAAGACATACACAGTGAATGAAGATTTATATACAAGAAGCCTGTTAATCAAAACAAGAAAGACCTATGCTTCTATCGTTGGCAACCAACTCCTTCTCCTAGACCAAGAAGACCCTCAACTGGAGGCCTGATACTTCTGAGCACACTAGCTCAAGAGGCCTGCTGCTCTCTCTGAATACAGCTGCCTATATTTTTGTTTTGCTTCTGAATGACATTTCTTATTATTTTGCTACTTTTATTTCTTTTATTCTTTGAGCAAGATGCTAAGAACTTAGAACCTCTCAGTCCTGAGAGATCACCAGTAACTCTTTCCATTATCTTACAGGCATCAGTGGACCTCTTTTGACTCCATGAATGACTTCATTTTGAATCTTTTTTTTTTTTTTTTTTGGTTTTTCGAGACAGGGTTTCTCTGTGTAGCCCTGGCTGTCCTGGAACTCACTCTGTATAGCAGGCTGGTCTCGAACTCAGAAATCCACCTGCCTCTGCCTCCCAAGTGCTGGGATTAAAGCCGTGTGCCACCACGCCCGGCCATTTTGAATCCTTTTTTCAAGGGAAGTCTTTAACTCTTTAGTATAAAAATCCAATCTTCAATGATGTCATCAGTGGCCCATTCTAAAACCAGGTCAGAGAACAACTTGGGAGAGGCAGGTCTCTCCTTCCACCGTGTGGTTCCCTAGAATTGAACTTGTGTCCTCAGACTCAGCAGCGAGGAGGTTTACCTACCAAGCTATTTTGCCAGCTTCTCTCCCTTCTTAAATCAATGTCCCCTGAAAGTCAGCTCTTTCCCAAGGCTGAGCAGCAGTTTTACCCCTAACTTGAGTCTTGCATTTCAGGCAATATGTTTGCCATCTTTTCCACATCTTACTCTTTAATTCAGAAAACCTTGCTGCTTAATAACTCGGTGATAGCTTCTTTGACACACCCCTTTTCTCTATTATGAGATGAAGTGGATGGCTAACCAATCCAGTTTCATGTGAATGTAATCATACTAGGTTCTCAGTTGAAGATGGAGGCAACCTTGGGTACCTTGAGCTGAGAGAGAATTTACCACAGGGCACCTGGAAGCTTTACGAGTGTGGGTAAGGCTGGAGAGTCAACCTCAGCGGCGTTGTCAGGACACTTCCAGGACTTTACAGAATCACACACAGAGATGAACGAGCTGCACCAAAGGGAAACACTGGCTCTGCTGATTTGCTAGCTCACCTCTGCAGTCACTCCTGCTATGATCCTGGGGATTCTGCTGTCATGCTGGCTACCTCTGTCACTATGGCTATATTCCAGATGCTTTGAACTGATTCTACCATCTTGACACCATCTTGACAACTCAAGAAAAGTCCAACGTCTCTAGATAAACCATTCAATGATTGATGGATCATGGTTTAAGTCATAGGAGTAAACACAGAATCTAACTAGCTCCAACAAAGAAAGGCTTTCTACTCTACAGGACTAAGAATTGGATAGTCAATAGCATAAGCTCTCTCCCCCAAAAAGAAATATTTATCACAATACACATCTTTGACAATCTTCAAACTTGGAGCTGGAGAGATGGATCAGTGGTTAAGAACACTGACTGCTGAGTTCAATTCCCAGCAACCTCATGGTGGTTCACAACCAGCTGTAATAGGTCTGCCATGTCCTCTTCTGGTATGTCTGAAGATAGTGACAGTGTACTCACATGCATAAAATAAATAAACTTTTTTTTTAAAGGTTTGTTAGAAAAGATGAATGAGTGGATGATCTAAAGTCCAGAGTCACCACAGAGAGTTAGCAAGGTAAGACAAAATAGGCTTGATCTACATTCTTCCCCGTCAGCCTTTAATTCCTGTATTTGTGAAGCAGAGGCAGGCAGATCTCTGTGAGTTCAAGGTCATCCTGCTCCACAGAGCAAGTTCCAGGACAGCCAGAGCTACATAGAGAAACCCTGTCAAAAAAAAAAAAAAAAAAAAAAAAAAAGAAAAGCATACAACAAAATTCTTCCTCTTCTGGGGGTCATGTTGATGTTAAGGTCCTTTCCCCCAATTGGTTCTTCATCCATCAATAAAGAGGCTAGCTGCCAATGAGCTGGGCAGAATAGGCAGTACTTCCAGGTCTCTCTCTCTCTCTCTCTCTCTCTCTCTCTCTCTCTCTCTCACACACACACACACACACACACCAGGCTAGCTAAAAGACATGGGGGGATTGAGGAGGATTTTCATCAGCTATGTGAGATCTCAGGCAGAGTGGCCATAGGCTGTTTCCTCAGGCGCGAGATTAGAAGCACCCAGCAATTGAGCCATAAGGCAGATTGAAAATTAAATTTGTGTGTGTGTGTGTGTGTGTGTGTGTGTGTGTGTGTGTGTGTTTCATCAAAGGATCCTCGGGAACCTGGGTGGAGTTCCTGCACGGAACCCAGGGGGCATGGTCCACCCAGAGCTTAAAGCGTGGTAGCAAAAACTACACACTACATTCTATGGTCATGATGGCTTTTCCTTGTAATTTTCAATGAACATCAATTTCCAGGTAGAGCTTTCCCTACCCCATGAAAGTTAATGATAGGGGCAGAACCCACGGCTAAGGGCCTGCCTTCCATTAGACAGGGACTGTTTTTGCAGTCAGCTCAGTCTATGGCCTTTTATTCCTTCAGCGTGAGGCAGATCACAACACTCCAAGCACTTAGGATAATTGTCTTCCTGTAACAGTATACTTAATTCAAATGTTGCAGTATTTCCATATGTTGATGAAAGGAACACCCAGTAAATTAGTCTCACTTTGTCCACACGGAGGCAGGTCGGCAGCTGAGGAGAAGGTGAGGGTCTGTCACAGCTCAGAGAGACATGTTTTCCTTTCATTTGGATTGTGCGACTCAGCACAGCCCTTGCGTTCACAAAACAATAGCAGAGATAATGTGTTGTTATTCGAAGGTCTGCAAATATCCAGCGAGGATAGCGAGCGTCTTCCCTACCTCTTAGCCTATGCACTATGTGAATTTTCAGTGTGTGTGAGTTCTGTATCCGATCACGTCCTCCACGCTGGCCGTATTGAGCTCCTCTCTTGAAAATACCAACTGCTAGCTTCATTGAAAGCAGGGCCTCCTGCTATCACCTGGGTGCTGCTGACCCACTCAGCTCTGCTTAGCTTTTCCCCATAACAATTTGCCTCTTTCTAAGCTACTGCATAATACAATGTTCTTTATCCTGTGGGTTCTTTTTCTCTTCCTATTAAGTGTGAGCTCATTATCTGCTTGTCTCTGATGTCCTAGGGACCTTGAGCAAGCAAGAATATCTTCAAGATGCCACTGCTGTCTGTCTAATGAATAAACCTCCAGACTCCTCCGAGACCAGTTGTGATGGCAGAGACGCTGGGACCAGCGCGGAGGGTGCGGTCCTCTCTGTGTGCTGCTCAACTCCTGCCTTGTGGCCACCTTTCGCCTGTAAAAATCTTGCCTTTTCAAAGGCTCTATACTTTGCCCACAGCAAGGCTTCCCGTGGCTCCTCCTGGCAGCCTCGTGCGTTCCAGTCTCCTGGAGTAATTGCGTCTGAACAAGGAGCGACGTCTCCAGCTAAAGGAATACAATTTTAATTGCAAAAATTCCAGCCCGGTTTTGTCTTCACACGGGGCTTCTATATTCTAGCAGGAGGTAACTTCTAGCTTAGTGAGAACGAGTCCTTCTGGTTATCACGCAGCATTGCTAATGTGTGCCTCTGTTGAGAACAGATATCTCTCCAAAGGAGTTTGTGTCCTCTTCCTGTAGGCTTCTCTGAAAATAGTGCTGTTCTGTGGGAAATGAGACAAACATGTCAGTCTAGCTCAGATACCTCGTGTTTCCATCAGAGGCTCTGGATTCACCTTCATGACAATTTGCTTTTACTTTCTTCTTTTTGGGAAATCTGTGACACGTCATCCGGTATCATCATCATCATCATCATCATCATCATCATCATCCCATGAAATATGGCGTTGAATTATTTCAAAGTTCCTGACCATCTGCAAGTCATAACTGGAAACCACAGTGGCCTGGAAAGAGTCAGCGAACGGGCCCTAGCTGTTTCGAATCACCTTGTTAAAAGTGTCTTTTCAGCCCCTGGTTTTCCTCTCTTCCTCTCTGGGCTGGGCTCGCCGTGGAGAGCCTCGGGCACAGCCTGGTTCTGTGCCATCCAAGCCTTGGGCATTGAAGAGAAGAGGCAAGCCAGCCTGGGAGGGAGAGGATGTGGGCAGAGAAGAATAGGGCTGAGGGAAACATTACGTGCCTACACTATTGTTTCTAGCTAATTATATTACTTTTTTTTAAAAAGCCTGATTCATTTGAGAACATATTTATGCTACCTTTACACTTGATTTAATGTCTGGCTTTGTGTGAGACTTTAAAACTCTTTTTCTTCCCCCATGCTTTGGTCCTCTGTTGTACTAAAATATTGCATAAGATTCTTTAGACACTGCTATGTATTTTCCCATATTTATTGTCCTAAAATCTCTAATGGATGAGCCTTAATGTAAGTTTTTCAAAACAGTTTTTACAATTATTATTATTATTATTATTATTATTTTGCCAAATATGCTATCACATACTTGTAATCTCAAGAGTCAGAAGGCCCAGGCAGAAAGCAGAAAGACTGCAAGTTCAAAGCCAGCCTGGGCTACATAGTAACACTCTGTCTCTAAAACCATATTCATTCATTCATTCATTCATTCATTCATTCATTCATTCATATACAAGGCCTCCGAATCAACATGATCAAAGCTCATGTAACCTCACAGAGACTGAGGCAGCACGTACAGGGCCTGCATGGGGCTGTACCATGCGGTCTTAGAGCTAGAAGCTATCTCCTATTGATAACCACTTGTAAATGTAAATTTAACTTCCTCTGAGGGATTCTCACTGGGCAAGCTACTCTACTGAGTGGGATGAAGCCCAGTAACAGATGGCCAACAGAGCATCAACTCAGTGACATCTTTGGAGGATCCTTGTCTCGTCATGTCATGTCAGAGCTCTTCTTCTTTCTAAGTATCTTTTTTTTTTCTTTTCAAGACAGGGTTTTTCTGTATAGCCCTGGCTGTCCTGGAACTCACTTTGTAGACCAGGCTGTCCTCAAACTCAGAAATCTACCTTCCTCTGCCTCCCAAGAGCTGGGATTAAAGGAGTGTGCCACCACCGCCTGACCTTTTTTTTTTTTTTTTTTACCCTACAGGTTCTTTGCATACATATTATGTCCTTCAGTTTAGTGTTTTTACGGGATTCCTGAGTGTGTAAGCAAGCAAGTCTCTGTTTCTTATGCCTTCTCTTGGGCTCTTCTCTCTTTGCTTGTTTTTCCAATTCCAACGTTTTAGTTTTTCTTTTATCATATCATGTTCTATAGTATCATAATCCCATGGAAGCCTGCTTGTTTTCTAGCAAAAGACAGAAGAGGGGTGGACCTGGATAAGAGGAAAAATGAGGAAGAAGTGGGAGGAGTGGCAGAAAGGAAAACACAATCAGCAGATATGAGGGGAAAAATCTACTTCCAATAAAAGGGAAATATATAAATATGTAATATTTTATTAGTTATTTCGACAATTTCATTCATGTATCCAATGTATTTTGATCATGTTCACCTTCAACTCCCTCCCTTAAGTCGTCACAGATCCTCACCTCTCACACTGTTGATACACATCCACACATGTATGTATCACAGATTCAACATTGTGCTGACTGTAGCTACTCATGTACTCATGGTGGGGAGCCCCCACCCCCAGAGCATGGTTGACCTACTGGGATCACATACCAAGAGCAAACTGCCTCTCCCTCCTCCTGAAGCCATCAGTTGTCAATAGCTGCTCAGCTATGGGTGAGGCTGGTGAATCCCTTTCTCTCTACCCTTCGTAGGAACTGGCTTGATCTTGGGCAGATCTGTGTTGCCACTGTAGCTGCTACGATGGCACGAGTGCAGCAGATCCCATCATATCCAGAAGGCATTGTTTTCCAGTCCTTTCTGGCTAGCCCTCACAGTCTTTCTGCCATCTCTTCTGAGACTGTCCCTGAGCATTGTTGAGTAGAGAGTGTGACATGGAGGCCCTGTTGTGGGTGATTTTGCCACACTTTGGACACAGTATGAAGCTGCCTTCTAAACTCCTATCCCTATGTACACAGATTGCTGCAGCTCTAAAACCTCAGCAGAGAAGTCTCTTCGTGCAGTGGATGGAGATTAACAAAGAAATTCACAACTGGTCAAAGAGCAGAGCATAAGCTTAGATATTCCTCAGTATTTCTTTGTATTTATTAAATTGTACTTTCATATCATGAAATGCCTATATTCATCTGGCCTTAGGAAAGCATTTGGGCTCTGTTTTGAGTTATACACACACACACACACACACACACACACACACACACACACACACACACACTTATAATCAGTCTTTTGAATTCTTGCAGCTCAAGTTTTGTCTAAGTCATCCTGGTCAGGGGTCATTACTGTGAGGTTAGTAATTTTTGCAGGAGACAAGATGTCTTGCTTGTTCCTATTGTGTTTTTGTAGTAGGATATGCGCATCTGGAGTTAGATGAATGATTAAGGCTTTTCCTATTGTTCTTTTAATGGCTGGGTTTGAAGTGTTCAGAGAGTAATACAGTTGTGATGTCACAGGCACCAGCCTCCACCTCCAGTCTGCAGCTCTGGGTTGGGTCCAATCTGATGAAGGTTTGTTGTGGTTTTAATCAAGTCAGTTTGGTTATCTGATGGATTGGTAAAATATTGCTGCTCTCTGTGTTTTCTAAACTGTGTAATCTTTCTTTTCTTTATAAAATATAAGTGCGACGCACCTCACTCAACCAGCAAGAAAGATACGCCACCACCGGGATCTTCTCAGTCAGTCTTTATTCAGGAGCGCCTTGATTGTAGATGCCCAGGACCCTGAGCAGCGGGAGAGCTGCTGCTTATATACCCTCCCAGGGAAGGGGAGGGTGTCGTAGTGATTGCGGATTGGTGCAACAAGCTGCACCTCATTAGCATATGGCCCGTTCAGGAGGGGCTATGACTTGAGGAGAGAAATGCATGCGCACTAGGCTTTTTTTTACCTGACAGCCGGCCAGACCTCCGCCATCTTGTAATGGCGGGGAGTTGCAGCTGCACGGAGCCACAGCTGCCTGGAGCCGCGGCTGCCTACATATAAGTTTATAAGTTCTTTCGTGTGTGTGTGTGTGTGTGTGTGTGTGTGTGTGTGTGTGTGTGTGTTTCCTTATGTATATTTGTGCATCATGTGCATTCAGTACTGAAGAAGGTCAGAGAGAGCATCAGATCCTCTGGAACTTGAGAGACAGATAGTTGTTAGCCTCCATGTAGGTACTGGAAACTGCACCTCAGACCTCTGGAAACACAACTGGTACTTTTTAACCACTGAGTCATCCCTCCCACCACTCCTTTGTATATTTAAAAAACAAAACAAAACTTCTAGCATTTAACATTTTTCTGGGGACCACTAGTCCAAATATTCTTTAAGATGAATCTCCTATGCCAATATAAATTTCCAGTGTCTAAGGGCACTGTGTTGTTTACTTATTCATTCAACAAGCACTTGGTCACTCTCCATTCTGGGCATTGAGGCGTTGATATAAAGAGGCGTTTTCACTCATGCCAGTTCAAAAGATAGCAGTACCCAGTGAGTTGGGCCAGTTTGAGTGGGCTTCCAGAAAGAAAGTTCACTAATGGAAGGATTCCAGCAATAAAAATGGACAGCCTTGAAGTCTTCAGAGTTGGAAGTCAGAGGTTCAGGACTCAGCCAAATCGATGCCTTCTGAAGGTTGGAGGTGTTCTAGATTTTTTTCCATAGCTTGCTTGGTGTTCTCTGGAGAGTAGAATATCACTTCATCTTTTCCTTCAGCATATAGGGCTCCTCTCATGTCTAGAATCTTCCTTTATATCAAGACACGAGTCATGGTGGACAAATGACCGCATGTTAGTGACACTTCTCATTGTTGAGGTGGAAATAACTTGAGGGAAGAATGATTACTTAGCTCATGTTTTCAGGAATGATAGTCCCCGGCAGCAGGGACAATGTGATGTAGTCCCCACTGTAGCAGGAGCTTGTCACTTGTACACAAGTATACAAGTAGCAGGAGCTTGTCACTTGTGACTGACTGACTCAGAGGCAAAGACAAGACTGGGAACAGGGCTGAAGTTTAGCCCTCAAGGCCTGTTCCTAGTGTCCTGTGTTAGCCACCAAGGCCCTATGTCCCAAAGGTCTCCCAACCTCCCTCCAACAGCTGAAGAGCACACAGATGATAATTAACATTATAAATAACAATAGCATCGTCATTTTCACCCAATAACCCTTGTAAAAACCCCATTTCAAATTAAGGTTACTACGTGAGGTATTTTGAGAATGGAATTTGACATATGCATTTGAACGATGCAATCCAACTCATGATAACTGGGAACCCTCATGTGGGTCTTGGTACTTATCTTAGTCTCCTTCGACATCCAGTCTCGCTGCGTGCTCTGTCAGACTTACCTTAATTAAACACTTTGGTCCCTTCTGTTTGGATCCTGAACTTTTACTCTCGCTCCTCCGCTACAGCGATGGCTTCCTCCCTGGCCTCTCTTTCCACCCTGGGTCTTTCCCAATCTACTTTCCGTATGCAAGCCAGAGAACTTCCGTTGAACATTTGATTCTATCTCTCTTCTTACAACATCCACTGACTTCCCACGGCCCAAGGAGAAACTCAAAGCTCCTTCATGTGGCTTGTTCACAATTTGGTTTCTATTCTCTTCTCCAGCCGTGTCCCCGTTTTAGTCCTCTGTGCTTTGTGCCAAACAGGAACTTCCTTCAGTTCCTTCATTTCACCATTCTCTTGCCTCTAGGCAGTTCCCAGGGACGAGAGCTCTCCTTCCCGAGCTCATTCTCACAAATGCTTACATATGTACTAGACCTTCCAGAAGGCAAATCCTCTCCAGCAGTCTCAGTGGTAGCCCTGACAACGAAATTCCCACACGTTATTACCTACAGCCTGTGAATGTCTCCACTTTGGGGATAAAAGGTGCTCTGTGCCTGTGTGTGTGTGCATGTATAACCACATGTGAGGACATTGTAAACCTTGCAAGTGGAGTTACAGGCACTAATGAGCCACTATGTGGGTGCTGAGAAGAGAACCCAAGTAACCTGCAAGAGCTGTGTTTGTAACCACTGAGCCATCTCTTCAGCTTCTGGAGAGAAACTGGGAAGTGAAAGAACATAGAGAACACTCAATACCAGCCTCTGGCCTCCATACATGTGCTCACAGCAGCATACTGCACATACAAGTGACACACATGTATATCACACACACATAGACACAGACACATACAGACACATACAGACAGAGACACATTCAGAGAGACACACACAGAGACACACACACATATACACACAGAGAGATACACACAGAGACACACACATACACACATGCTCCTTGTGGTTTCATATTGGAATAATCTATTCAGTAAGCTGCGAGCGCTGGGAAGGCAGGTTGTGTTTTCTGCAATGGCTAAATCACCAATTCAAGGCCCAAGGCATGTCAATTGTTCTCATGTTTAATATTAGCAGTAAATAATAATAGTCCTCTTGGCTGAGTGAGTACTTCAGTCAGTGCTTTGTTCTAGGCAGTAACCAAATGCATAGATTTGAACAAAAGGGTGTATAAACTGTCCATCTCATAAGAAACATCTTGAAGAAGGAATACATGTGAGAAGACATATTTTAAAACAAACAAACAACCCTCCCACAAACCCAAAACCAATACAACCTTTCCCTCTCAAGACATTTGCTGACATTAAAAAAAAACAAAAACAAAAAACTGTACCTTGTTTATTTAAGGTTGCAGAAAAAAAGGATGCTATGGTTCTTAAACTAGAAAATCATGTGATATAGCAAGAGATGATTAGAGCTATAGTTTCCTTTTACAAGTGAAACTCAGAAACACATGAGCAGATGTGTATTGTTATTGACTAGCAATGAGAGGCAAGCAGTTACGGAAAGGGATAATAAGTGTATCATACAATGTTTAAGTCTTGATAAATATATGTCATTTCTATGTGCAAAGACGTTAAAGATTCCTTCTGACTGAGATATACATGGTAATTACAGCACATGATTATTATTTCTGGCCACTCTACTGTGTGAGCTCACCTCAGCAGACCAGGACCGGTGTTGCATGCCTGTAGTCCAGCACTGGGGAGGAAGTAGCAGAGGGTAGTGAGTTAGAGACCAGTTTGGGATATGTAGCCAAGAAGCTATGAGATGAGGGAGGGCAAGATGAGGTCCAGGGCAAGAGTAGAACTGTACCTCCCCTCCCCGGGCCTGCGTGTCCCTGCACAGGTAGCCCCGTGCCCCCACCATTGCCTACGGGAGGAAGTCACATAGCCTGGAGACTGTATTAAACTTCTCCTCTTATATGATCGTGTGCAGCAGCACCTGGGGTTCCTCCTTATGCAAATGAGGCATCCCAGCACACTGGTCCAGGCCAGTGAATGTACAGTCACTCTGATAGCCCCTACTTACCCCAAAGGCTTGGATAGCCATTGTTACCCCATTAAAATGAGCTGTCTCACTGAAGCTGCGTCCAGAGAGTAGAGAGTTTATTCTTGAAGTACTCACCTTGCCTCTTTGAGTCACTGATCTCCGTACCCAGCCTCACTTCCCCTCCCAGAATTCACCAGTTGTGACAGCAAAGGATCAGGCCACAAAGGGCATAAGGGGGGAGCAGAGTTTGAACAGCACTGTCTAAAAACAAAAGGTACATCCGACTGTCATCTCTGTGACTTCGTGTCCATTGATCAATGGTGTAATCTCCCTGCTGCCACCAATCCATTCTCAACTTCTATCAGGATTTTAAAAACTCTGCCTATAAGAACATGTGGTGTCTAAGTTCCTCGAGCTGACCATGAGTTTGTAACCTCCCTGAGTTAGCCTCTTAGTGGCTGAGGGGTATGAGCCTACACCACCAAGTCCAGCTAGGTGAGCTGTGTCATGTAGCTTATCGCTGACTGATCTTCTGGAGCCAAGGAACCTTCCTTTCCCAAAAGCTGTCCATGTGACCATCTTTTTGAAACATCCCCAGAGGCTGTGTGTGCTTTATGTCCTTTTCTCTCGGAGTCAGTTGTTGGTGACCTGCTTAGCATGAAATGACAGGCTGATAGGGACGCCACTGTTGAGCGCTGACCTTATTTCTCTGGATTCTCCGTGCGAGTGGTGTGTGTTTTGATCTGTCTCACCTCTGCAGGCCAGTTGTAGACAATCTGGGTTGGCGCTGAAATGACTGAGGAGGAGTGAGATTCTCTAGGGAGTAAGGGATTGAAGGGCAGGAGATGCCTGCAGAAAGAAAAAGGACGGAGAAAGGAGTGAGAGAAAACTGACAGGCAGGGGTGGAGAGGCAAGACTGGTCCCCAGCACTGAGCTGGGATGACTGGACAATATTTTAAGCACACACACAGACACACGCACACCATATAATATTCTAGGCTTGCCTGTGTGAGAAAACATTATGAAACCTATTAAGATCGTTTATTTCCCTGCTCACTTATCAATCCAGCCATCGATCCTCTCCTCCATCCATGCGATGAGCATTTATTGAGTTGCCTAATGTGTTCAAGGTGGCAAAGTCTATTACTATAGATCCCATGGAAGAAGTACATCATTACATGAAAGCTTCCCAAGTCCTTTGTGATCATTGTTCATGAGTACAACCACTACTGCACACATTTGGGAGAGGAGGAAATGTGAACCACTAAGAGGTCAAATGACTTGCCCAAAGCTACAGAACAGAGCTACGTACAGTGTGGTGATTAGAGGCAGACTTTAAATTTCAAATGTGCTGCCTCCGGGCTAGCGAATAACTAAGGTTTAATTTGTCTAACACAATTTTTAAAAAACATTTTCTTCTAAGAAACCCAGCAACAGGCATATGCCCAAGTGTGAAGCCTGCAACGCCTGCCCTTTTCTAGGCTTGTTTCCTGTGGTGGGAAACTAAACACATTTAATGCTAATTACCCATTTAATCATTTTTCCAAACCTATTATCATCAGATGATGTCCTTGGTATAGAAGAAGCATATTTTCCCTTGTTAAATAGGTTCTTCCAAGTCAATACAAAAGCAATGGCTCTAACAACCCACCATCCTTATCACATGTCAGCCCTCTGGGTCTGTCTTTCTTTCTCCTGGAATAAAAGTGCTCATAAAGTCACTTAAAAACATACCACAGACGAACACTTCTGCATCCAAGATGACACGTAAAGGGATAGAACCATGTGTCAAAAACTAATCATGTTAAGAACCCACTGAAACACAGAGAAATGACCAGATCAAAGTAGACTTCCCGCAGTGCTGGCTGATGGACACGCCATATTGAGGAAACATGGGGAAATAGCCAGATGTTGCAACCATCACTCATCCCAATGTGCAATTATTCAGTGGGTAGAGATCTTGGATCCTCTGGCCCTGGCTGATAATGACCTTGGCCGCTCTAGGTTTCTGAAAGGTGGTCACCTAGCCTTATTTAATTAGTTGTGATAAAGGCTGGTCTGTACTGCTGCTCAGTGGGATAATAGACTTTCAATTGGTAATCATTCTGCAGAGAGGGCCAATCTGACATCCTGTCGCCACAAACAGCTACATATCGTAGATTAGATTAGGTGATTGACAGCGCTGGTCTTCAGACCCTTGCATGCTTGTTTGTTTTCATTTTGAATGTGTTTACATTTACTTTTCTCTGCTCATCTCTCTGAGTTTACAGTCTTCGGGAGCAGCTGAAGTTCCAAGGCTTGGGAACTTCCCTCGGAAGATGATTCAGGCCCCAGTGCTGCCCAGTGGCTTCTCATGAAGTCCTTGAGACCACATTGCACATGTCACACCGAAACAGAAGGACATTGTCAAGCCTCCAGACATTTCGTCAAGTCATTATTGAGTTTTATAATGACTTCACCATGAAGCCAATGGTGCTTACTCTCTACTTGGGAAATGTGGAATTCACATTACTAGTAAGACAGTCATGAATCACTTTCATGGAATCTTTGACTTTGGAGATTTTTCTCTTTATTTTATTATATCTTGGCAAAGTCATCTTGACCTCCGATCTCCTCTTTTAGGAATGTGAGTCTAGCAAGCTGCTGGGGTAGCACACTCCTGTTGGTCTCTCAGGCTTCCCCAGCTTGCAAAACGGACTTCATGGATCAACCACCTCCATGTCCTCTCTTATCACCCTGAGCAGCCTTACTGTTGTTCTTAAATCTCGCTAGTTTACTTACACATCTGGGCAAAATCACGCTCATGTACTGAAGAGTAAAAAACATGGATGGAAAACTACCAACGTCAATAATCAATGGAGAAAATTGTCAGTGGTCACAGACAAGGAGTTAGAATGTTAAACCGTCAGCACTGCCCAAAGAGATCCACAGATACCGCGACTACCCACTTCACTGTGCATTTTTTGGACTGGAAAAGAGAAACACTAGTTCAGTCATTTCTGCCTGTGTTTGGTGTTGATCCAAGCGTATTGTACATACTCGGCCAACACTCTTCCGCAAACGTGTATGCCAGCTCCCCAGTTCATTCTTTAGACCTGTTTATATATGGTAATTTTTACAAAAGTGAAGCTAACACAAAATATTTCCATACTGACCTAAATAACAGACATACATTACAACAATAACAAGTGGCAACAACAACAACAATAATAATAATAATAATAATAATAATAATAATGATATTGTCCCTGGGATTTCATCAGAAGTCCCCATTCAATGACATTTGCCACCACAAACACATAGTACATTCTGACATTCGGTACAAATTCTATTGTGTTTATTTCTGAAAAACAGTTGTCATGGAGTAGGAAGGACAGACCTTGGTCTTTATCATCAATCCAAACAGATACTATTCTCATGGTCAGCACTGAGTTACTCAGCCACTTTACTTGATATCATGAAGGTCACAGTCCCATCCACTATAACGGGGATACAGACTGTGTCTTGGGAAAAGGAGGCTAGAGGCACCACTGGAAAGGGCACACTTCCTTATGAACATCTCTTTGTCAGCTAGAGGTAACCCGTGGTGTTTCACACTTACAGAGGCACAGAAGCCTTTTGAGTTCAAGGCCAGCAAGACTCTCAAAGATTGGGGAGGGGCCAAGGGTGCAGAAAGATGACCCAGTGTCTACTGTTTTGTTTTTGTTGTTTTACATGAGCCGATCTTTTTACTATAGTTGAGAAAAGAAATGAAAAGGGAAGGAATTTTGAAAGTTTAAGACAAAATTTAAAAATATATATATATATGAGCAAAGTGATAATTCAGTGATATTTGTTTAAACAAACCAAATCTTCATTAACTTTCTGTTTTTGTTACCATTCTGTCTAAACTCCACCCCACAGTTACCTGGCAACAGCCAGGTGTGCCGATCCACAATAAAAGGGGCTGCCTGCCCCCTCCTCACTCTCTTGCCCTCTTGGTCTCTTGCTCTCTCTCTGCCCATTCTCTCCCCACCCCTCTCTCCACCTGCTCTTGACTGGCTCCTCCTCCTCTTCCTCCTCCTCCTCCTTCTTCTTCCCCTCTCTCTCTCTCTCTCTCTCTCTCTCTCTCACACACACACACACACACACACACACACACACACACACACACACACACACACCTACCTTTCTCTGCCTCTATTACCCTCCTAATTCCCTTCCCCAGGCCCTTAATAAACTCTATAATATACCTTCGTATGGCTGGCCCCTCAGGGGGAAGGGATGCCTCAGGGTGGCCCACCGAGGCACTCCCTTCTCCCACCTCTCATCACACCTCGTATCCCCACTCTCTTTATCTTTTTATAAACACATCAGTACTTATCCTCTTTTTCATTTTCATTTTGTTTCTGGAAACTTACTTCCCATTGTATAATTCTACAATTCCTTCTTCTTCTCCTATTAGATGTGTGATCTGAACCAAGATTCTGAGATAAAGTCGAAGCTGGGAAAGGAAACTGAAGCTGGGGCCTTTATAAGGGCGTCCATTAAGACACACCCATCTGCGACCTGAGATGTAGAATGAGCTTTGGAAAGAAAAATGATTTTTTAAATATTTTTTTGCAAGTTTGTTTTGTTCCTTTAAAATGCGCTTTCTCGGTAGACTTTTGAAATGTTAACCTTGACTGCTGAAAGTGAGAGAAAAGGGATTTTTCCCACGCTGATAGAATAGTTCTATGGTTGATTATCAGATGAGGAAAGTCAGCAGTCATCACCGGGTCCATGATGGGAGGTGAGCTCTGGCCTGCTGGGAAGACAGGCAGGGAAGGCGCCACTGACTACCGCAGGTGCAGGCGACACAGGGCGCTTTCCCTCCTGGGTCTTCTTCAAACGCAAGCTTTAAGTGGTATCTGCTTTTATTGTTCCCAGCTCACTACAGAATTGTTTCCTACTGCGTTTCTGGAGGCTGCATTCTGAGCTGGGTGAGGTGCCTCCCCGTTCCCACAGGTCAGTTTTCTGCACGCTCCATTTTCATGGCTCCTCCCAACCCCGATACAATTGTGAGACCAGGGTTGGGGTAGCCTGCTTCTCTCTCGTGTCTTGAGTAGATGAGTTCTTTCTTTCCTTGATACCTTCTAATTTGTCTCCCCTCGATATGAAGTTTTGTTTTGTTTTTTAAATAATTCTATTTATATACTAGGTTTTTAGTTTTGTTGAACTATTAAAAATCATAATTTTATCATTTGTATAATCAGATTGCTTTTCCAGGCCTATTAATATTGATAATTTTAAAAATAGGAACAAAACAACTGCCTTCTCCCACCCCCTTCCATTTCTGAACGTACTATTTATTTATTTATTTGTTTGTTTGTTTGTTTGTTTTGGTTTTTCGAGACAGGGTTTCTCTGTAGCCCTGGCTGTCCTGGAACTCACTCTGTAGACCAGGCTGGCTTTGAACTCAGAAATCCGCCTGCCTCTGCAAGTGGCAGTGCTGGGATTAAAGGCGTGCACCACCACGCCCGGCTGAACGTACTTTTTAAACATACTTTTACTTTTTAAAGGATTATTTTTCGGCCTTAGACGTTCTTGATTTCCTATGATAAGGAAAGCAAACCTGTGGTTTTCTTTTTCTCTGTCCAGTCCCTGTCCGTCCTCATGAACCACGTGTACATAGTCATTTTATGCAAACTCCACTTACAGCTAAGTGACTGGGAAATAAAACTTTATGTTTCTTTCACCACATGATTGGCTTAACATATGAATTTCCTTAATTTGGGGCTTCCACAGTTGTCCGCATCACTATCATCATGTGCTCCAAACCCTGCCTCAGTTTCTCCATTCTCTAGAATTCTTGAGCTAAGCTTTTCAGTGTTGGTCTTCTCAGGACAATCCTCCCGCTTCTCTTTCTTCCCGTTCCTCTCTCTTGTCCACTTCAACATCTGAGTAAAGTTCTGACCTTCACAGACAAACCACATGGGTGAGCACCCCTAGAGTGCTGAAAATGTCTCCTCCTGAAAACCAGCCTCATGGTTACAGTGTCTGCCCTGTCAGGAGAGAATCTTCTTTTTCTTCCAGTTAAAGTTGTTCTATTTTTGTTGTTGTTATTACTGTTTTGTTCTAGTTTTATTTTATAATCTGACGTTCTTATTGTTTTATTTTTCATTTCTGTTACAGTACCATTAACTCATGAGTCTTTTTTCCCCTTAGACTGTTTTTTTTTCAATTGTCTTTTTACTACTTTGTATGGGGCCAGTGTCTTTTCCAATCCCTCAGGTAACATGGAAAATTATCTTTTCCGGCTCTCTGCATGGATTCTGTTTCTTCTGTCTTGATTTTTGCTGCTTGTGAACATTCATCTCTATTTTTCATGTCTGAGACTTCTTTGTGTCTTTTGATCTTAGTTATCTCCTTTTTTTTTTTTATTAACAAGACTCTTAAAAGTAAAAGACAGCTCTGTACATGACTAGTACCCATAAGGCAAATCACCTTGGGCAGTGTTCTATTTCGACGTCCATATGTCAAGTGAAGATACTTTGGCTCTGGCACAGGCCTGGGCACCAGAGCTTCGGGAGCTGAGTCAGAATGGAGATTGGAGGGCTTATTTTCACCACGCGTTGCCCTCCTTTACTATATACAGTTTCTTCCATTTCAGAATCTACCTGGTCCTTCAAACAACACTTCAGGTTTCAACTAAGGCAAGTGACTGCTAGGTTCAGGCTTCTTGGAGTAGGAGCTGTGTGTGGAGGCTGAGCTAAATACAGACAATTCAAAACTATTCTGTTCTTAGCCCCACTGACCCAAATCCATAGTGTTCCTGTGTGGACAGTGTTTACACAAGTAGTTCTCAACCTTCAGTTCATGACCCCTTTTGGGGTTGAATGACCCTTTTATAGGGGTCAACAAAACCATTGGAAAGCACAAATATTTATACTACATTTATAACTAGCAAAATCACACTCATGAAGTATCAGAGAAAATAATTTCATGGTTGCGGGGGGGGGGGTGTCACCACGACATGAGGAGCTGTATTAAAGGATCACAGAGTTAAGAAGGTTGAGAACCAGTGCTCTGCACTTTAAGGGAGTTTCACATGACTTCCCCACTAGCAGCATCCCTTAGGCTTTCAAACCCCTCAGTGCCGTTTATCATCCACACTCTTGTTTTCCACCGGACACAATTTTATTGCCAATACCTTCTTTCCTTCTTGTTGTTCTCACTGGGTGAATGCCTTTAAGGTCTTGTACTTTGGTTTTAGTGAGGTTTCAGGAACATGAAATGTCATTTAACCTACCCTTCTTGGCCACCAGGATTCTTTCCATCTCTAAAAATAATGCTGCCATGAACAAGAGTGGGCCTATTAGGTGCAGCTTTAGAAGTGCTCAGGGTGTGACTAAATGTTGCACATTTGATCTATTTATTTCAATAAATCTCCGGCAAATGACAGCAAAGTATCTTGCTCAATCAATGTTGGTGTGACATACCAATTGCCTAATGGAACAATTGTTAGGTATTCACTGAAGAAGACTACTCGAACATGGGTTTAAGCCAATAGAAAGTCTTGATTAGACAGTTGGTGACTACATTACGTACCCGGGATCCCAGTGTAGCACTGAGCCTTTCTTGAGATGAGTTTTTAAGCACAAAACTCATGTTCTAGGTTGACACACTTCATCTAACAAGACCAGTTAGCCAGAAATGGGGCTGGAGAGCCTACAAGGCAAGGTTACTGCATTTAGAGACTTTCCCATAACTATATGGACTTTGATGGATTAGGCCCTTGCTTTAGTTTTGGCAGGTGGTGCTGTCTACATACTGAGTTTTACAGCATGAGTGGTACTTCCATCATGGAGTCAGTTGTGTTAAGGTCCAGGATCCTAATGAAGTCTGGGGCTCTGTTACAGGAGAAAGTTAAATTTATTGATAAATGGATAACTTTAGTCTAAATTCACATAAAGAAGCAATAAATCACAGCTTTAAAAAAGAAATGTGGACAGAGACCTATTTTCAAACATGTGTCTGAGTCTCAAGGCTTCATTTAGAATAGATGGAATTTTTAAAGGATTTGAGAATAGTTTCATAAGGGCAAACAAATAAGGAGTTTCGGTTTTTAGACTGTGCAGACTAATTTAAAAAAATTAGTAGCCAAGCATGGCTTACACATATAATCCCAGTGCGTGTAAGATCCCCCTCAAAAAAACAAAAACAAAAACAATAAACAGTTTTTTTTTAAGATGTTTATATTCTTGACTCTTAGGGAAATAATCAAAGTAGTTCTTTTTGTTTTTCCAAGCAGTAAAGTAGGACTTTGTTAATTGGTCATAGTTGCAGACAAAATGGTATCTGGAGATTAAATTACCACTAGATTTATTGTTGAAGTCATTTGACTATTAAATCTTGATGCGACTCCTAACTGAATCATCAAATTATCACAGAAAAAGCAAAAAGAATGAACATGGGAGCAAAACTAAGACCAAAATATTACCAGTGTAATAAAAAATAAATAAAAAGCATTAAATATGAAGAAGACCTGAAGGAAAAGATAAAATAAAAACTGTTGATGGGTGGGTGCCTTCCAGCTGGAAGAGAATTTAACAGTCTTTGGAAGAGAGCAAAGGAGATTTAAAGTTTCAAACATTTGGTTGCAATAATGTAACAGGAGAGGGAGCACAGTATATTTTTAAAAATTGAAGAGAGACTGTTTACACACACACACACACACACACACACACACACACACACACACACACACACTGTCTACGGGAGATCAACAACAAAGTTATCAAGCAGCAAGTCTGGTTCCTTGAGCCGTCTTGGCTCTGTCAGTGGCACTGACCCAGCCACTGGGCAGACTAAGTCAGTCCTTCGGGACACTAGAAACACACAGTGTTTTGTCTCTCATAAATCTGTCTGTAATGGGTGGATGCGAAGAAGGAAAAAAGATAACAGCTCCTCCAGGATGTGTGCCAGCTGCCTTCTGCTCCTGAGATGTATCTATGATGTATGCAGCTACAGGCAAGAACCTGAAGCAACATGCTGAGGGAAATCTCACAAGGCCCTACCCCTAGATGAAGTGCTACAGGCAACAGTGGCTTCAGGGACGAGACCCCTGAGAGGTTATCCAGTCCCAAGTGACATCCATAAATATATACATGCAAGCAGCACGAAATGGACTCATCGTGTGTGTGTGTGTGTGTGTGTGTGTGTGTGAAAACAGTTTGTGTGCAAACATACCCAAAATACTGATCTGAAACCAGGGTCTGGTTACATTGCATGGAACAGAGAATGGTGTATGTTGCCAGGGTCGGGAGGCACAGGGGCAGGCATGGGTAGGTGAGAGACTAAGAGAAAATACAAAGTGTCCTCTGTGGTCAAGAAGTCTCTATATGTCATTTTTCAGTCTTTGTCTTGTTGACTGGACACCCTGTGTAAGTTGTACAGTGTGGGTGAGTGTGGTTTTATCTGTTAAAGAGTCTTTAAAACCATACGTTCAATCTGTAGCAACCCGTCCCCCCAAAAGTCAGGTGAATTTTGTGCACATTCAAATTTGAAAAGCTCAGTTTAGGTTCTGATTTTTATTATTTTAGAGGTTTGCAAAAGGGTTGAGAGTCAAACCCTAGCCTTCTCACATGCTGGCAAGTTCTTACCTCTGAGTCGTGTCCCAGCCTTGAGAAACCCTAGGTAAAGGTATGGTTCATGCTGTATTGTTACTGGCACTGAAGTCCTCGTTAAACTGCTAAACTCTGCAAATATGAAGAATGAAAAATCATAGGAATACAGAGCGCTACATTTCATCATTTGGTGGCAGTGGTACCCTAATACTTTCTATTAACTTTGACAAGCCATGACATATGTTGGCAAAATAAATAAATAAATAATGATTTAGTTATGGTCAGTTAGCAATGTATTGATCTTTTTGACAAGATGTCTTGTTTTCAAGAAGCCATATTTCACATCTATTGATCCTACGCTGAAAATGATGAGCTCTGGGCAGCCTACTGTTTCACAGAGATACGTGGGAGCATCATCGTCCAGACTGAAGAAGCCACGCCTGTGTGCGAGTTTCTAGGATTCTCTACTCTCCAAGCTTAAGTTCTGTTTTTGTCCTTTGTGCTATTGCGATTTCCACAGAGTTAGGTTTTTTTCCTAAGTGTTGCATTAGTTAATCAATAACAATGGGTTGGAAAGAAATTGATACCTAAGTTAATAACTTCCCAAGAGATCAAGTGAGGTGGGCAGGCCCAGTTCCCAGACTATCATAAGGCAATACCGGAAGTTAGTGATAAAGGTTAAAAACAGAACAGAATCTTCCCTCTGCTTCGGCATTAAAATTACTCTTGTGACTCATTATCTACTCAAGATGACAATCAATCCAAAATTGTAGCCTTTCCGAAAAGAAAATGATTATCTAGTAAATTCTATAGGATGTGATCAAAACAATACTCGGGGGCATAATCATAACTTACATTACCTCATGAGAAGGAAAGAAGAGAAATGTAAATGTTATGCCCAGTTATTAGAAATTTTCACAAAGTAGTTCTTGAAAAGGAATTTTAGCAAAAAAAAAAATTGAAATAGCAAATGAACATTTGAAGCTAAAAAAAATGATCACAACTGATAAATCTAAGAATTGAGTTCTTGTAACTGTAAACAAGGACCTGGGGTTGGGAGGTAGCTCAGTGGTGGGGCAGCTGCTTAGCGTACTCAGGGTCCTGGGTTTGAGTAAAGAAGCAAACACATAAAGAAGCAGTAAACTAGAGAGACTCCGGAGGATGTAGGGCCACAGGGTGACATTCTAGGGGGCAGAGAGATAGTTCCAAGGCCTTGGTGCCTTTGCGGAGGATCCCAGTTTAGTTCCCAGAGCCCAAATCATGTGGGTCACACCCTCCTGTAACCGCAGCTCCAAAGGATCCGATGTTCCTTTTCGGACTCCCTGAGAACTGCACATATGTGCACACACCTGTACACAGACGTGCGTGAATACACAGAGCCAAAATGACATATGTATATGCACATAATTAATAAAAATTGAAGTCTTTTAAAAAGGTTTATGTAATTAGTGATTAGAGGTGATAAAGCAGAGGCTTAATTACACACTGAAAGGAGATAATAGGGTTTCTTTTCTTTATGAAAGAATTTGTAATCTGGGCAGGGAGTAGAAATTAATTTCATCTATGGAGAAATAATGTGACAAATGTATCAAAATTCTATTATTGTACAGACAGATGGGGAAAAAACCTCATAAAAAGATAGTTAACTGTTGCAATTATCTATAACATCAAAGAATTAAAACATTCACACCTGTCCACAATACAGGAGTACTGAAGAAATTATGATATATTCACTGGGTGTAATGCCATTTAATCATGGAAAAGTTGTAGAATAATTCACGTTTATTGTGTAACACCTTGGAAAGTGACGACGGCAAGTTTCAAAACATCAATCATGGCCTTTGGTAGATTAAGTGACCTAATTAACATGTCAAGCCTCAGGTGGAGGAGGCATTCAGCATGTGTTAGTTTTCCCTCACACAGGGCATCAGTTTGAAAGCTGGGCATGCACAAAGTGGCTGGTCCCAGCCTGGTGTGTGCCTTCTCCCTGGGGGAACTGTTAGAGCTGTTCTCAATTTCACCAGTTCAGAGCTAGAGCACTGCCTTTGTATACGTTAGCATTTTATATCCGGAAGCCATGAGTGCAAGTGTGGTTTCTGGTGTGGTCAGGAAATGACAACACATGGTTTGTGAGCATGTGTGCATGCGTGCGTGCGTGTGTGTGCGTGTGCGACCTACTTCTCAGGCACATGCGTCTAAGCACCATAGCCAACTATCAGAAAAAGGCAGCTGTGTGAAAGCCAAACGCATCCAGATTCTGACAAATGTGTTTTAGTTCATTTTACTCCCCCTTGGCCCAGGTCAGCTCTCCATGCCTAGTTTGTTTATACCCACAGCAAATGCTCACAAGAGAAGACTGGGCAGCCTGCTGGGATATAGGCGTTCACTAGAAACTTCCTCCACAAGTCTACCGTGTGATCTAAGCATGAGTCTGCAGCTGTTACGGTGGATTTGGATGCTCTGTTGTGGATTGCTGAGTTGTTACTGGACCCAGAGTGGGTTTGAGTGCTCTGTTGTGGTTGTTGGAGTTGTTATTGGACATGTCTTACTCAGAGAAGCAGCCACACGGGACTATTCAGATATGAGCTGAGACCTCCCTGTGTCTGTCCACTACAGGTGTCAGTGAGACGTTCTGTCAAGTCTGCAGACTGCCTTACTTCAGTGGCTGCTTTTTCTTCCTAAACTTAGAACACCATCGTGTGGTGTTGACAGCCTACCTAGATCCTGTTTCCCTGGCAGCTGAGGTTTTAAAGTTACCATAAGACTCTGTAGGAATAAGGCTTTCAGATGTAGGATCCATTATGGTGCCAGTGGGTAGGATTTTGTTTTCTGCCCTTTCTTTGGATATTTGTGAGAACCCAACGTACTAATTAGACTCTACCTGAATCTTCTGGTTTGTAGCTATAGCACATCTACTACCATTGAAAATCAAAACTGGACAAAACATAGGGGACCTTAGAAGAAGGCTTTCTTTCTTCCTTACCTTTTTTTGTTGTTGTTGGTGGTAGACTTACTATTATACTTATTTCATTTCTGGAAATTGGAAATCCTGTGGTACTAACCCATTAAATTAGATTCTCAGAAATCTTGTCTGTGAACTTATAATTCAGGCTACAAAGCCAGAGGGTAAATCCGACCCTTTGACAGAATCCCAGTTTGTGTGGTGAGACAGGCAGCGTACAAGATGCATACAGGGTTCTCGGTCACCTATAACTCAACACACTAGTAATTGAAGTGTGAACGTATTAGACACATATGGAATAAGTTCCTTCTAAATACAAATGGCTTGTTAAAATTCAAGAGCTAAGGGCAAATGTTTTTGGTTTAGAAAAACCCAAACATCGGGAAAAAAATATCTGTAACATTTGTCTAGCTCCAAATACCTCTGGGTCAGCTTATCCTTTTCTCTTTAGCTTGCAGGTTGTTCCAGGAAAGCAGAATCCATCTCAACCATTTTAGTCTATCATAACAAAATGCTCTCAAATAAATGGGTGTTTTCAAAAATACCTTTGGGGAAAAACATTTTTGTTCTTCAGTGACCCTTTTAAACACACACACACGCGCACACACACACACACACACACACACTATTTGCTTTGTCCAAAGCAGCAACCCTGGTACCTCTCCTCTGAGTATGAGTTTTTGTGTTCACTTCTGTCCTTGTGTGTTTGTTTATTCCTGTTGTTGGAGACAGTTGTAACTCTGGAGGTGGTGTGGGCCTCGGGTGGAGAGCAGAGTTTCTTTTCTACTTAACAACAATAACTAGTTGCTTTATAATATGCAGATTTTATAAGGTCTACAAAGAATTCTTATGAAATATGTGATTATTTGAAGTCCTTTTTAATCCAAGGAATCTCTAGGCTCACCCTATTTCCCTGCAGCGCCTCCTGAGTTCTTGGTCGTAGAAGGCAAGTGTAATAGTTCACCTCTGTCCTACAGTTTAATTGACTGAGTGACAGGAGCCAATTCTGCAGCCGGAGAGGATGGTGAGCATTCAGGGAGCATCTACCAAGCGGAAAAGTGAAGAGTCAGAGAGCGCTCAGCAGCAAGTACATGCATGTGTACCTCTGGGGGAGGCTTGCCCATCTCTACACAAGCAGCCGGACCGTGCCTCTGAGGAGAACATTACCCGGAGTGCACTGCTCACTGATAGACTCCAGCTTCCACCTGCCCTGGCCATCGTGTCTGAGAGGACTGAGAGAGATATTTATGTCTACTTAATTGTATAGATAATTTTCTTCATATTGCCAATATAGGAGTTTTCAATGTTCAAATTTTGGATACAAAGTGAAAACTAAAAAGTTATTTTTTATTGCAGTGGAGATCTGATCCCACAAAATCAAGATTTGCATAGTTGTCTCCTTTGGGTAGTCAACATTGCCACAGACAAGTCAAATCAGTCAACCAAGTATATATTTGCCAATCATGAGGGCACTGTCTCTCCAGAATCATATTTTATCAGGAGCATTCACCCGTGATGTGGAAATAAGCCCAGAGCCCATAGACCTTGTGTCATGTGTGTTATTACATGTGTCATGTATGTTGCTATACTACATGGCAAGTGTGTCATTACACCATGTGTCATGTGTGTTACTACATTCTCTGCATATAATAACTGACAACTAAAGCCTGTAAATGACTTAGCAAACATTACACTAGTAAGACACAGACTAAAATTGAGCCCGTCTGGGTGATCACTTCTCTGTTCTGTTCCTCTCCCAGTCTCCTACCTGTCCTTGGTAAATGGGACAGATCCAGGGGCTGGGGAGATGGCTCAGTCAGTCGGGATCCTGCAGTCATGAGGATCTGAGTTCAGATCCACAGAAACTGGGTAAAAAGCCGGGCATGGTGGCACACTCTCATAATCCCAGTGCTGTTGAAGTGGAGACAAGCAGCCTGGTGCTCTGTGACCAATCAGCCTTGCCTAGGCAGTGAGCCCAGGGCTGGGTGGAGTCTTGTAGATCATGAGAACTGAGTGAGGCCTGAGCCAGGCTGACACACACTTATAACACCAGCATCTGCAAGGCTGAGGCAGGCAGACCAAGAGCTCTAGGCTAGCCTGGGCTACACATCATGACCATGTTAGGTCAGAGCTAAGAAACTGCTTTTCCTTCACTAGATAAACCTGTGGTGAGCTACTTGCCCCCACTCCACTTACAACTTGCAGTTGTAAAGGTGCAGCTAGGAGAAAGGAGAGGGGCTGACTGGCCTGGGGGAGGGGCTGACTGGCCTGGGGGAGGAGCTGACTGGCCTGGGGGAGGGGCTGACTGGCCTGTGGTGCAGCATGTGGCATGCGTGGTGGGTTTCCTGGCTTTGCCACATCCCCTTCCCACTGGTCCCAAATGAGATGATGCACTACTAAACAGTCAGATCAACTGCACCAGGGGCTAGAGAACCCTTCCCACACAAGGGTCCCCAAGATGTGTTTTTCCAGTACTGTCATTTCCCTTTATTTTGAATGAAAAATCTCAGCCTGTGAAGTTCTAGGATCCTACTTTTTAATATAATCTTTCTAACTTAATGTCAGAAGGAACCTGTGTCCTTCATCCTAAGAGAAGTGAGTAGATACCTTGTTCTACCCACCTCAGCCTGCCGAGTGTATATAAACCAACCTATCAATACTGACTTAAGGGAATGGGGTATTGTCACTGTAGCCATCATGTTGCTCATGTGTGTGTGTGCTCATGTGTGTGTGTATGTGCACATGTGTGTGAATGTGCATGTGTGTGTATATGCATGTGCATGCATGTGTGCATGAGTGTGCAGGTGTGTGTGCAGGTGTGTGCAGGTGCACATGTGTGTGAATGTGCATGTGTGTGTATATGTATGTGTATGCATGTGTGCATGAGTGTGCATGTATGTGTGTGTTGTGTTTGCACAAAAATAATTTCATGAGGTTTCACTTTTCATCTGTTACCAGTGACTGTACATCAGCAGAGAAGTTTCTGGATGCTTCATTCAGTAAAAGGTTGTCATCTTCCAAGTCACACTTATCTGTCCAGACTTCCTGTGCCCTGGGTTATTTACTGACCATGTACCCAGAAGTGCAGAATCAGCTTCACACTGTGGTTCCAGCTGGATTCTATAGAGTTCCCTGGGATGCCCCCATACCTCTGTGAGGGCTTTGTTCCTCTTTGGGAGCCAGATGCAGTCTCTTTTTGGTAGCAGAGATGGCCACTGGAGTTTCTGACTACGGATGTACCTACCATACCCCAAGGGAGAGGGAATAGAGTATCCTCTGCCAATCACAATTTAGACAGAGGAGAGTCCTTGCTCGGAAGCAGGATGGAAAGAACTGCCTAGTGATCAAGGATTCAGTGTCCCTGGAATTCGACTTTGATGCCTCATTTGTTTAATTCAATTCATTTCCATTTTTTTCCCCAGCGTTGTTTTTGCAAAGTCCTGTCATTCTGAGAGCAGTCACTAGAGGGCTCCCTGGGACACCTTTTGGAGCTGCCCCCTAGAGGCGGAGCTGAGAAAGGAAGCGCAAAACAGACAAGAATAAGTCTTGGAGCTGATTGGTAGGTGAGTTACCAGAGATTTCTGCAGGGCAGCCACAGAAGTGGAAGCAGGAACAGAGACCCTAAGGACAAAGCATCAGTCACACAGAAGGAGGTCAGTTGCTGTACTGTGTGCAGCGGCTGTCCCCTGTGGATAACAGCCACTTGAAATGTGTGGCTAAGGCCAAACCAAGATGAACATCTACGAAACCCAAACCATGTCTGGAAAGCTTGAGAGGAAAGCACATAATGTAAAGTAATTTGATTCTTAGATATTAATTACACATTAAAATCCTATTGAATAAAGCATTTTTTTCTCATTTTGTTTTAGACAGGATCTTGTGGAAGAGCCTGAGCTGAAACCTATAGTATCACACAAGCTTGCCTCCAGAGTTGCAATCCTCAGCTGGAATTACAGATGCCTGGCTCATTATATTTCATTTTTAAGCAGCTTAGCATTGAACGCATTTGTAGTTTACAGCGTCGGGTGGTGACCCTAAAAAGAAAAAAAAGCCCCGAGAAGGAGCAAAGTTCCTGGAGGACATCTTGAACAATTTCCAGATCCTAGCCTCCCAGTGTTGTTACCTGGGGTCAGAATACCATCATAGGACCTTGCGAAGAGTTAGGAGCTGGTGATGGTGACAGTGGTGTGGTGGCCCAGACTCTGACAGCTGTGGCCCTCATTGTACTCAGTACTGCTCAAGCACAGCCACAGACCCTGGATGCTCTTGTCAAATAGGTTCCAACTTTACATATCTATAGCTCCCTTTCCCCATGAGTAAACCTCATGCCTGGCGAACCTGCCCCAAACTGCAGCACTAAAACCATCTGCATGTCAGCATCCAGCCTTCCAAATGTATCATGGTTGCCCCAGAGTTTCTCAGAATAGATGACTAATGTCAAACCCAGACACAGGAAGGGGAAAAATTGCTTGCATTTATCTGGTTTATTTTTTTTTTTCTTCATCTTCTCCAGAATAGAAGTGTTTGACCATTTAGCTTAGAGGCTAAGAAAATAAGCTGTCACGCGTGGCTGGTGCTGTGTGTCTCTCTGAAGGCAGGCAGACGGTGTCTCTGTGAACAGCACCGACTGCTGCCCGACGCGTGTCAGACAGGAGGGGTACACTGAGTGCCACCTCCTCGTTCAGCTCCTTCTTCCTCTCGCAGGAGGCAGAAGTTCACAACCTTCCGTGCCTTTTTATGTAACAAGCTGACAAAGGTAACGTAAGCTGTTTAAGGAGAGGCGTCCCAAATACCCCGACCAAAGCCAAGAATCAAAGCAAACAGAAGTAGAAGCATTTGTGTGACGTGATGGCCGTAATTCTAATTCTTGAGACATTAATGTGTCCCCACTTTAGACTGGAAGCAAGGCAGGGCTCTTGATCCCAGTACTCACGTTGCCACTGCTTGCTGGAGGCAGGGGCAACCTTCTGGTGCTTCCAGACAGCACCTCTTCACAGGTTCACAGCCAATGTCCTTCTACTCTGCTGTCTATCCTCAACATCAAGGACATGCACAGCCATCCCATGGGCTCGTCTGCCCACGACCTTTCCCCTCTATCCTCTTAGACTGCCGAGCAAACTGAACCCTTCCTCCCACTGTGAATACTGACAAAGATGCCAGCCTTTCCCATTTGGCACTCAGGGTTGGTATTGGACAATGAACTGGAAAATACATAGTAGAATTCTGTGGGTCTGTTGACAATACTTCAGATGGTGGATTTAAAAAAATAAATCTGTGTTTCAAATACAAAGTCTCTCGAAAGAGAAGGGAATATTTCTGATAAGTGCACAAGTATCATCAATACAATTGACTCAGGGCAGAGGCCAGCCCCAGCAAGGGTGCACGAGCAATTCTACTCAAGGGCGTTCACTTTTGCCTGAACTCTGGATTGTTCTTTCCTTCCCTCACTGAACGGCTTTCAGACTAAATTCTAGACTCACTGAAAAGATGTCACACCACCAGAGTTACATTCAGACCTTTTATCCTGTCACGATTCTCTAAACATTTTGTACAACTATTCACCATGCTTGCAATGGGTTGGGTATTATGCTGTCTAGATTAATCTGCAGTGTTTAGGGGGATGGACTTAGGCTATACACAAACATTAAACTATTTTATATAAGAATCTTCTTGCAGAGGGACTGTGGTGGTGCACTCCAACGTTGAGGGGGCAGGTAGATCTCTAAGATCAAGGCCAGCTTGGTCTACAGAGTGAATTCAGGGCTATACAAAGAAACATTGTCTCAAAACCTCCCCTAAGAAACCTTCTTGTACAGAGTTCCACTAAGATATGTTTATCCAATTCTAACATCTCCACAGATACCTAAATTGCTGAGGGTCAAGTTTAAGTGCACAGCACATTCTGCCTCAAGATGCCACCATTTTCAGTGCCATAGATAGTTATATTCCAAAGCCATTGGTGCTACACAAAGGCCTCTGAGAGGGACAGGGAGGTAGCAGGAAAGAGACAAGAAGATCAGACCAAAAGGTCCAGGCAGGAGACTGTGGAGACCTGAGGGTACACTAGGGAAGTTTTGAGCTTCTTCCAAGGTGAGGAGAAGCCTCCCAGAGCTGTGGTTAGCTGCCAACTGTTTCACGTGAGGGTTCTTTTGAAGCTTTCCAACAAACTGCTGGGAGCTGGCTTCCTCCTGGTTACACAGTTCACTTTCTTATTTATCACCATACTTTGTATCCCAAGGCGCTTGGCACTTTCACCCAAGTCCCCATATCTCTCTTCTTCAACCGATTTAGTTACTGAGAACTGTGGTCCCATGTCCTTGGACTCATTAGGTAGCTTGAGATTATTTTTACATGCAGGCTGGGAGGAAAAATAAAAACTTCTCAGTTTTCAAATAATTTTTATTTATTATCACACATGAAATAGTGCACTTTAGAATTCTAGGGTCTTTGGGGATTGGTAGCCAGAGTCTTGATTTTGTTATAAAGGATATTATGTATCAGTGTTGGGTAACAGTGCAGCTTTTTTGACTAGTGAGGAGGAAACAGGACAGTTCCTTATTGCAGGAGGCTGTCTGAAGTACCAGAAACGCAATACCAGGATTTTAAAAAGCACAGGGTAGGCATTTTAAGCATAGGGAGGCCCCTACCTCTCGAAATATAAAATAGTGCTTTTAACCATAGTGGTAATTCCATATGATGGACTTTATTAAACGTAAAACCACTAATATATATGAAAACACAATTTATCAAATTTTACAGACTAGTAAATTACAGGTTGTATTGACTCACTATTTGAAGCACTAACAGAATAAGGGAAGCTAAAAGTTGTCTTCTCATTGGCTGGGTGGCTGGTCTTCAACAGCTGGGCAGCCAGTGTGGTAAACAGGAAGCCGTCTCCATGGCAACGGGCAATTCAACTTAACTTTTTAACACACGAAGAGGTAATTACTTTATTTTTTTATTTTTTTTTTTAATTTCCATTTTTAAAACGTTTGGAGTTCATGACAACGGTGAGGACCTGAAGGTCAGGCATTTCCTGGTTGTTAGTAAAGCTGACTTTAGGTCACTAAGGATTAAACATTGTGCCCCCCACACACCTTTTTTAATGAAAAGAGAACTGTGATTTTTTTCCTTTCTCTCCTCTTCCTGAAGTCTGCAGCACAAATAAATGACAGAATTTTATGCTCACACACATGGTGTTTTGATTTCCTGCAGATGATAACATCAGGGTGGAGGACCGATAACCACAGGGTGGAGCTCAGGCAGGCCCACATTAAAGCCATAGGTGGGTCCCTGACAGATGAGAAGATGAACCGGGGCTGAAGAGGCCAGAGAAGATGGTGAGTTCTGCTGAGACAACCTGGAAGGAGAAGATGGGCGGTCTCAGGGCAGAGGAGAATTCTGTTGGAGGCTGAGCTCTGCCAGGGACTTCTCGAATACTCCACAGAGCCTGCATCCTAGGCAGCTGCCTAGGCGTGGTCCCCCTGCAACACCTTTCTCTTCCCTACCTTAATAATCTGTGCACTTCAAAATTCCAGGCAAGTCTGCATTCATAGGCTGCCTTGAGAACAAGAAATAAGAACAAATGAAGTCATTGTCCACAGCTCTCTACAGTCCGCGCTTGCTCTTCAACAGCCTGTCACTGTCAAAGCTAGCTAGAGTCTGCCTTCCCTTGAGTCTCCGCAACACTGTAGCAGCCCTCTTCACTTCTCCCACGCCACAGCCTGCTCCCATTAGCCATCAGTGAGTGTACAGCCAGGCAGAGAAGAGAAGACAGACGAGACTCTCCAGCAGCCTAGGGCAAAGTCTTGGGAGGTCCCCAGGTCCAAGAGCTGGATGGACCCAGAGAAGCTTCAGGGTGCAGCAAGTGCATTTCTACCGACTGTAGTCTTTCCTGGTCCAGAACCCATGTCGAAAAGGTTCTGGCAACACAGGAAGGAGAAGACAGAATCTGATAAAAATGAGTTGCTCACTGAATATGCACAGAAGTCTCAGGGATCACTGACGCTTTTCCGGGAGCCATCTGATGACTGCTGCTTCACACAAGCGTGCTGTCCATTCTTATATTCAGCATGTAAATATTCAGTACTTTAAACAAAATACTTATATTGATTTTATTTTTGAGCTATCTTATGATTTTATTTTTGAGACAACGTATCACTCACTCTGTAGCCCAGGCTGCCCTTAAGCTTTCAGTCTTTCTGCCTCAGCTGCCAGAACACTGGGATTACAGTTTTTCCTTAAACCCAATTAGCAAGCAGAAGTCCTAGATGCTGGAGGGAGAGGGATGCCATGACAGAATGTCTCAGGAGCTAGGCTCACCTGCTGGGATATAGACTGCTCCCACGGGCTCAAAATGATTCTACCTGCGTTCCTGCAAGAGTTTTGTGATCACTGACCTCATTGATCATATGCACACAGATGCCTTAAAGCTGCTCAGACCAGGTTTTTAAAATTCCGATTTCAGTATCTCACCATAGATCTTATTCAATTCTAATATTAGAAACTGTTCTTTCTCCCCCCCCCCCCCCATCAATCAGCTCATCTGTACATAGTTGGGTCTATGTTCCTGTCAGGGCCAGTCCCATGACTGTATGTGCCTGGCTGGGATAAGACTTCTGCTGCACAGTGGATCCATTTAATGCAGGACCTGGTCCATGCTGCCTTGCTTTCTGATGCAGATATAGGGTGTGCTCTGTGTGTGTAAAGCTTACACAGGGCCAGGACTTCTGCTTGCCTCTTGTTCCTTGAACAGTTTAAAGTTTGTTCTCGTCCCTCTCAGGAAATCCATTTCCAGTGGCAGGCTCTAAGAGTATCGCTCTCATTTCTTTTACTTAACTCTATGATGCCATGCTTCCTACATCAAAACTCTTGCAAAGTCACCACTGTCACTCCAGAAAGTCCCCTTTCTGACTAGAAAGGGGAACCTGTCCTCTTTTCTCAAGGAATTTCAATAGCTGTCCTTGACTTGTGAAACACCACTTTGACAGGGCTGGTGACCCCTGCTCTGGGAGTGAGCAGAGGAGATTATGGACTGCTTGGAGAACAATATCACCGTGAGGTTGAACCAGGAAGACTTCCCCAAGCCTGTACCCAGTTAGAATGCTAGAGGCTGAGCCACCCAAGAGAGGGAAAGAAGGCTCTAGAGGGACAGCCAGCCAGTGCAGGGATGGATAGAGAGAATAAAATCAGTGACCACTGCATGGCCGACTGCATCTGTCTCCAACAGGCCAGGTGAAGCAAACAAGACAGGACAGACAGACATCAAGTGTTCACCCCTGACTATCAAATGTGCTCGTTAGACAGAAGACTATCAGCTCACATCTGCCTCGTGTGTCTGTTCACAGGCTTGGATGACTTAGCTGTTGATGTGCTCAGCATAAGTAATAACAGACCTCCCTTATAAAACTGAACGAGATGCCACTGTTGTATGCGGCCGATGCGGACAGCATAGCAAACACCGAGCCTTCGGGAAAGCTACGAGTAAACTGATAAGCTCATGAACCACTTGCCGGCAGAGAACATCTTTTCCATGTCTGTTTTGCACAATGCCACGAACATGGAGACTGAAAACATTGAGAGGCACACAGCTTGAATTAGGATGATTTAAAAAACAAAACAAAACAAAACATATGAGCTGTGGCCCTTCAAAAGAGATTCAAGTTCAACCGTTGTCCCCAGAGAGGTTTTCTGTTTGGGCCCAGCCATTCAGGACAATCTAAACCACTATAAAAGTAAACAAATAAATAGGTAACTCTAGGAAGGAAGCTTTTGTGACCCAACTCTCATGCTAATTCCAGGCAGATTCCTTAGACTGACTGCAGCTGTGACTGTCATTCTGCCACGGGGAAAGTGTCAGCAAGACCAAGAATAGTAGCAGCCTGCCATCTCGGTGGCTTTGACGTTCTCATCTAAAATGTTAATTAAGGAGTTGCTAGGCACAGAATGAAAATAAAAGTCAAGAAAAGTAGCAAAGGCAAAAAGTGCAACTGCAGGGGCATGAAAACCCCACATCTGTCCTCCTGTGTAGCACACGAGTCCATCCTGCTCATCTGGCTGTGAACGTGGTCTAACGAGCCAGTAAATAACTATACCCACCGAATGAGAGGAACACTCAGTAGGTGGGGGATTGGTTTCCCCCTGAACCCCTGTTTAAAAGCTATTACCAAACTAAGTTGCTCAAATAGCATCAGTTTGGACGGATCCATTAGTGAGTGAAGATTTGCTTCCAGTTCATACATTGCCAAGTTTCCCTGAATCTTCTGTTTCTCAGCAGAGAGGCTACGGAGTGACAGTTGCAGATGAATTCATAGACCTTAATTTTTATAAATGAATACTTGTGATTGCAAGATTTTATACTATTGTTAATTTATTGAACAAGTAATAAATACGTTGGTGGTAGTTATTAGAATGTGAAATCCCCTAAGGTACAGGATTGACTTGTAAGCCTGTTTGAATGTCAGTCTACATAGACCTGAGGTTGGCACAGGGGAGCTCTTTTGTTCTAATGCTGCCCAGAATCATGAAGCATCTTGTGAATAGCTGCAAAATTAATTTCATTAATGAAACAGACAATGGTCTCGCTCGGGAGCTCAGCACTCTCTGTTGCCAGGGAAAGAGACGCTGTCAGAAATAGCCAAGTCTGCACAGCATTGAAATTTGGCCTTTCACCTTTGATGAAAGAGCAACATTCCAACTATCTTAAGAATGTGTCAGATAGGGGAAGTGAGCCGCGCGACCAACAGTGACAAAGAAAAATGTGCCAAGCCAAAGAAATCAGCGAATCAATAGCATCGTCAATCAACAGCACCGGCTGCTCCTCCGTAACTCGTGGCATACCTTCATCCATGTGTTCCACTAAGTTTATAAAGGTTTTTATTTGCAATATGCCTAGCAATTTTAGCGTGTTAAGAGGCATTAAATGTGAGGATTTTTAAACACACTAGTAAAGCTTCCAGGTTTCCAAAGTGTGTAAGCTATAAATTTGTAAGGCAGATATTGCTTCTGGCATTAAAATGTTTAAACTTCTTGACATTTCTTGAAACTTCTAGACATTTGCCTACACTGATCTCTCCACCATATTTCTTTGGAAAATATATTTAGTCTTTTAGTCATTCATGCCATGTCGCCTTTATCCTGAAGGGAAGCTTCACGGTTATGCTTTGTTAGCTTTTTGCCACAATAACAGAATACTCGAGTTAATTAACTCATTAAGAGAACAGGTGAGTCTTGACTCCTGGTTTTGGAGATTCTAGGCGCTTATCAGTATTCCTGTTGCTTCAGGTGTCTGGTGGGCACGCCAGATGACAATAACAGGAGCATGGAGCAGAATCAATGCTACCTTACAGACAGAAAACAGAAGAGAAGGGGGGAGAGGACAAAGTCCCCCCAGTGACGGAAAGACCCCCCTTCCAGCCCATCTTCCTCAGGTACACAACACCTTCCGGTAGAGTTAGCCTGAGGTTCAGTGTTCGAAAACCATATAGGCCTTTTATAGACATTTATCTAAATCACGACATATGCCTAATAAAAAAGTTATTTGGAAAAGGATGCACTTTTTAATGCAACATATATATGATTATATGTGATTATACATAATATACTTTATATATATATATGATAGATATAGATATAGATATAGATATAGATATAGATGTAGGGGAAGCAATAGATATCAGTCTAGACTTGAACTTAGCATCCTCCCTCAGCCTCTCAAGTGTTATCATTGTATGTTCCTTGATACTCCAGCCTATATAGGTTTCTTACAGTTAAATGATTGGATGGACGATCCTTAAAGTCCATAGGCAAGGCTACACACAGCGCCATTTTTTCATTCACTTGCCTATGTCAGCACATTCCATTTCCCCTGAAGCTCATTCAGTTATGGCTGAACCTCGCTGGAGGAATCTCTCATGCATCTATAAAGCCTCTCTTCAGGCCCCACCCATGCCCTTCTTGCTGGCGGCTGCTACTCAGATGGTCCCACCAGAGAGAATGCTCTTTTCCTTTGTCGCCAGGGCTGTGATCTTTGGTGATTAATATTGATCTTTGTCTGCTGACCTGCATCGTGGGCCTCTTCTGTGAATCCAGCACTCACTGTGTGTTTAGGAAGGCAGTGATTTGGTTGGACTATTGACACAATCTAATGGGAATCGCCTCAAATTCTTCAGAGTCTTTAACTTTCATGATTTTTAATTTTTCAGTTATTTTCAGCAAAATGTTCCTGTCTTGCAATATGTGAAATATTGACGTTTTGGAAGCAATCATTAAATTGCTGCCATGTTCTCACCTTCAGAAACTTCAGAGAATACAATTACTTTGTGAGTGGGAAGTCTGATGGAGTTACAGACTGGGTAAACATTTTAAAATGTCTAAACTGAATAGCATCTCATGTCTTTTAAAAGTTAACCCATCCTAAACCATTTGGTTCTGCCAATACACTTCTGGGTGTTCAGAATGTGTTAGTCTGACCATTTGACACACAAGGGACAAGAAGCTTAGAGCCGGAGAGACCTCTTCTGTGACGTAAGGCCATCCCCCTGATTTCCAGTTTCAGTGGTGCCCATGACAATCCACACTGTTTACACACTTCTTAAAAACAGAGACATTCCATCCACCACTCTCATCCAACAAATTCTTTTAGAGATGCGGAAAACAGGCAGAAGATATTTTGTTAATGTGAATCTGTTGGTATGAATAAAACTTTATTATTGGCTTAATGGATGAAAGCAGTGTTTGCTTTTGCAAACTCTACATTTGGAGTTAGGAATGGTGGTTTCTCCACTGTGATTGTGCGTGCATGCATGCATGTGTTCTTGGTGTGTGTGTGTGTGTGTGTGTGTGTGTGTGTGTGTGTGTGTCTAATTTTTCCTTTGATTTCACAATGCTTGGCATTCTAAGTACAGTAAGCAGCTCAAAGGCAGATGCCTTGTGATTCATGCCATTCACGTCTTTCTGATTTACTCCTTTGAGTGTAAGCTGGACCTCGAAACTTGCTTCTAATGAATAGCAAGTAGATGAAGGGGTGTTTTAGTTAGTTTTATGCCAACCTGATACAAGCTAGGATCATTTGAAGAGAGACTCTAAATTGAGAGGATGACTCCAAAAGATTTGCCTGTAAGTCAGCCTGTCGTGCATTTTCTTGACTAGTGGGAAAGCCCAGCTCACTGGCGGCTGTGGTCCTGAGGTATATAAAAAGTAGGCTGAGAAAACACTGAGGGGTGGGTCAGTAAGTAGCATTCCTTCCAGTCCTCTACTTTAATTCCTGCCTCTCACTTTTTTCCTTGGATTTTTGCCCTGGTTCCGCTTGGTGATAGAGTATGACCTGAGAATTGTCGGCTGAAAATTAACCCTTTCTTCCTGAAGGTGCTTTTGATCATAGTGTTTTTATCTCAGCAATAGAAACCTTAACTACAACAGAAGCCATGACATCATTTCTGAGATTTGGTCTCAAGGAGACAGTGGTGGTTTGGATGGAAATGACCCCCATAGGCCCATGGACATCATTAGGAGGTGTGGTCTTGTTGAAGGAAGTCTATCACTGGGGAGCAGGGATCAGAAGCTCAAGCCAGGCCTAGGCTCTTCCTCTCCCTGCTGCCTAAGGGGAGATGTGGAACTCTCCAGATGTGGAACTCTCAACTCCTTCTCTAGCACCACGTCTGTCCATGTGCTGCCGTGCTTCTCACCATGACAATAATGGACAAAACCTCTGAACAGTAAGCCATCACAGTTAAATGTTTTCCTTTAGAAGAGTTGCCATGGTGATGATCTCTTCACAGCAATAGAACACTAAGACAGACACTGTGGCTTCCATCTTGCTGACACTTGTGCTCTCTGGCTCTACTCGCCTGTTTCATCGTATGATGCACACTGCCATGTTGTCATCTGCTCCATGTAGAGATCTACATGGCAAAGACTGAGGGATGCCTCCAGTCAAGAAACCCCAGAGGACCTGAAGTTTGCCAGTAGCCCAGGACAGTACACTTAGGGGCATATCCTTCCCCAGGGAAGGAAGCAATTGATGAGTATAGCCATGGTTCATGCCTTGATTTCAGCCAATGGTAGACTAAAACCTCTGAACATCAGACATACAGAGATGCTAGGTAATTATATTGTCTTTAACCACCGACGTTTGGAATAATTTGTTCATGTAATCATGAATAACTAATACACCAAGTAAGTGGCTGAAAACGGTTCCTGAACATTCTCCCCTGGAAGCTTTTGAATTTAACAAAAGAGGCAGTCAAGGGACACATTAGTACAATTTCCCATAAACTCAGTTGGCTCTGCAATAGAAACCGGTGAGTTTAAAAGTCTTCTGCGTGGTCGCCAGTGGGATAAAACACATTTAAGTGTGCTTTTGGAGTTGGTTTTAGTGACAATAAATTAAACTTTGAAAAATTAGATTTTTTGTTGTTGTTGTTGTTAAATAAATAGAAGAAGTCACATCATGGTGAAGCCTAGCTTTAAACATTGGGTTGACTTGGGGAACTTGGGTCTCTTGTAAAACTGGAATCGTAGTTGTTTACCTCCTGGATGCTAAATGGTGTCCACAGGCCTGGCCAGTAAACGGTCTTTGCCTTTCTTTATTGCAGGTCATAAACTTGAAGGCCAGAAAAGCAGAGTGACCCACTGTCCAAAGGGGAAGGCTTGGGATTTATTACTAATTTAATTCCCCAAATGTCCACACTACCTGGTGGCAGGTTTTGACTTATAGATTTCGTTCTCTGATTTTTTTTTTCCACATCATGTAATCGGCCCCAAACCTCAAACTTTGTATGTCTACCGACCAGAAGACCTCTCCGTGGGACTTTTGTTAAAACTACCAGCCCGAAGACACTTCAAAGTACAGTAAGAACAAAGGCTTACAAAGATAGACAGGAAAAGCAAGTGTGCACTTCAATTTGGATAAATCCACATCTAAAATGCCACCCTGCTAAGCCCAGCCTTCTCCCCACCCTCTACCTTTGATTTTGACATTGATAGAGAAGCTTTCCAAAAAAATCCCCCTCATAGCTCTGTCAGCTAGAGCTGCTAATTTGAAGGAACAATCCATTACAAATGGCACTTAGGTGTGCTGATTGTAACAGCACTTGGCTGCTGCACACCTCTACTCCAAACACTCCATCTTATCTTGTTCCTCCTGTTTGCGTTGTTAAGGATGGTTGCGAGTAAGTGAAGTGTGTGTGTGTGTGTGTGTGTGTGTGTGTGTGTGTGTGAGAGAGAGAGAGAGAGAGAGAGAGAGAGAGAGAAAGAGGCATCTTGGAAGGATGGGGGGGTGTAGAAAAAGATGAACCAGCTCAACTGTGCCTGGAAGAAAATATGGAAACCGAGACAGTTTATAAGAAGTCAGATCTTTCTTTCCTCTTGCTCTGATCTGGAATGTCTCAGTTCACAGGATAAGGAAGCAGGGCTCAAGGGTTGGGGACTCACCTGCTTTCAATGTTTCTCGAGAGCTTAAAGTAGCCCAGGGTACTGCTTCATAGCACCTGCCCTTGTGCCCCACCCCCGTGAAGACTTGGAGCAGAGAACCCTAGAGATGCTGGACCAACCCTTGCTCCATTTGACACTTAGCCCATCCCCTTTCAGGATCATAATTTCTATCTCAGGAAGGACTCTATCCATCCTAGAAGGAAGAAATAGTATCCAGGCAGGCTAAGACAGGTCTGAATGCACAGGCCTTGCAGGGTTTCTTCCAGTCTTTTACTATTAGACCACACTTACCAATCATTTCCACAGAGCTGTCCAGGGTTCCTCAAGATTAAGCATAAAAATGCATAGTTATCCCCAGTCTTCAAGTCTTCAATATAAGAGATCCCTTTTAATGAAAAAAATGATTATTTTTAAGTAGGTGTGTTGTATTTTCCTCTTGTCTTGCCAGTTCCTTTAAGTAGACCTAAATAGCCATTATTTTCAAAGGGAAAATTTGAATTTCCCTAGAAAAAGAAAAATCCAAAAAAGTGTGTGTGTGTATACATACATATACATATTAATTATAAAACTTTCCTTCTTTTCACTCAGAATGTCTATGTTACTGATGTGCTATGCTTCCGCTAGTTCCAATCAGCAAGCAATGGTCAACCCTCAGCTAAGCTTCATTGGTTGCTGTCACTACTACAGAAAGCCTAGGTGTACTCCTCAGGTCACCTGTCTACCCATCTCTCTTTCTCTCAAGTTCTCTGCCCACCATGTGCTCTTGCCACTCACCTGGCCACCAGCTGAGAGTCCAGACACTCACCATCACATGTTCTTACCACCCACCTGTCCACCCAGGTGTTCTGACCACCCACCTGTCCACCCAGGTGTTCTTACCATCCACCTGTCCACCCAGGTGTTCTTACCACAGACCTATCCACCCAGGTGTTCTTACCACACACCTTTCTACCCAGGTATTCTTAACACTCACCTGTCTACCACAGTGCTCTTGCCACTCATTGAGGTCAAGGTTCAACCTTCTTCTCTTCCTTCTTCCCTCTGTCTGCAACATGATTAACCCAGTTCTCCAAAATCCCTCTAGAGTCAGAATGTGAAACGTATTAACTGAAGTAAACAAATGATTCAATGAACCAATGAACCAATCCTCATTTGCTCCTTGTCGATGCTAATGAGGAATTCCTGAGAGAAATTCGTCCTAAGCATTTTTTAGGAAGGAGCTATCTCTGATCCACTATCTTCACACGTTTTAATTTTCTTCTTTTTTTTCCCAATTTTTATTAGATATTTTCTTCATTTACATTTCAAGTGTTATCCAGAAAGTTCCCTATACCCTCCCCCCTCCCGGCCCTGCTCCCCTACCCACCCACTCCCACATCTTGGCCCTGGCGTTCCCCTGTACTGGGGCATATAAAGTGTGCATGACCAGGGGGCCTCTCTTCCCAATGATGGCCAACCAGGCCATCTTCTTCTATATATGCAGCTAGAGACATGAGCTCAGGGGGTACTAGTTAGTTCATGTTATTCTTCCACCTATAGGGTTGAAGACCCCTTCAGCTCCTTGGGTACTTTCTCTAGCTCCTAGCTTGGGAGTACTGTGTTCCATCTAATAGCTGACTGTGAACATCCACTTCTGTGTTTGCCAGGCACTGGTGTAGTCTCCCATGAGACAGCTATATCAGGGCCCTTTAAGCACTATCTTGCTGGCATATGCAATAGTGTTTATGTTTGGTGGCTGATTATGGGATGGATCCCTGGCAGCCGCAGTCACTGGGTCCATCCTTTGGATTCAGCTTCACACATGATCTCTGTAACTCCTTCAATGTGTACTTTGTTTTTAATTATAGGAAAGGGTGATGTGTCCACATTTTGATCTTCCTTCTTCTTGAGTTTCATGTGTTTAGTAAATTGTATCTTGGGTAGTCTAGGTTTCTGGGCTAATATCCACATATCAGTGAGTGCATGTTATGTGAGTTCTTTTGTGATTGGGTTTCCTCACTCAGGATGATGGCCTCCAGATCCATCCATTTGCCTAGGAATTTCATATATTTATTGTTTTCAATAGCTGAGTAATACTCCATTGTGTAAATATACTAATTTTTTTGTATCCATTCCTCTGTTGAGGGACATCTGGGTTCTTTCCAGCTTCTGGCTATTATGAATAAGGCTGCTATGAACATAATGGAAGATCTGTCCTTACTACCAGATGGAATATCTTCTGGATATATGCCCAGTAGAGGTATTGCAGGATCTTCCGGTAGTACTATGTCCAATCTTCTCAGGAACCGCCAGACTGATTTCCAGAGTGGTTGAACCAGCTTGCATTCCCACCAACAATGGAGGAGTGTTCCCCTTTCTCCACATCCACACCAGCATCTGTTGTCACCTGAATTTTTTATCTTAGCCATTCTTACTGGTGTCAAGTGGAATCTCAGGGTTGTTTTGATTTGCATTTTCCTGATGGTTAAGGATGTTGAACATTTTTTCATGTGCTTCTCAGCCATTCGGTATTCCTCAGTTAATTTTCTTCTTAGGATTTATAATAAAGTAGATTTCTTCTCCTCTTCTGTTGATTTAGTAGTTTACTTGTTTATTGTTCCTTCTTCATCAGAATTTAGGTTCCGTGCAGCTGAGGGTCATTTCTGTCTTCTTGGGTATTACATTCTCAGTGCCAAGGTTGGCACAATGCTGACCACACAGTTGGTTCTCAGCAAATGTTTGGTGAATCCAATGAATAAACTCAGATTCTATCGTGCTTATCCTTTATGTCATATGCTTCAAAGACTCTTCATATCCTATAGAAGAAATACCGACTTCATGGCATAATCACATGATGTCAACTTGCTGTGACTTCTATTCTCTGGTCTTGGAAACTAATTTGCATTTTAAATAGAGCCTATTCTTTTTAGCCTCCATGTGGACACAAAGTGTTGTTTTGTTTTTTTTCCATAACGTCAGCCTCTGCAATTCCTACACACAATCCTTTTGGGTATTTCCAATTTGTTTTTCAAAGCTCTGTCCGGGAGCCAATGAGATGGCTCCGTGAGTAAAAGAACTTGCCATACAAGTGTGAGGATATGAGTTCAAATCTCCAAAATATCTGTAGAGCCGGGTACAGTAGTGTGTCTGTTATGTCAGCACTCTGATAGTAAGATGGGAGGCAGGGACAGGAAACCACCTAGAAGCTTGTGGGCTGGATGACATGACACTTGCAATAAAACGACAACAAAGAAACTCCACAAACAAGGTAGAAAGCTAGGATCAACACCTAAGTTATCCTCTGGCAGTCACATGAAAAATGTGCACCTGTACTTACACAAAGGACTACAACTCCCACCACCACTATCAGCCACCAGAAACAAGCAAGCAAGCAAGCAAGCAAGCAAGCCAACCACCTCTCAGTTCAGACACCTCTTCTTTTAGGATACCACTTGGGATACTTTCTCTTGGTATTACACATATTCCCCAACAGCAATCCGCACCATACATCCAAGTAGGACATTACCCAATCTCTGTTTGTTGACGGCCAAGAGTATTTCTTCTCACTCTCTGTGCCTTAACTGCCTGGTATACAGTAAAAGATTAATACATGCTCTCAAATAGCTTTAGAAGGGATCTGTCTCACCCTCTATGAATGGCGAAGGGTGTAAGGGCCCTGTTATAAAGTATACATACTCTCAAAGGGACTGTTGCCATCCAACAAAACCAGCCTGCAATGTGGCCTAAGTTTGTTTTCTAAGTGGCCAAAGCTTTTGCAAATCTGTAAGACTCAAGGTCATATCTCCAGATATCTTGCCTATGCCCCCTGGCAACTGCTGAACTGTCCCAGTTATCTCCTTGTAATGAAATGTAAACCCTGACATGCACTAGAACTCTCTTCTTTGACACAGAAGGCATAGGGTATGAAAGCAAACCGAAATCTGGGTTATAGAAGAAACATGGAATCCTGACAAACGTTAGACATGGTTAGTGAGCCACACGCACCAGAACTGTCCCCTAAGGCACCGTGGGAAGGAGCCACCTTCCCTAGTGAACTCTCCTGAAGGGACTCTCCTGCCTTGGAATAGATCTTAATCCTTTCCTTTCCAGGTGGGAAAGTGAGGGAAGAGTCACACGGATGTGAAGTGAATGCTCATGTATTCTAAAAAAGTATTTCAAAAAGACTAAAGCTAGCACCTTCCACATATCTGTGTCTATTTAGCCAGTATTTCAGAACTGGAGGAATCATTTCATCCACAGAAACAAAACATCATGGAAAATTTGAATCTGCGTGGTTGAAAGCAAAAACGTGAGCTTCTCAAAATCTATCTAAAACCACATGATACGTTAAACATACAGATCACAGACTCTTGGAAGACAGAGTGATGGGCCTTCGCAGGTGAAGTCTGGACCCTGAATTTTACAGAACTCTGCAAGAGGCCTCTGTTCCCTTCAGCCTGAGAAGCTCTGATGAAAGTTCAAGGTTCTGGAGGTAACTTCAGGACAAGTCTCCTTGGGAGCATGGAAGCCGAGGATGCTGGCAGAATTGAAAAGGTAGGTTATTCTAGAGGAAAAGATTCAGAGAAACTCGAGATCCTGAATCCAAAAGGCTAAGGTTTATAGGTAGGAAGAAGGCACTGACTACAAAGCATGGCCTGTTTCCCCCCCAACAGAAGACGAAGGACATGTGGGTGCAATTACCATCTTCAAAGGGTTGTTCCACTTGTCAGTAAGTGAAAAAGAGGCTGAGAAAAGAATCTCATGTGCTCGAAAGGCAATAGTCATATCTTAGTTAAAAAGCTGCTTTTAATCTGTTGCCACCTGTGAAACTAGACTAAAAAGATCAAACGTTAAGGCTATCTAAAAGTATTCTAAGCAGAAACACAATTAGGTTGTAATTAGGATTATCATTTAATAGGCCCAGTGGACAAGCCTGAAGAGATAAGCCTGTATCAGTGGCAGGAAGTTCTGAGCGTTTATTAGATTTATGAGTGAAGCTGTGTTTTTTTGGACACTATAGACATTATGTTGAACAAAATTTGAAGCATGAATAATGATTACAATTTATTTTCTTTTAAAGGCTATTCCAAGTGCTGGGATTTCAACAGATAAAGCAATGTGATGTTTGAACTTTTCCAGCTCATGAGGAAACTTAGCTCAGGGCATCCATCCCCCAAGTTCTCAGAGAAAGCATACAGTATCTCTAATGTCCCTTAGCATGGCTGTCATCTTTGTGTCATTTGATACATCATAGTATCATATTGTTTTATTTAATTATATGTCAGAGAAGCCTCTCTTCATGCAAGATAGAAAGGAAAGATCTTCAGACACAGGCAATCCCCCTCTTCCTCCTCAGTTTTCTTTCAGATATTTTTACACTAATGAAAAAACCTAATAGTGTAGACATTTTTCAAACACTTATCAAATAAAGATCTCTGGTGTTTATGTATTAAAGGAGTTACTAGGAGAAAACATACCCTCAGAATTGATATTTCAAAGCATAGATCATTAGGTCTCTGGGCAACCACCTATCTGGAGATGAGTTTTTAAAGGCTTGGGTTTGACCTGGTTCCACTCACATCTCAATCCTGGAAACCACTTCTCAGATAGATGAAAAGAGCCAGCCTGAGGAAAGTGATCCTTTCTCTCTCCTTCAGTTACCTGCTCCATTCATAGTTACCTTGAAGTTGGAAAGTTTATTAGATGTTTTCCTTGAAAAGATAGCTGATACCTACGGAATCCCCATTTCCAGATGTCTGTTGAACCCACCAATAAGGCCATGTGCTGTGGTGGTCTCCATACTTTTGTGCCAGGAACGTGTTCTTTCTGGAAATGGCCTATCTATAAGTTTCTTATCCTTAAACTGTATCTCAGCAACCTCAGGCCTTTCCCCAGAGCTCCATCTTTCCTCATTAGACCCATAAATATCTCTATGATGTTTCCCAACAAAAACTCAAGAGGTGTCTTCCCGTCATCTATGCATATGGTCCCATAAGAAGACTTGTCACCTTTTTCCTCCAAATACATAATAAATTCTTCTCAGTGACATCCTTGTCCAAGTTCTTACCACACACTGTCTGATGAGTGCAATCCTAAGCAGATGCTCTTACTCTCGTCTAGAGCTCTCCCCCACAGTTTCCATAGAGCCGTCCATGGGACGCTGAAGTATGNTCATCTATGCATATGGTCCCATAAGAAGACTTGTCACCTTTTTCCTCCAAATACATAATAAATTCTTCTCAGTGACATCCTTGTCCAAGTTCTTACCACACACTGTCTGATGAGTGCAATCCTAAGCAGATGCTCTTACTCTCGTCTAGAGCTCTCCCCCACAGTTTCCATAGAGCCGTCCATGGGACGCTGAAGTATGGATCCTAAGTATCTCCCTGCCCACTGCCTGAATGACCTCCCATCACACTTAAAGGAAAGAAAATGCCCAGTAACTGCCAATTATCTCTCCAGTGGTTTCTTCTGTCAGGGCTTCTAGAAACCCAACCCTCCTCTAGACATTGTCTATCGTCTCTCACAGATTTTCTGCACAATATTCCTTGAACCAGAGTAACTCAGCCTCCCCTTCAACAAAATGTACTTTTCCATGTAGCCTCTCTCTTTTTCCTCTTTTCTTTTCTCTTTCTTCTTTCTTTCTTCCTTTCTCTCTTTCTTTCTTTCTTTCTTTTTTTTTGTTGTATTTTGAAACAGGGTTTCTCTGTGTAGCCCTGGCTGTCCAGGACTCACTCTGTAGACCAGGCTGGCTTGAACTCACAATGATGGCCCTGCCTCTGCCTCCCGAGAGCTGGCGAGTGCTGGGGTTAAAGGCATATCACCTGGCATGCACTGCACTCTAACTCCAATCCTACTTTGAGAGGACACTTAACTTCTTCCCAGCTAACTGGGCAGAAGTGTAGTCAGTTGATTGTTTCAATCTGTTCCTTGATAGTAGAAGGACTGCTCAACAAATAGCTCTAGATTGATTCAGAAACTACTTGTAGGATGAATGAATAGTTGAGATCACTTTACTTTGATATTTTTAGATGAAACTGTAAAATGCCAAGGGAAACGGTCAGCTTTTAATCGAATCCATGTTAGATTTTAGTTTTCCACAGAAGATATTCAGTGAAGAAACAGTAATGCCAGGGTCCTAATGTCTTCCCTTCCCCAAAGCTCATTATTTTGGCTCAAGAAGAGTCAATTAAACATCCCTGAACAATTTGTTATTGACTCAGTGTTGAAAGATATTTCCCCATATTGGATGCCATTTCTGTCTTTGAGATAGATCACCACACTCTTCAGAGAGAACAAGACACTAAAGGGCAGAGGATTCAGGGCTGCTCATGTTTAGCAAACTACACCAACCATCTGAGTTTTTATATCCTGGCTCATCCTGACTTTCTCATTACTGGGTTGCCCAGTTTTATTCCTATGCCTTCTGTGTTTTCAATGAGTTTAAGACTTACAGGGAATTATTATTTTTTTTGTAGCTTTTTGAGATCAAATGGCCCCAAAGAACAGCAGAAGGCACAGGCCTGAACTGTTGGAAGCATGACTTGGCAGCTCCAAGTGAGGACTTCAAGGAAAGAGATCAGAACTACAGAGCTTGTTTGAGAATAGTGCCGAGCCTGATTGGGAAACTTAGATGAAATAACAAGAATGTGGTATTCAACACTAAGCATCTGCATTTAATATCCTGACATGGGCTTCCCTCCCTCCCTCCCTCCCTCCCTCCCTTTTTTTCTCCTTCTCCCTCCTTCCCTCCCTCCCTCCCTTTCTCCCTCCCTCCCTCCATCCCTCCCTCTCTCCCTTTCTTTGTCCCTCCCTCCTTCTCCATCCATCTCTAACTCATCCATCCCTGCCTGTTTCCTTCTCTCTTTCCCATTTTTTTAAATTAATTCTTTTGTTTACTTTTTGTGTCAAGTATCAGTTACTTTAAATGCTGGTAATATCACGTGGCTTACAACCAATGTGATTCCCAACAACGTAAAGTTAGAGCAAACCAGGTCAACCTTAAACCAGTAAATCTGCCAAATCCTGATGTATGCCTGTGATCCCCAGTGTCCTGAGTGCTAAGGTGGGAGGATCACATGAGCCCACAAGTTCAAGAGCCAAACATAACAAGACCTTATCTAAATAAATGAATAAATAAGTAAATGAACAGAGTAGTCTAATTACGATGGTGGTAAAATATAAATGAGTGGAAATTAATTAGCAAGTTAATTCATTAAAACAAGAATGGGTGGCAAAAGCGATCTGGTTTGAAGAATCAGGAAATGACATTTCAGTATTCTGAAGGATCACTTTTCTGAATGCTGTCTAAAAAGGTTTACATTGCAAACACTTGATAAGCTATACTTGAACTCTTTTGTATAATATTTAGTGACTTCTTTGCCCTTATCATAGACCTAAGATGTAAACTCATGATCATTGGTCTGAAAATATAGTTTTATAGTTCTTTTTACATTGCACTAAACTCAATCTAGAACCTTACACATGTGCCCCCCCATCTCTCTCTCCCTCTCTCTCTCTGTGGGGCAGGTGGAATGTGTGCGTGTGCATGCCTGCATGTCTCTGTCAATCGAGTTTTGTATGGTGCATGCAGGGGATGGTACAGAGGCCAGAACAAGCAATCAACGTCTTCCTTATTGCTCTTCTCCTTAATCTCTGAAACAAGCTTATAATTGGCTAAACTGGATGGCCAGAGAGCACTTGGGGTCTCCCTTTCTCTACCCAGCAGGCACACACAGCTACCTTTGGCTTTTTACACAGGTGCTGTTCATTTGAACTCTGGCCCTAATGAACTATTTCCCAAAACCCCTATTGCATATCCCACATCTCATAGATGGCTCAAGGTGTCTCATATTCTGGGCAAATATATGATCTCTGATTTGGATTAATCTGTCCCCGCAAACACAGAAGTCCTCCAATGATTGTGACTATGGGTGACAGATGACCTTTAACAATGCCAGTTCTTTGGTTCTCTCTAAATATTGGTTCTTATGTAAAGAAAAAAGTCTACTATTGCCTCTAAGAAAGAGAGAATGTTATTGCAAATAAGGCGAATGAATGCCACATGTATCAATTTTTGTAGTGTTTTATATCATTTGAAAATAGAAGGTATTAGTGTGTTTTTAATTCAAATAATTAAATGGATATATGCTTAGTACATTATCTTTTCCACAATATTTGAGAAAATAGTGTATCTGATTTAAGATGCTATTTAGTTACCCACCAATTAATATGTGAACTAGTTCATGTGTTAACTAATTGGTTAATTAACACATACAGTAGGGCTACAAGTACTCATGACACCTGGATGTGCGCTAAGGAGTGTGCTATGAAGAAAGTGCTCTCCTACAATTAGTGGCCAGTTCTACAGTGAGGTTTTTGTTTTGTTTTGTTTTGTTTTGTTTTGTTTTGTTTTGTTTTTAACTGAATCTTCCTATTGTAAGATGATTTCGTCAGAGACTACATGACAGATACATTTATGGAGTGTTTCAAGACGGCCAGCCAATGTTCATTCTGATAGTGACCAAAAAGTTCTCATCATCCCTCCACTTCCTGAGTCCTGTGTTCCTTTTTAAGACTATTACAGCATCCTTCATCCTTAAAACACTGGAGGCCTTTTATAAAGTGTTTGTGTGGATAGCCTTGGTGAAATGAGTGTTAAGATATTGTCATATAAGAGTGAACTTGGGGAGAACTTAAGATCAAATTCTAGGAACCAATTTCTTTTGTATCAGAAGTTGATAGGTAAGCTTTCTTGTTCTTGATTCTGTCTCTAAGTCTGGAGAGCATCACTCATGAGTTATGGGGAGTAAAGCACGAGTTTCCTTTTTCACTCCTGTCAAAGCGTGTGGCAGTTATCTGAACAGCAGTCAACTACCTTGAAGAAAAAAAGGACAAACCAAGGATGCTAAGGTCAACGGTCCAAACAATGAGTCTGAAATGGAGCCAATGATGAATGTGAGCATCATGCATTACCATCCCAGACACCAGAGCCATGCATTACCATCTAAATACATCCCAGACACTGAGGGCTGTGCATCGTCATCCAGGTACATCCCCCAAAACAAAGAGATATGCATCCCCATCCAGGTACATCCCAGACACCAAAAGCCATGCATCCCCATCCAGGTACATCCCAGACACCAAAAGCCATGCATTGCCATCTAAGTCCATCCCCAGACACTGAGGGCTGTGCATCTCCATCCAGGTACATCCCCAAACACAGAGAGATGTGCATCCCCATTCAGGTACATTCCAGACACCAAGAGCCATGCATTCCCATATAAGAACATCCCCCAGACACTGAGGGCTCATGCATCCCCAGCCCGGCATGGAGGGCTGTGCATCCCCAGTCACTTCTACCCTTCAGGGATTAAGGTGATTGATCACCTGCTGCCTCAGGAACTGAGTAATGCCAAGATACCAAAGGCACCTCATTTATACAGCCAAAGGGCAAATACTCCCTTCATTTACCAAATGTGTCTTTACAATTATGTCTGTTATGCAATTTCAAGCAGTCCTCAGAAATCATCTTCAGCTAATTCCTGATGGAATGCCATTGTAGCTATGAAAAGGCTCTCGGAAAAAAAAAGAAGAAAAGAAAAGAAAAACCCATAGTTCTTTTATATTTGAGCTCATGCACTCATAGTTGTCATGGTGAAGACAAAGAAAACAATAACCAACAAGACATAAATGACTGAAAGCCAGGAGCCTCTTGAGTTTTGTGCCATTATTTTGAATTAACAGGAATGGCATTGTGTAGCCATTGTCACCAGTATCGCGGCGGATGAGCTAATTGCTAACGGTTCCCTCCTTTCGTTCTGAGATTTTTGTATCATTTCAAAGTGTATCTTGTTTATAAATACAGGAGCTGATATGGTCACAAATGATCCTTAAGATGTAATTTCTTTGCAGTCTGCTCTTCTGCTTGTAGGGCAATGTGGTAGAAAACAAAAGAACAGAAATGAGGGGCCCTCACTAGGCTTAAATCCGCTGTGGGTTCTTTTGTGATAATAGGACACACACACACACACACACACACACACACACACACACACACACACAGAGTAGGGGAGATTCTGCAGTTTAAATGCCTCTTCTAAGGAGTTATTAGCTGGATGTGGAAAGGGACTGAATTAATGCTCTCTCGGTCTGCTGTCCAGCAAAGAAGGCTTTGGATTGTCACTTGCACAGAAATGTGGTTGCTAGGTCTTGGCACTGGGGCACCTCTGAAATGCACTCTACGGCACTGTTGTCCAGTCTCATCTGTGCCTTCTCCACCCTGTCTTCCCTGTGAACAGCAAGCATCCTTGTCCAGTTTTGTTTTGTTTTGTTTTGTTTAATGGAAGACATCTTCTTTCTCCAGGGTTAGATTCTACACCGGGAAAAGTAGGGGTGGGGTGGGGGCGCCAACACTCTGAGTACCCAAACCCACACAGACACAGAATCTGCCTCAGGGGAGACATGAGTGACAAGCCACCAGTGGATAGAACTAGCAGCTCCATGACCGAAAAGAAGGAGCAAAACAGCTTCTGCCTAGCACTCAGAAGCTACTCTTCATCAGGACGGAAGACAGTGGAGAGAAGGTGGATCATCCAGTGGAGCAGGCTTCGGATGCTACTCTTCATCAGGACGGAAGACAGTGGAGAGAAGGTGGATCATTCAGTGGAGCAGGCTTCGGATGCTACTCTTCATCAGGACGGAAGACAGTGGGGAGAGGGCGGATCATCCAGTGGAGCGGGCTTCATTTAGAGCGATGTCTAGCCATTCCAGGGACACCTCCGCCCCACCCCTCCTCCCTCTCCATCATCTGTCTGCATTTGTATAGATCTGGCATTCAGAGTACCTTGACAAGGGTGTCATTTTAATCTGAGTGCCTCAGAATGGCTTTCTTTTGCCTTCAACTTTTATCTGAGGAGCAGGGGGGAAAAAACTACCCGACAAGATCCACTTTGGGTTCTGAGTCTAAAAGGACCTTTCCTAATGAGAGGGTTAACTTTAGGATGTGAGGCAGGGTGTGACATTTGTCACCATTAATTAGGAAAAGGTGAGTCAGGCCAGCCCAGTCTACCACTTTTCATCCATGGGATCCTGCATATCTTTAGCATCTTGGAGTCTGTTTTCTTACTTGTGCAAGAGAAATGATTCTTAAACTGGGGTGACTTAAATGCCACATGGTGTCACTTATGGGAAGTGTTTCTGCATGACCTGACTTACACAATGGCATTTGTATTGAGTTCAAATAGTTAAACGTCTGCAGTAGCAAGAGCTTACCCTCAGGGCACTGTTCTGATGAGAGACAGTCCTAGAGAGGGACGGTGTACTGTGAGTTCTGCCCCACAGGTGCCTCAAACCAGCTTCCACAGTTGATAAGCTAAATTGACTGAGCGAAAATCATGGAAGGAAGGCTTGTTGGTCACAAAGGTTTCCACTCTTGCTCATTTTTGGAGGCTTTCTTCCTGGAGACTCCTTCCATGGATCTGACACTGCATCTGCCCACAGAATACACAAGTCATTCGCAGCCATAAATTCCTTAGAGACTCTATGTCTCTGCTTTACTCTGGAAGATATCCACAGACATCTCTCTCTCTCTCTCTCTCTCTCTCTCTCTCTCTCTCTCTCTCTCTTTCTCTCTCCCCTTCCTCCCCCCTCCCTCTCTCTTTCCTTCAATATATTTGTTAAAGACAGAAATTAATTATGGGATTTGGCTTACAAAACCTGAATTCTGGATTTTTCTATCTGCCCTCCATGCTTTTAACCCTTTTCTACCTCATGCACTTTCTGTAACGCAAAAGCAAAACAGATTTGGCATCACCAGGCTTTAGTGCTTTGCGAGAACACCTTAGAAGATGTGGCTGGCTTCCTGCTGTAGCCTATCCTGACGCCAGCCCCCCAGGTGTGTGTTCTTAGCTAACACACTCTCTGTGTGACTTTGAGATTGCTCAGTGAAGTCTAGCATGGCCAGTCTTTGGATACTTGCCTTTGTTAACTCAACCACTGGGAGACATATGGGCTCAGTTATTTGTTATTACTTGAATACTGCAACAAATAGCTTCATACCGATATGCTTTGTCCAGTACAGGTTAGGAAACAGGGCCAGAGAGATAGCTAAGAGGTTTAGAGCACAGACTGCTCTTCCAGAGATTCCAAGTTCAATTCCTAGCAACCACATGGTGGCTCACAACTGTCTGTAATGGGATCAGATGCCTTCTTCTGGTGTGTCTGACAAGAGCAATGGTGTACTCATATGAAATAAATAAATGAATCTTGAAAAAAAAAAAGGCAACGGTTTCTAGAAGTAAGATTATCCTCTATAAGCTTTTCCCCATCATTCATCCACAATGATGGTTCCCAACAGCATCTGTCCTCTTTCAGCCTTGTCAGGGGAGAGAGTTGTTACACTTGCAGATTTTTGCCAACCCAAAGATGACAATTAGATTTCATTGTAGCTTTAACTGCTTTTCTTATTGGAGTTAAACAGTCTTTTAATTGGAGAGTAATTTACAAGGCATAGTGTGTAGGTTGATGGTACAACACTTGCCTTATACTGTAGGTATATCCCCAGCATCACACACATATAGTACAGACATGGGGTATGTACGACACACATATACAACACAAGCACACTTACTATATATACCATATGCCATATATATATATCATATGATATATATATATATATATATATATATATATATATATATATATATATATCATATGATAAATTATTTATTTCCTATTGCTTCTAGATTTTAAGTTATAATTTGTATGAACTGTCCCATTCCAGGTTGTAGAATGATTTACTTATAGTCTTCTCTAGTATTTATATAACTTATGCTTGCATTTAAATCCTGGCTGATTTCAAACGAACCCCATCGTTTGGTGTGAGGACCCAATTTTATCCCTTCACACACAGCTTTGCAGTTATGCTTGCTGCCTTACATAAAGCCCCATGATGCCCCCAAACCCAAAGTTGTCTGTTAGACTCTAGACATTATATGAACTCTACTCATATCAGAATTTTCCATTTTACACATTAATATTGCGTTCTTTTCTTCTTTGTTTTCTTTTGTCTGTCTTTCATTTGTGTTCTGTTTTGTGAGTCTGGCCACAAAGTAGAAACCAGCTCACAACTCAGTATGAGGCCAGGCTACCCCCAAACTCTTGATCCTCTTGTTTTAGTCTTGTGAGTGTTAGGATCACAGACATGTGGCACCATGGCAACCTCATGTAGTGTTCTCCTAATTATGTATGTATGCATGCATATGTGTGTGTTCCTGTATGTGTATTTGTATTTGGTAAGGTTAGGTTTTCTTAATCATTTCTTAATCAATTTCTCTTTCATTTGTTGCTTGTTTCTTTTAAGGCTTGGAAAATCAACTTACTACTGCTTATACATTAAAGTTATGAATTAGCTTAGAAATAATTGATATCCTCATGAGATTGGTTTTTTTCTGTGTAAAAAAAAAAAGAAAAAAAAAGAAAAAAGAAAAAAGAAAAAAAAGAACTCCCCTGTCGGCATTATTGCCCCTCTCCCTCCTCTTTAGCTGTGTCCTGGGTTTTGTTTCATGGCTTGTGTTGCTCAGCTCTCCTTTGCTGAATCTCTCGAGCCTCTTCCTTGATGTTTCCCATCAGTTTAGAAAATTCTCTCTCTTCTCTCCTGCTCTCTGTTCCCCTCCATGCTGAAATTCCAACTCTATACATATCAGATTTAATGCTAGGTCTCAATGTTAGCTCTTTCTGCATACCAACCAACTGCTCTAACGCTAGGCTGGGTTCCCACTCCTTTATTTTAATAATAATGGCCAATATTATAAACAAGTGTTTCCACACCATCTTTTTATTTTCACTATTTTTCTCTCATGGTTCAGTTGAGATGTTCTTTGTTGACTGTCTTAGAGTACACAAGTCAGCTCTTCTACCATGTATAAGTTGTTAGCAAACCTATCTATTGAGCGTCTGATGTTAGGTCTTTCATATTTTTTATTTTTATTTTTTTGTTTTTCCATTCAAAAATGTTTCCTTTTTTGCAAGATTTGAATTCTCTTATGCAATTCTTAATTAAAAAAAAAAACTCTTTCCATCATGCTAAGCTCTTTAAATCATATGAATCATAGCCGTGCAGCTTTGCTAATTCTAGCGTTTGGATCAACAGCCCCCAATTGGTTCTCCCCGGGTTTTCCATCATGTGGTCTGTCTCATGACTTATTTCATATGGGACATTGCCAGGGAAACCTCCAGATGATTTGCTTTCCCTTCTACTTGGCAGCCCATGTTTAGTCAAGCTTTGTGCTGAGATCATTAGGAGTTGAGTTGTAGTTTTAGGGAGTCTGTTTATCTCTGGCTTAGTCTCTGCCTTACAAATAGGCTTATATTAGCTCTCTATTCCAAACAAATTACCACCAACTTTGAGGCTCGCAGCATCTTGGGTTGACCAACTCACAGTTTTGTGTGTCAGTATTCTGGCCTGGCTTTGTCTGGGCTGAGATCAAAGAGAGACTTCCTCTTGGGGAGAAGCTACCTCCTTGAACAAACCTTTGGAGGGAGAGAATTTTTTTGGTTTAACCTTAGTCCATTTTCAGGACCAGCTGTGTACTGTCCCTAGTCAAAGAGATGGGGGGGACTCTGTGTCTATAATAACACCACACTTTTCAACCTTAGGCTTCCGTGCTCCTCCTATAAATATACTTGTGGTGATGCTGGGCGAAGCCAGGTAGCCTATTATCATCCCTCATATCAAAGCCCTTTTCTAGATAACATATATACAGTCTGTGAGAACCTTTGGTGGTCCCTGTTTTGATCATCACATACTCACCCAGTAGGGAGACCAGTTTAACCAATCAATATACAAAGTATGAGTTAAGCCTGTACCCAGAGGATCCTGCTCTGCCTCTCCATCTCTGAGTCCACTCTCAGCATGGTTTCAGGGCTAATGTGTCTTCTTTTGGGATTTTTAGCCCATGTAACTTCCATTCTCTTTGGTAGTTCCTCTTTCCTCCTTTGGCAACCCTCTCTGTCAGGGAACAGCTCTCAGCTCACTTTCCACTGCCCCTTCGTTCCGGGAGTCAGCGGTCCTCTGAGGCACTTCAGTGGAGTTTTAATAAGTTGCTGCACAGGAGGCCTGTGTGGCTACAATCTGCTTTATCAGTCTTTCCCATGGCCAGCACAGGGCTGTGCCCAGGGTTCTCTCTTGCAGCAGTGGCTGGCAATCCCTGTGGAAAGAGTGGAGGTAAAGTCAGGACCTCGAGGTGAAGACAGTGTGGCTGGCGTGCCAGGATTTGATTTGGGCCTTGGCATGATTCTTCAGCCTGTGCTTAAGCCAAGCAGGCCCCTTTGAGCACTGACAGGCTGTAAACAGCCATTTCCTGAACATGCAGTTTTCCTGGGCCAGGATGCCATCCTGCTCCTGGCCCTCAGTCAAGGTGCTATGGTTCAGCTCTCTAAAATTTTTATTTATTTACTTATTATTTATTTATTTTTCTGTGGGCTATCAATATATAAATATTTCTAAAAATCATTGGGTTGATATTATAGCTTAGAAATAAAAACAAGTGTTCTTTTATAAGGAAAAGCCCCTAGGGCCTCAACCTCACACAAAGGGCTACAGGAGACTGAGGAAAGCTGGGAGTGGGAGAGGTAATCCTCCCCAGGGAGGAGAGGTGGTCCTCTCGAGGGAGGAGCACACCAGTTTGTTGCCCAGTGCCAAGCAGTAAGTCCTGAAAACATACACACAAGTAAATTATATGGACTCAATAGGTTATGTTTAGGACTGTATATGTACATATAAATACATATACATGTACAGTAACAATGAAAAAGAGAAGCCAAGAATTTGAAGGACAGTGGAGAAGGATCTATGGAGTAGTTTGGAGAAACATAATTAAGTTATAATCTCATAAATATGTTTTCATTAAAAAGTTATTTCACACATCACCATCTGCAAAGTTTTTGTTCAGCCTCTAGAGAATTGGTCTTGACTTGGGGGTAGTAAGGAAATGAAGAAAAGACAGACAGACAGTCAGACAGATACACAGCTGGGACCAGGTAGACTGGGTTCTCAGCAGGAGAGATGTCTCAGCATTAGGGAGTTGAACAGGGAGGTGGGGTCACATGTAGATGAGCAAAGACACTGGGTTAATTATGGACAGCTGGATCAAGGAGACAGATTCAACTAATCTCAGCAGGGAGAGTTGTCTTCAGGGGCACAGTCTTCACTCTGTGGAGAGCTAGGGGGGGCATTTTTTTGCATACATGTTCAACAGCCACAAATGGACCATAATTTCCCATTCTGGACATTTTCCATCGCACACACTTCCCTCTGAACGTGCCATCAGCACACATTCACCCAGAACGTCACGCCCTTGGGTTCCTCCACTCCCACAGCCAGAAAATGTAATGGGTGTATCTTGGATGGAGTATCAAATCAAAATCAAGAAAGTCTGAATGAAACAAAGGTTAAATAGTAATTGTCCATTTAATTAATTAGTCCTGAATACTGTACCAACATTAAGATATTAATAATACCAGGCAGCGTTGACATATATCTTTAATCCCAGCCCTGGGGAGCCAGGAAGGCAGAGACAGGCAGATCTCTATGAGTTTGAGGTCAGCCTGGTCTACAGAGTGAGTCCCAAGATAACTAACACTATAAAAAGAAACTCTGTCATAAAAAAACGAACAAATAATAAAGATATTAATAACAGGACACATTAAGCACAAGATGTATGAGGACTGCCTTCACATCTCTCATGTAAGGAGAGTATAGATAGCAAAGGGGGTGAGGCTATCGGTGGTCATGCTTCTGATTAAGCTCATAAAACCGAATAGAAATATTAGTATTCCATGAAGATTTACAGAAATTGTGTTAGGAAATCATCCTGATTTGTGAGTAGCACAAAGGGAACGGAACCCTTTCAGGAATAAAGGGTGAGTTACAAAGCCGAAACCAGAGCCAGAACCAGAGCCAGAACCGGAGAATTCACAGTCCAGAAACACTATAGCAAGCTGGGAGCCAAAAATGTTTGAAAACTAATTCATAATCTCCTTGTTGTGAATCCAACCTATTTGAATGCAGTCTTCTGCTCAACCATCTGCTGCAGATATTCCAATAACAGCAACAATTCCATTAAAGCTTTTCTTTTGAAATAAAACATTGGATTATTTGATGTTATTCAGAGTTCAAACCAATAGATAAAAGTAGAGAGGACATTAAAATAAATGCCCATGTGTGTCACCCAGTCTCATGGAACATCAAGACTCACCATGTCGGTCTTGTCACCTCTCTCCATTCCTGTGTGCATTTTTTTGTTGTTGTTGTTAAAGAGGCAGAGAGCATCTCTGTGTTTGCTTTCTGTGAATACTTGTGGAGAACCTGCTGACAGAGCACTGCTTTAGGACTCCAGGACAAGGGCATAGAAATGAGTCAGGTATGTTGTCACTCTAAAGGAGGAACCCCAATTTATAGCACTAAGTGACAAATGACATAATGGGTGCGCATACATTGTTATAGGACTCACAGTACGGGTAAATGTCAGCCAGGAGGGCTGAGAGGAACCTGAACTGCCTTTGACTGCACATATGTCCAGGTTTACGTGGGCAGCAGGAAGAAAGAGTGAAGAAGAACTAACTGGTCTAGTCCTCTAAGCCAGAGATTCGCAATCTGTGGGTCACAACCTCATTGGGACTGGAATGACCCTTTCACAGGGGTTGCCTAAGACTATGAGAAAACACAGATATTTACATCATAACTTACAGCAGTATTAAAATTACAGTTACGAAGTAGCAATTAAAATAAATCTGTTGGGGTGGGGGGGTCATCAAAGCATGAGCAACTTCATTAAAGGAATCAAATTAAATGAAATTAAAGCAGCATTAGGAAGGCTGTTTCCCTTGCCTTTCCTTGCCTTTCCTTCAAATGCTGACATGGGCAACTCAAAGGAGAGTGTTTGCGGTCAAAAAGAAATCGACCTACTTAGCAACTTCAACCTAATTTGGGAAAACAGAAACCAAGGAAGGGACACACACACATACACACCACACACACACACACACACACACACACACACACACACACACACACGCAAAGAGTTGAGCAGAAGGTGAATCTCCCAGCGCAGTAAGCCCTCCATCTTCAGGACACCCATGTTGAGTATAAGGAGCCAGGAAAAGAAAGAAGGCAACAGTAGTCTCTCTGTTCTCTCTGGGAAGCCAGAACAAGATGTGAGTCCAAAATCTGGACTAGGACTTCAGTGGAAGCAGAGGAACCTGTAAGCAATGATGGCTGCATTCTCTCTAAGTCCTTCCTTATATTTTCCAGCTGATCAGCAATCGGCTGAGACCACTTGGTTCATTGTGACCAGTGCCTTGAGGAAATTATTTCTATAACCCTTGTCACTTCCATGCTGAGGCATTTCAGAGCTGGGGACACCTTTATCTTGTCTTAGTAATCCTGGAAACCACACAGAGTTAGCATTGCAAGACAGGAGGAGCCTAAACCCCCAAGGTATTACGTAAAGGAAAGCCCAGACAATAGCTACAGGTAGGTACCCAAGGACCTGACAAGACAGGTTTTTGTTCTGCTAACCAGAGATTCAAAGGTCTTTTTGTTAATATAGCAGAGCACAACTTATCCTTATCAGTCTCTAGCGGCCATAGGCAATTTAAATACATAAGTATCCAGACCTAGGAAGATCTGTGGCTCTCTTTGTGTGTCAGCTGAATTTCTGCAGTTAGATGGAACTCTCAAAGACAGCTGCCATGTTTTAATGCTCACCTTACAGGACACAAGAGGTTGTTGAAAAAAAGATATATAGAGTGTGAAATCAGATTTGAAGAAAACCTTGGAGGTTGACTCTTTGGAAATCTCATGTTTTATATAGAACAAAAGTGCTTGAACAACCTCAGACACTTTAGTTAGAAAAACAAGGCAGTGGTCTACAGAGGCGCCTCAGAGAAGAGCTCTGGGTCATCTTGTTCATTGTGTACCATAACAATGCATTGGCTGGAAGAGTGAGTTCCCAGTTCCCACAGGCCAAGTTTTGCCAGAATATCGGGGCACTAACTCAGACACCAGCCCTATTTCAAAGATATGCTCACTGCTCAGCCATTCCCCAAAATATTTTTTTGATCACATATACAGTTTCAAAGCAGCAGTCGATGTGAGTCCTTGTTACGGGAAATGTTTCAAAAACAACATAATCATAGCATCAAGTCATTTTAGAGGAGATCTTAAGGTATCATAGATTCCAGTTCTTAGAAAAATAAAGTAACCCCTGCCAAGAACGTTGTTTGATCAGCAGGTTCCTACAAAACTGGGGGGAGGGGGGGAGGGAAGAAACACAAAGGAAATATAAATAACAGGCTAAGAAATCACGACAAAGACTAGAATTTCATAATGTTTTCATAGCTATGCCATTTTAGTACTTGAAGAGCAAGTTATAACAAACCTATAATTTCTTGCTATAGAAGGTAATACTTCTAACGAGCATTTGCACAGCACTTTAAAATAAGAAGCATTTTCCTACAGCACTCAGTTTATTTCTTACTACTGTTGGGAGCGTGTGGTATTACTAGGTGTGTTTGCTACAGACACTGCACTGACGACCACAGTAACCCAGAAATCACGCTGCCTACTGACTTCCCCATTGAGCCCCTCAGGGTGTTAGAACCAAAGATGGGCATAACTGCAGAACAGTAGCTGAACCAGAGGGGACCTTCTTGGTGCCCTCTCACCCACTCCCCACGGGTTAGCCTGTCAGATACAGTCCTTACAGTAGAAGCCTAATGGGCTAAAAACCAATGTCACTTAGATTTTGTTCTTTTATAGAAATTTTAAGTAGCTTTGTGCCTCCTGAGAGATGGAATCCTAATATTACCTCTGAGGCCCGTTTCCTTTTTGTTCTGGGCTAAAATGTGTGTCAGCAGACTCCTCAGGGACGGGGTGTGTGATGTGCAGGGGAAAGGTTGGATGGGTGAACTGAAGGTCAGTGTGTGTGTGTGTGTGTGTGTGTGTATGTGTGTGTGTGTGTGTTCGATCTGACGTCTCTTGCAAAGAGAGAGAAGCTTCCAAATTTAGATCAGGTCTAGAGTCACGTGTCCTTCAGCAACCCAGATACCTTCTGAGCAACACAACCTTAGACCAGTTGTTCATGCTGGCCCGAGTGACTGTGCACGCTGCTTTGTGGCCAGCGATGCTAAGGAATGTGAAGCTCTTTCTTTCGGAAGGTGAAGGTCAGCCTGGGCTATCCTATTCTCTATTCTGCCTCCTTCTACCCTGCAGCCTGTCCTGCTCACCCAGGTTACTAAGCTCTGCACTGCCTTAGTCCCTTCCCTCACCCTGAGCCCATTTTCTCCCCCGAGTCTACCCATAGGGGCACAACCCAGGCCAAGTCATTGCTGGGTTGCAGAAAATTAAAAGGTGGAAGGCATATTTATGGTTTAAACTCACCTATTGCAGGATTTATCTAGTGTCATGTCTAAGAGTGAATCGTATTGCCCCAAATAGAGCACTAACTGAAAACTTTTCAGTTTTTTTCTTATTCATTCTTTGAAAATTTCATACAGAGTGAACTTTTAAAGTAATGTAGGCTATTAATATACCAATGTTCCAGAATATGAGAGTTCAGCAAAGAAGTACATGCAAAGTGACTTAAAAAAAAACTTAGAGATTTTTCCTCTCTCTACTTTTCTGGCAGTTCACAACCTGCAGAGTCTTGACACTCAGGGCTCTGGAGAGAGAGGAATCTCCATGATATACACAGATATACACAGAGAGGAACGGATAGATGCCATGATTTGAATTCGGCCAGTGCATGCTGTGCATAGGCCACAGAAACAACACTGTAGATGTAGTTTAGCAACAGTCTGAACCTAAGGATCAGGAAAAGGCTGTTGGGAATGACAAAATGTGGCAAGTGTCAATCTGAAGGCCCTAGAATTAAGAGCTATGATGCCTGCAAGCAGCTGAAGATGACTATCCCAGTCGAAAGGGAGAGAGGGGTGATGCCCACTCATAACGAGGGTCTTCTTCACTGATCCAAAGGCTAATCTCTCCCTGAAAGGCTAAGCTCTTTCACAGGTATATATGTCCAAAAAGGATTCTTCATAGGTGAAATGTTAGCCATCACTGCAGGTATTTTTCTGGTGTAATCAGGCATGTGAAAATATTAAATAGTTCATGAGTTGCCCATCAGTTGTTCTTCCTGGCTCTGCTGATCAGGGTCCAGTGCTTTGCCTATACTGTATCTGTCCAGTTATTATAGCTAGGTCAGGCTGCATCTTATGCCATCTGTGTAAAGATAAGGAGGGATGCTCTTACTTTGTAAGTCCCGTTATTTTGAATAGTTACAGAAGTTTTTATTACATTCAAGTAAGTAACCCACAAAATTAAGAAAATAAAATATAATCTGTTAGATGGCAAACTATATTGCTTATTAAATCTTTAAGGATTTATAGCTATTTATTTCTGTGCATGCCATTCAGCAAATAAGCCTTCCTTTTATATTGACTCATGATAGCTTGCTCTGAAGTGTGCCTGTGACAGATCCCTGGATGAATGGCTTTCTCTACAGTGGGAGGGTAATGGGACTCTTTGTGGCCACTCATACAAATCTAATGGCAATCTCTTAGGTAAGCGCCTGTACTGGCTAGTTTTATGTCAATTTGACACAAACTGGAGTCATCTGAAAGGAGCTAACTTCAAATGAGAAGATGCCTCCATTAAGATCCAGCTGTAGAACATCGGGAATTACTGGGACCAGTGGCACTCAGGCACGCAGGAACTCCGCCAGCTCAGTGGCACAAGCATTGTCTGGTCCGGTGCCCTGAGCAGACCTTGGGTGCAAACTTCACAGCCAGTCCCACAACACACAGAGGAAGCTCCACTCCCAGGTGGTCTAACACGCTCAGGATCACAGGCTCCCAGGAGCTTGGTCATACCAGGATCTCAGGGTACCAGAGGCAGCATGACTCCCAGGAGCTTGGACACACCCAGGGTCACAGGATCACAGGATCACAGGATCACAGCGACAGCTTGACTCTGAGGAGTTCTGGCACAACCAGAGTCACAGGAAGGACAAGCTCTAGTCAAACACAGACAGGGCAGGTAACATTAGAGATAACCAAATGGCAGGAAGCAAGTGCAACAGAAACCAAGGTTACTTGGCATCATCAGAACCCAATTCTTGAAACATAGCAAGTCCTGGATACACCATCACACCTGAAAAGCTAGATTCAGATCTAAAATTACTTCTCATGATGATGATAGAGGCCTTTAAGTAGGACATAAATTAACTGCCTTAAAGAAATACAGGAGAACACAGGTAAACAGCTAGAAGCCCTTAAAGAGGAAACACAAAAATCCTTTAAAGAATTACAGGAAAACACAATCAAACAGGTGAAGAAAATGAACAAAACCATCCAGGATGGAAAAATGCAACTAGAATCAATAAAAAAAACTCACAAATGAAGACAACTCTGGAGTTAGAAAACCTGGGAAAGAGATCAGGAGTCATAGATGCAAGCATCACCAACAGAATACAAGAGAGAGAACAGAGAATCTCAGATGCAGAAGATGCCATAGTAAACATTGTCATTCTGAGTTCGAGGTCAGCCTGGTCTACAGAGTGAGTTCCAGGACAGCCAGGATTACACAGAGAAACCCTGTCTAAAAAAACCAAACCAAACCAACCAACCAAACAAACAAAATATCCTGGAAGAAAAAAAAAAAAAAGAAAATGCAAAAAGCAAAAAGCTCCTAACTCAAAACATCCAGGAAATCCAGGAAATCCAGGACACAGTGAGAAGACCAAACCTAAGGATAATAGGTATAGAAGAGAAACCTAAGATAATAGGTATAGATGAGAGTAAAGATTCCCAACTTAAAGGGCCAGTAAATATCTTCAACAAAATTATAGAAGAAAATTTGCCTAACTTAACGAAAGAGATGCTCATGAATATACAAGAAGCCTACACAACACCAAATAGATTGAACCAGAAAAGAAATTCCTCCTGTCACATAGTAATCAAAACACCAAATGCACAAAACAAAGAATATTAAAAGCAGTAAGGGAAAAAGGTCAAGTAACATATAAAGGCAGGCCTATCAGAATTACACTAGACTTCTCACCAGAGACTATAAAAGCTAGAAGATCCTGAGCAGATGTCGTACAGACCCTAAGAGAACACAAATCCCATCCTGAGCAGGCTACTATATACCCAGCAAAACTCTCAATTACCATAGATGGAGAAACCAAGATACTCCATGACAAAACCAAATTTAGACAGTATCTTAATATAAATCCAGCCCTACAAAGGATAGTAGATAGAAAACACCAACACAAGGAGTGAAACTACACCCTAGAAAAAGCAAGAAGGTAATCTTTCAACAAACCCATACAAACCTCTAACAACAAAAATAACAGGAAGTAACAATAACTTTTCCTTAATATCTCTTAATATAAAAATTAATATTTCCAACATATCCTAATCAATTGAAATTCAAAAATATGTGGAATTAGAAATTTGTTGGCTGTCATCCAGTGGTCTCTCTAATTTGGTAATTGGAGAAATAGGTCCAATATTGTACAATCCATATACACTTTTTGCTTGTTTGTACATGACAGGGTCTTGCTGTGTGCCACATGATAGTCTTGAAATCATGCTTCTCCTATCCCAGCCTCTGTATTTGTAGGATTGTTTATTTGATGTTTTTACACTATATTATGGTTTCAGAACACCTTACATATTTCAAAATTATTTATACAGCCAAAAGAAATGTAGACAATTGATGTGGGAGGTGGCTTGTAAGAGAACAACAAAGAATGAGACTCAATGTTTTGCTTGATATTTATAATTATTGTATCAATTTTGATGAGGAGGACCTTATGTTACTCTTATTCTGAGATGAATGCTTTTCAAAATCATCACAGCCAATGAACCAGAATCTTACCATCACCTAACGTCTGTGCCACCCTCCAAGCAGAAACATTGTTCATTGAAACAGTTGATGAATGACTTCATGGATAGACCATCTTAATACACACACCATTTCTTAAATGAATGTAACCTGTTCCCTGTGGGCTGAGCATGATGACAATCACTCAAGTCAAATAGCTCTGACCATAGCAGGAAATATGTATCCAAATAATCATGCCTACAATTCATTCCTTGGTGCAGCAGAACTGTCAACTTTTTAAAAAAAGATTTATTTATTTATGTATTTATTTATTTATTTATTTATTATAAGTACACTGTAGCTGTCTTCAGACACACCAGAAGAGGGTATCAGATTTCATTAAGATGGTTGTGAGCAAGAACAGTTGGTTGCTCTTACCCGCTGAGCCATCTCACCAGCCCTGTCAACTCTTAACTTAGCTACTATAGAGGTGAAATCCTTTGGTGATGTGAGGGACATTGAAGTACAGCCCTATTACAATGAACTCCAATGTCTAAATATTGTTCTTATTTTGGGTTTGTACTACAATAAGAGCCAAGATTTTAAAGCTCTACTAAAAACAAAACAAACAAACAAACAAACAGACTTTATCTATTTATGTTCATTTAATAACATGTCCACTATTTTTATGATCAGTATAAAATATATATTGTGTTGAGTATAATAAAAAAATTAGTTCAATTAAAAAAATTAAAAATAAAAATAAAAAAAGATCCAGCTGTATACAAGCCTATAGGGCATTTCCTTGACTAGTGATTGATGAGGGAGGGCCCAGCCCCTTGTGGGTGGGGCCATCCTTGTGCTGGTGGTCCTGGGTTCTATAACAAAGCATGCTGAGCAAGCCATGGAGAGCAAGCAAGTAAGCAGCATCCTTCCATGGCCTCTGCATCAGATCCTGCCTCCAGGTTCTTTCCTGTTTAAGTTCCTGCCTTGATATCCTTCAATGATAAACAGTTATATGGAAGTATAAGCTCAATAAACCCTTTACTCCCTGACTGGTCATGGTGTTTCATCGCAGCAATAGAAAACCGGACTAAGATAGCACCATTAGCTGCCTAGAGAATTCCTTTAATGGGCACAATGGAATTCCATATAAAATCCTTTTCTTTTGCCTCACTTCGAAGGTGATGCAAAATCCCTAAGCAAATGACTTAATAAAACTTATTAATATTGACTTTTTCTCTCTTTGAATTCTCATCTCAATAGTGCTGAAGTAGTATCTTGGGTTCAGCTGAAAGGAAAAAAAATCCTGAAAACGCAAAAGGAAAATTGTTTTTTCAAGAAAACTACTCCAGTACCTTGAGCCATGAACTAAGCCAGGTTCTATACTTTTGTACAAGAATGAAAAGACAGATCAGATATGAACACAGCTTTCAGAGTACATAACTAGGCATGTATGGTACAAAAACCTATAAATCAGAAATAGATCCCAACACTCAAACTCCCTTCTGTTGCTGTATTTTGATTTTACTGTAGAAAGCAAGGGCTAGGAAATGGGAAAATCCAAAGCTAAGATGTTGGTGGTTGGGAGGGCAAGTGGAGTCACACTATGATTGACAGGTAACACATTGAGAAAAGTCACAGGGAAAGCCTCATGATATGGGAGAAGCAGTGGGGGGGGAGGGGCAAGAGATGGGCTTCTTCTCCTAAGAAGAGAATTTTTAAAAGACACTGAAAATCTGCTACTATGTAATTCTTTGAAAAATGTATACACATGACCCGAAATCAGCACCTCCTAAGTGAACAGCAGCTACAGATGTAATAGATTTTGTAATAAAAGTGTATTTGGAGGTTGGCAAATAAATAAATAAATAAATAAATAAATAGATAAATAAATAAATAAAACAAAAACACCAAAGCTTTGATGGGAAAGCACATTGTACATTCAGCTTCTTTATCATAAGAAGGGAATAATATAATTGCATTTCTTATATAACTTTTATCATTGTGTGACCTAATAGGTATCTGTTGCTAACTACCTTCTAAACCAGAATTTCATACAAATTATGTACATGTTCTCCAAATGAATTAAAACCTTTGAGAGTGTGGTACGTACATGAGCAGCAAGGGGTGAGAGTGGTGCACGTGCGTGTGCCCTGGCACAAGCATGGGGCTCAGAGGATAACCTAGATTGTCAATGGTCACTTTTTACCTTGTTTGAGGGATCAGCCCTTCCCTTCCACCAGGGGCTCTCTTTCGTTCCCTGGCATTCACCTCGCCAGTGGTACTCAGTACTCCAGTACTCCAGGCTGGGTGATCTGTAAAGTTTCTAGCTTCCCTATCCCCAAGTCCCACTGGGATTACAGAGACATACCACCATGCTCAGCTTTACACGGGGTCTGGGGATTTGAACTCTGCCCCCTGTGCTTACCCAGGAAGGGCTTTGTCCACAGAGCAATCACCCCAAAGTGAGTCACTTTTGTAGTGCTCTAGGCTTGTGATGCCAGGCTGGTCGTACACCTCAGACAGACAACCCTTTCGTAGCATTGTTTATAAAATCCTTTACAGCTAAGAATCATGGGCGACTTTATGGGTTGCTGTAAACATGGTGGGTGAGAATTAAATGTGTTAATTAGCTTAGTCATGTAAAGTCTATACGTCTCCAATGATGAAACTGGTGCAGATACTTGGTCCTAGCTTGAAATAAAAGCAGGCTGTCTACTGCATTACTTAGTCCAAGTAATACCTTTGCTGTATAACTTTGCTGTGGAGAAATCTTGAGGAGAAAGATGCTTCTTTGGTAAGAGATCTTAATAGACCTTTTCCTAGAATCGGTCCTATCCTGCTGCTTTTACCAAGTGTGGGTGGGACTTGTCAGGGATCTATGTCACATAGATCAATGCTCCATCTTAATGCTGTGTAGACATTATTTTAAAGGCTCTGAATGTGGATTTAGGAATGTGTTGGCATATATGCCCTGGAATTTATATCTAAGCCTCTTCTAAATGTCACATGATAGAGATACTGTTTCTCTCTGTGTAATCATTGCAGTCAAATTTGAACTCAACAATGCTTCTTTAAGGTTGAAAGCTAAAGTAGAGAAATGTAGCACCAAGTGGCTCTCGGTGTAGCTCTCTGTAGTCTGTGTAGTTGCTGACATGCACATTGGTAAGGAAAGCGTGCACCTGGGGGTGGATGAAGCTGATAAGGTGTTTATAGGCACCGCTGGCAGTCATGCCCCTTCTTTTGTTTGTGGTACCAGGTATACTGTGGTAAGGACCCAGTCACTTGTGCCAGCAGTGACAATCAATGAGACTGAGCTAGAGAAAACCTGGAACTAGATCAGAGCGAACTGCACCCTTACACCAGCAGATTTGGGGTGCTAATGACTCTTAGAACTCATTTAATAACTTTGCTGAAGACAATTTTGTGAGCTGAATGACACCCACTGTGGTACTGGGTCTTATAGATACCTTTTGAAGTCCAAATGATCACAAGATTTAGAAACATAGATGGCCATACCCTGGACAGCTCTCAAGGAGTACAGAGGGAGTGGGGCCACTCCCCACCCAAATCAGGCTAGGACCTACTCAACTCCATAGACACAAAGGCTGTGTAAAGCCAGTTAGGCGTCTGTTTCCCCACCAGAGAACTGGCTTCTCACAAGCCATGTGACTGAGAGTCTGCTAATGTAGCTGATAAGCTAGGAAGGCCCCTGTTTGAACACCACCTCCTCCCTTGTCCATTTTCCACCTCTTCAACTCACGCTATATAATCTAGCCCCCTATTTCAATACAGAAGCTGTCCTCTGACACAGTCTCCAACAGTCATTTTCACACCCTCCATACTCACTGCCGTCAGAGACCCTGCTCTCCAGCTTCTCCTCATCCTGAGACCACTGTTGTGCAATGGCCGATGGGGGGGTGAGGGACACAGTTTTCCATCTTACCTGAAAACAACCAGAGCCAATCTCAACCACACATCCTTTTGGGCACATTCCCTTTAGGGCCTGTTAAAGTCTGAGACCCACAGATCTAGAACAAAGACATTTCAATTTTCAGAAGATGGATAGAAAAATCCAAAGACTTTATTGTGAGTTTTACACAAGACAGGGCTGAGAGAAGGGTCAGGTAGGAGTACATGAGAAACATCCTGCTTTTACCCCCTGGTTGGAGACACCCCTCACTCACTGCTTCCAGGCCTCTGAAATATCTCTGTGGCTGTTCCAGTGAATGGCTGTCCCTGAGCTGGTGTCTGGGTTACCCTCTGTTTAAGTACAAATCAAAGCACATGGCTCCATGAGGGCCTCCAGGAAGAAGATGAGGGGCCAGGATTGTGAGACCTTCAACTCAGCTTGGCAGGAAGCTGGGACAATGTGATGTGAGCCGCCTATAGGCTGTGCCGTGTGCTCCGGGTTCCCAGCTTGTGAGCTGTCACACATGCTGGAGTGGGCTATGGGGATGCAGCTGTCTTTGAGTCACTTCCCCTGTAAGGAACCCCTCACCTATATTCCTATAAATAAACCAAATAAAACTCAAGGTTCACCAGACTGGACGTTGGTGGTATCCATTGTTTGATTTGTCATGGATTTCCTATCTGGGGTGAGTAGGCATGCATGTAGAATTCACAAAGGAAGTTTTCTCACACATCCCTCATTGCCATGTGCTGATCCTTTTGCATCTCCTCCTAACAGGAAGTGATCAATAAAAGCTATTTAAGTGGGGCACACGCACATGTAGGTTCCTGGTGCCTCGGTGAGTCTAACCCTCTTCTAGGCTTACTTTGCTGGTTTCTGCTTCTTCCAAGTAGCTTGTTAGAGTCTTCTTTGCAGCTGTGCTTGTCTGAGGGTATGTCTCAGCTTTTATTGTTTCCTCCTGGAGAGAAGGGGCAATAGTGAACCTTGTCAGTTTCAGGGACTTCCTGAAGCTATTTTGGGTTGTTTACCTTCCTGCATAAGGAGCTTCCTGCAGCAAGAGAAGACACCGTTACACATCAGGGGACAAATGGAATCTGTTTCCTGGTGATCTGGAGACACTTTGAACAGTTGCTAGGAAAGAAGTTGTACAGTTAACCTTGGATACCGGAGCCAATGCCATTTTAAAACCTAAACATATTGCAAACAATGAGCATGAACCTCAAAAGAACCATACGAGCTTACTTAGCTATATACAAGACATTGCATGCTACACACTCTGCCTATATAAAATTTCAGAGAAGAGAATGACTTGTTCTTTGGGTGGTAGTAGGTAGCAGCAGCTGCTGAGCTCCTTTCTGGAAATTCCCACTCCTCCATCTCTCCACCACTACCTGAACTCTCCGGTCTGTACAACACCACATCTGTGTTTGTTCACCCGGTTTGACAAATCAACTGATTTTTCTTGTTTCCTCTTAATCTCACCCTCACAGACCACCTTTGGTCCTCCACGCTGAATGCAGCCATGTTTAAAGACCTCATCTTTGTATCTAAGGCATTTTTCAAAGAATGACCTTTGTAATGGCGCAATGCTCACTGTGAAGTGAGATGACACTGTACCACGAGCAGTGGCTTCTGACCTCACAGCTCCCTCAGGTCATAATGGGTGTTAAGTATGAACATTGCCAGCCATGTATAGTCAGTCTTGTGGCATCTCCTGGAAGGCACAGGGCATCCTTTGAACACATCTGTATATAGGCGGTGCTGTAGATTTTGCATAGCTGGGTACAAAGTTGCTTTCAATTCATTTTTCTTGACAAAACAAAGACCTGGATTTCCTAGGCAAATCACTTTGCATATAATTGAGTGAAATCTCTTGGTTCCCTGGAAAATATCACTCTATAATAAGCTATTTTATAAAGTTACCTTCAGCCTTCCAACAAAGTCCTATTAATCACATGGCAGTGCCAGATCTTCCCAGGTGCTTAAGAGAATCACAGAATTGAACACTAAGGAACTGATCTCAGTTTACAGAGTGGCTAGAAAAGTAGGTCAGCTCTAAAGTTACAAATGTTAAAGAGCCCCAGGTGTCCCTTACTTTGTATCCAACTTTGCAGCCAGACAGCAGCAGATGCAAGAAGGAAACCAAGATCTACAGGTAGTGACTTCCTGTCTCTCTGCTGATCACCACAAGAGGTCTCCTCTCAGTTCAGTTTTTAAAAAGAAGACAAGAACATGGAACTTGAAGTGTGGGTGGTGAGGCTAAGAGGGGTTGGAAAGATAGTAATTTCGTTTTTAGCATTACCATTGGTCTTATTTGTACAGATTACTCTGGGATATGATTTAATAAAAAAAAAAACAACTAAATACAGAGTCTAGGAACGTGTGATTTTAAAATCCTCTCTACCATCGAGTCTGATAAATCACCAGCTGTAGAAATAACAAACCTTGGGTTTCCCTGCTCTTGATTGTAGCTTTATCTTTACACTTACTGTGTGACCTAGAGATAGATGCTCAGCCTCTCTGAGCCTCAAAGTCCTCATATGTAAGGGAGGAAGGAATAATAATCCTATGCAGCTAATAACAGGTCACAGCATGTTTCCTAGGATAGAGTGCACATGGGATAAACATTGTCAAGACATCATAGCCTTGGAAAGATGGAAATACTCAACATTGTTCTTTAAGAAGAAATTTGCCCTAGTGATTGAAGGCTGGGGCTCCATGGTCAGAGAGATCCAAATTTTAAATTCAGCCCTTTCATCTGTTGCATACTTGCATATGGAGAAATTACTCAGATTTTTGTCTGCCTAAGTGTTTATTCCGTATGGGTTAGTGATAGTGCAGTCACATAGCACCTAGTATATAACGGACTAACACCTATTATTATAAATGCTCTACTGTGCTAATATTCATGTTCTACAATCCACGTCCTAACTTTATTGCAACCAGATGACTTTATAGGGTGTTATGAGACCAATACAGATTCATTATTACAAACGATTTATGAAACTTCTAAAATTTTATTGTGGTATAATGGATACCTCAATGCAGTATACATAACTCTTTTATTCTATACAATAAAAATCTGTAGATCTTAACTCCATAATATCAGTAAGTTCTGGCAGTGCATACCGTCACATAATCCGTATCCTTGTCAAGAAATAGAACGTTCTTCTCCTGCTTAAGAAGTTCTCATGGTGTCCCTCCCAGTCTCCTCACACCTGGAAGAGCAGCCTCTACCCTGGTTCTCTTTGCCTTTCCCAGGGCTTTTTAAAGCTAGGATCTTCGAGTATACGAGTGTGCGCTCTTTCACGGGAGAGTTCTTTCAGCCAGAATAACGACGTACTTTAATTTCATCCGCGTACTTGTAGTTTGTTCGTTGTTTCTCTAACATCACATCATTCTTTCACTCCATACACAATGCACAAAGGAAGGATCCTATTTCATCTCTTTAAAAAAGATAAGCCACTAGCGAAAGATAGATGTCGACAGGTGGCAGAAACGAGAACAAAATGCGATGAAAGTAAAATCTGACCTTTGACTACTGTCGCCTCAGTAGGCAAGATGGACCTGTCTTATTTGAACAGGTCTACTCCCTGAAGGCAGGCGTCTGAAAATGAACACTGATAGCAATCAGCAATAAATGTTTTCGAAAATGAGAGCATGTTACATTTGAAAGTCTTCCTGGTGGTAAATACAGTTCTCCTGTAACAGGCTTGCACCATATTATCTCCGAAGACTCTGCGTGTCAGAAGTTACATAAAAGGAGAGGATCACTTCCGCCCAGAGTCAAGGATCCTCTTGACTCGGTGGTTTTCAGCGTGGACAATCTGCAACATTTACAAGTGGCTTTTTGAAAGGACACGAGGATTAGATGATACAGTTTTAAATAACCAACCATCACAAAACGCTTAGGACTAATCCTGCAAAGTATATGCAGTAAGCCATAATGATACCCACAATGCATCGCAGAAAGCGAGGGCTCACAGGGAGAGGTGGCGCAAAGTGAACCTTCCAGTGGGAACTCTGACAACATGCTACTGAACCTAAGACCTCAGAAGTCTAATCGCACTCGAGAAGAATTTGACAGAAAACGTTGACATTATAAAGAAACATCTTTGATACAGGGATTCATTGCCATCAACGGTGACCCTCAACCGATGCATATGCTGCTGCTGTGCTGTGAGACTTGAGCCCTGGTGATATATTTAAAGGGGTATTTATTTTAACCCTAATTCATCCTTTAAATATTACATTGAACACAGTTCAATATATACATTTTTTCAAATAATATGTAATTTATGAATAAGAATGTATACGTACTCATGCATATATACTCATGAATATATTTATGTATTTATACACTATAATGTCTTCTGTAACATATTCATAACAGTGAGTTCATTCTGGGTTTTCTTTCTCCTGTGGATCTGTTTTCACCCCTGAACTACAAAACAAAAAAAAGAGCACTATGAAACAGTTTCATTGTGGGATCAAGTTCACTGTGTGCCAGGTTCGATTCGGTTTGAACTCAGAAATAGTCTCGTAAAATAGACATTTGAATGCACATAATGCCTTCTTAGGCAATGAAAAACATACTGGAATATCCTTCTGATATTTGCATATTACTTTACTATCTAAACCTGCTGGACTCTTAATCAGAGGTAGGTTTATGTAGGCATGTCTTTCTATTTTGGAACTTAAATGTATCCCACCTCCGTGAGCTACTTTATTGTTTTATTGGAAGGTTTAATGAGTGGGAGGAAGAAAAAATAGAAACAGAGAAGGAGGAGGGAGGAGAGAGGGGAGGGGGGAAACAGCAGCTTCAACAACAGAAGTAATGTGGGGATTATTTTTAGACAAATAAAACAGCAGCAGCCGATGCTACCATAATAAGCCTCTGTTGTGTGTGATGCTTTTCTTCCAGAGAACTTGAAGCTCTTGGGGACGAGATCGCACAATGAGTCAGCACCAGACTAGGAACACACACACACACACACACACACACACACACACACACACACGTGCTAGTTCCTTTTCAGTTTCTTTGACTGATTACCACCTTGCTGGCACTCCTCTGAGGGCAGGAATTACTTGCCCGTCTGAGAAATGAGAGGGAGAGTTTTAAAATGTAAAGGGGTGGTGCATAACAAGAAAAGAAAGGGGTGGCGCTGGAGAAGGAGCAAGAGAACACATTACAGGTTACTTTCCAGTTAAGTTTACTTCCTTCTGACACTCACTATCTCTTCTGTTCTAATGCTCTGTGGATCTAGACTGTTGTTTTCCACACAGTGTATGTTTAGTCTCTCCAGTTGGCTTGTTATCTCTCAAGGGCAGAAGCTCCACTTGCTTGCCTTCTTGGGAATGTTTTTCCATAGTAAGTACATCTTTTTC